>CM070783.1:54805462-55217962 GCA_036346955.1 Dipus sagitta
CCAGGAGACCCTATCTCAAAAAAAACTCAAAGAATTATATTTAATAATCACCTAATTTTACACCTGGGGAAGCTTGAGGAGTTGAAAATGTACATAACTCATCCATTAAGTTGGAATTCCCAGAGGGTGAGAAAGCCTGTCTGCTCTCGTGCCTGGTAGGTAGGTGTGGGTCAAAGAGCCCTGTCAGACTTTCTAGGGACGAGGACAAGGGCTCTTGTAAAGATTATTAAGACAAATCCTACTGACGATCCCGACACCAGGTGGCTTCTCAGGAAATACCTTTTGCCTCCTTCTTTCTCCTGACACTCAGTAGGAACATGCTAGCCCTGTCCTTGCTGTTCCCATTGCATTCTACCGTCAAGTACAAGCCCAAAGGCCACCACCTTCTTGAAGCTGTCCTGACACTCATCCTCTTTTGAGATCTACTTCTGGCTGCGCGTACCATGGTGGGACATGTGGTGTCTGTTGGCCATGCATTCCCCCAGCCCCTTGCTCCGATGGCTCAGGAAAACCTCTCCCTCAATCTTATTTGGTATGGTGGCCAGGTGGAAGCCCTCCCTAATTCTGGGGTATGCACCCTGGCCATTGTCATGTAGACCACAGAGACTCAATTCTGCCACCATAGACTGGAATAATCAAGAAAGACACTCCACAGCTAGCTAATACTTCTAAGCTTCTGGTATGTGTCTCCAACCATTAGAACGAAATCAGCACAGAGGAAATCAGTCAAAAACTGGATAGATTTCTGACACCAGGTCAGCACCTTGAGCCAGCCAAGCCTGAAGCCATTAATTTTTTTGGTGATGGGACCCAATATATTTTCCTAGAATGCTCACTCAGATTAGGTGCCTGTCATTTGCAATCATTAGAATGTTAGCAATAGCATCTTGCTTCACCTTGTGGTACAGTTACCTACTGATGGCTCCTTCCATGAGCTCTCAAGCCCCTGAGGGTAGCAGCTTTGTATCTTTGACAATACCCAGCAAACAGCTGAATATAATTACATTCATATCTACGCCAAGATTTTATTTTTAACATATATTTTATTTTTTTAAATTTTACTTGAAAAAGAGACAGAAAGAAAAAGGGAGGGAGAGAATGGGTGTGCTAGGGTCTCTAGCCACTGCAAATGATCTCCAGACGCATGCACCACCTTCTGCATCTGGTTTACATGGGTCCTGGGGAATCAAACCTGGGTACTTTGGCTTCGCAGGCAAGCACCTTAACCACTAAGCTATCTCTCCAGCCCTGTACTAGAATTTTAATGTTGCCCAAATAAGTTCTTGCCTAGCATTAATTGTCGACATGGTAACACTATTCACCTTTTCTCCCATAATGGATTTGGGACCAGCTCCTCAGCCTCTGCTTTTGATAGAAATCAAGTTCCCTGTGCTTCATAAGCTGTCTTGGTGACAAGACACACATTCACAGTCTCCCCCACCCCCCAGCATTCCTCAACAGACCTGTCCCCTGCTCCAAGACCATGAAATCGTCATAGCAATTCCAGCAGCAGCTACAACAACAACAGCAGAGCAGTACGTGTTTACACAGGCAGGGTAAGGTCCTTCATGAGCTATTTCACACTTCATGAGCTATATTTCACACTTACACTCTATTTTCCAGAGCTGTAAACTGCACCAGTAAGGGTTTATCTGTCTGGAGTAGTCTACCTTCAGCACATTAGGTTCCCATAGTCTGTTGTGGAAGAAATAAACAAAGGACCTCCCATGTCCTAATCTTTACTGCTCTTATTTCATCACCTGTCTTAGTCTCAGAGCAAACTGAGCTTTGTCCAGGAGCCTTGTTAATCTCAACTCAGCAATGGGCCTCAGGCTCGCCATCCCGTCAGACGCAGTATCTAATTGGAATAGGCAGCATTTGGTTTCCACTGGGCATTCATGCATTCATTCAGCCAGCCAGCCATTCATTCATTTTTGGTGTTTTTTTTTTTTTTATGATACACAGAGAGGGGAAGAGAAAGAATTGGTGTGCCAGGACCCCAGCAATTGAACTCCAGATGTGTGCACCACCTTGTGTGCATGTGTGACCTGGCACACATGTATCACCTTGTGTATCTGGCTTATGTGGGATCTGGGGAGTTGAACGTGTGTCCTTAGGCTTCACAGACGCGTATCTTAATTGCTAAGTTATCTCTCCAGCCAATTTTTGGCGTTTTGAGACAGGGTCTTATGTATTTTAGAGAGATAGAGGGAGATAGAGAGAGAGAGAATTGGCACACCAGGGCCTCAGTCACTGCAATTGAACTCCAGATGCTTGTACCACCAAGTGGGCATGTGCATCTTGCCTCACCTTTGTGTGTCTGGCTTACATGGGATCTGGAGACTTGAACATGGGTCCTTAGGCTTTGCAGGCAAGTGTCCTTAATGGCTAAGCCATCTCTCCAGCCCATTTTTGGTGTTTTGAGACAGGGTCTTATGTAGTACAGGCTGGGGTTAAGCTTGAATTGATTTCTCCTGCTTCAGCTTCTCAAGTGCTGTGGCTACAGATGGATTACAGGTGTGTGCCACAATGCCCAGCTACTTCAACTTTTCATCTAATTTTATCACTTGTGGTGCTGGGACCCAAATCCAGGAGGTGCTAGACAAATGCTCTACCACCAAGCAACATCCTTGGTCTATGGTTATTATTATGTGTTTTGGTTTGGAGTAGGTGTGTGTGTGTATATAAGATGGGTACATGTGGAGGCCAGAGGAAGACATTGTGTGTCATCCTCTATCTCTCTTCCACCTTATTTCCCTGAGGTAGAGTCTCTCACTGAACCCGTAACTTGCCATTCTTTGTGTGTGTGAGACTGGCTGACCAGGAAGTCTCTGCAATCCTCCTGTTCCCTCCCCCTCAGAGCTGGGGTTATAGCCATGTGTGGCCATGCCCAACTTTTTAAGTGGGTGCTGGAAATCAAGTTCACGTCCTCATGTGAGAGTGCAGCAAGTGCTGTTATCTGCTGAGCCATCTCCCCATGCCCATCAGATTTTATTTTGAGACAGGATTTCACTGTTCAACCTAGGCCAGCCTTGAACTCATTATCCTTCTGCCTTAAACCTCCCCAGCACAGGAATTATAGGCATGCACCTCTACATCCAGCTCACTGAATGTGTTTGTTTTTTTTTTTGGGGGGGGGTAGGGTCTCACTCTGGCCCAGGATGACCTAGAATTCACTATGTAGTCTCAGGGTGGTCTTGAACTCATGGTGATCCTCCTACCTCTGCCTCCTGAGTGCTGGGATTAAAGGCGTGCGCCACCACGCCCGGCTTGCTGAATGTGTTTTAAAGTGTGAATTCAGTTTTGTTGTTTGTTTGGTTGTTTTGGGCAGTGCCTAGGGCTTCATATATGTGTGAACATCCCAGGTTTGATTTCCCAATATCAGGAAAAACTAAGAGTGAACTTGGACATATGGGAAGAGATTCTGACTGTAGTTTTAGGTTCCTGAGTACATGTAGGTAAAAACAAGGAGAACTGATTTAAAGGGAAGAATCAAGCAGACAGCAGTGTGGCATGCAGCAAGGCTGTGGCATGGGCAGAGAGTCAGGAAACTGGTGAGTGCAGGCTGAGCTGGTACAAGTACTGCTGTCCATTCTGCATGGTGGGATTTGACCTCTGAGGTGACAGAAATCTGTGTTTGACATGTCCACACAGCATGTGCAGGAGGGCTTAAGCAGCTCACAGCTTACAACAAACCAGACAAACCGCACCCAGGTGGAGCAGAAACTTATGTTTTAGTGTCTAGTGAATATCTACACGTTGGCCACGAGCTTGCAGTAAACACTCCAGGTGGCAAATGCAAAAACGGTACTGTGTGCGACTCTAGTGGACTATTTTCTTAAAAGAACATATCTGCTCACTTTCGGAGACCAACTTTTCTTGAGATGTGACTTCTCTGGGCCAGACCTGTAGGAAGGCTAACGAGGGCAGTGTGTGTCTCTGCTTATTGTTTATTTTAGAAAAAGACAAAGCAGGGCTGGAGAGATAGCTCAGTGGTTAAGCACTTGCCTGAAAAGGCAAAGGACCCAGGTTTGATTCTCCCGAACCCATTTAAAGTCAAATGCACAAAGTAGCATATGCATACAGAGTTTGTTTGCAGTGGCTAGAGGTCCTGGTGTACTCATTTTCTCTCTCTCCTCTCTCTGTCTGTATTTCCCTGTCAAATAAATAAATCTTTTAAACCTTTGAAAAAAGAAACAGCAATGCTGTCCATGTGGTGAGTGCCCACATTCATCTCCCAAGGAGAGCAATGGTTTGGTTTATTGTTGTTAGTATGGTGTGATTGTTTAAATACTGTTTCCCTTGAACCAACAGGTCCCTAAGATACAACACACACACACACACACACACACACACACACACACACCCCTAATTCATCCATCTAGAGTGTAGAATTCCTTGGATTTCCACTCTCAGAATGTGTTCAACTCTCACAACCAATTTAAAAATATTCTTCTCTTTTTCTCCAGAGAAACCCCATACTTGTGAGAAGTTACTAAGGCCTCCTTTTGCCCTGCTGCCCTGGGAAATGACAATCTATTTTCTGTCTCTATAATATATCTATCCTGGAAATTTCATATTAAGTGTGGCCTGAATGACTGGCTGCTTTGGCTTCAATGTTCATCCAACTATATACTATGTAATAGCATTTCATTTTTTCACAGAAATTTATATTTTATACAGGTTTCTTTGTGTCACCAACTCCATACAATCTCAGTAAAATATCTGCTATACTGATTTTTCTTATTACCAAAAATATTCCATATTGCAGATGCAGCATGTTTTATTTTTCCATTCATCAGTTGATGGAAATTTACATTTTAGGTTTTGGCTAGTATAATACTGCTATGAACAATTATATACATATGTGAATTTGTCGAGGCATATGTTTCTATTCCTCTTGGGTTTATACCTAGGAGTGCTCATGTGGTGACTCTGTGTTTAATTTTTTGAAGAACTGCTAGGCTGCTGTCTAGCACTATTTTACAGCCACTTCCTCCACATCCTCTCTCACTTGCTATTGTCTTTTAAAATATTTTATTTATTTATTAGAGATAGAAATTTATTAGGGGTGAGGAAGAGGTAGATACAAAGAGAATGAGTGCGCCAGGGCCTCTAGTCACTGCAAACAAACTCCAGACAGCTTGTGCATCTGGCTTTGAGAAATTGACCTGGGTCTTTTGGCTTTGCAGGCAAGCGCCTTTAACTGCTAAGCAACCTCTCTAGCCCCATTTTTTAAACTTTATTTTTTTAAAAAATATTTTATTTTTATTTGTTTATTTGAGAGAGGGAAAGAGGGAGAGAGAGAGAGAGAGAGAGAGAGAGAGAGAGAGAGAGAGAATGGACATGCCAGGGCTTCGAGGCACTGCAAATGAACTCCAGGTGCATGTGCCACCTTGTGCATCTGGCTTACATGGGTACCGGGGAATCAAACTTGAGTCCTTTGGCTTTGCAGGCAAGTGCTTTAACCACTTAGCCATCTCTCCAGCTCTAAACTTTATTTTTATTTATTTATTTGAGAGAGAGAGAGAGAGAGAGACAGAGAGAGGGAGTGCCTGGGCCTCCAGCCACTGAAAACAAACTCCAGACACATGTGCCACCTTGTGCATCTGGCTTACGTGAGTCCTGGAGAGTCGAACTTAGATCCTTTGGCTTTGCAGACAAACACCTTAACTGCTGAGCCATCTTTCCAGCCACCCCTTTTTTGATATAGGATCTTGTTTTAGCCCAGGCTGACATGGAACTCCATGGAACTCAAAGCTGGCCTCAAACTCAAGTGATCCACTCTCTCTGCCTCCTGAATGCTGGGATTAAAGGCATGTGCTACCATGCCCAGCTTAATTCCAGCTCTTATACTTGGGGTCTTTGTACACTTTGAATTTATTTTTATACGTAGTGTGAAATGAGAGTCCTCACCCTTTTTTCTTTTGTTTTTCTTTCTTTCTTTTTTTTTTTTTTTTTTTTTTGGTTTTTTGAGGTAGGGTCTCACTCTAGCCCAGGCTGACCTGGAATTCACTATGGAGTCTCAGGGTGGCCTCGAACTCTCGGCGATCCTCCTACCTCTGCCTCCCGAGTGCTGGGATTAAAGGCGTGCGCCGGTCTCGATCTATCCTGGCTGACCTGGAATTCACTATGTAGTCTCATGGTTGCCTCAGACTCATAGCAATCCTCCTACCTCTGCCTCCCAAGTACTGAGATTAAAGGTGTACACCACCACGCCTGGCTCGACCTCATCCTTTTGCATGTCGCTATCCATTTGTCCTAGCACCAACGGTTCTTGACTCCATTTAATTGCCTTTTAATTTTAGTTTAAAAAAAATGTCATTCAAAGAAAGCCATAAAAGATGGATCATGAATTAGAGGACTCAGTGTTGTTAAGGTGTCAATAGACTTCTACAATCAACCTAATCCAAATCAAGTTCGTTCTCTAGGCCCAAGTGCAGCCACAATGCCAGCTTCCCGTTTGGAGAAATCAACAAGTTGATGCTAAACTTCATGTGGAAAAGCAAATGGATGGAAATAGCAAAAACAAAACAAAACACACTTATAAAAACCATTCAGTCTGGGAAGTGGCTCAGTGCGTAAGGGCACTTAGTGCAGGCATGAGGGTTGAGCAGACCTGAGGCCACTGGCGTTTGATTCCAGAAGACTCACATGAACAGCCAGCATGGCTGAGTCCATCTGTAACCCCAGCCTTGTTGGAAGCACAGACTGGAGACTCACCGAGGCATGTGAACTGCAGATCTGCGTTCAGAGACAGTTTCCATCTCAAGGAACTAAGCGATTGAGTAACAAGGATACCTGATGCTCTCCTGTGACCTCTGTGTGCCAGCAAGCACATCTGTACATCCATGTGCCTATACCACACACACACCCCACACACCTCACTGCACATGTTAAAACCCACCAAATCTGAAGGATATTTCTTGTCTTACATCAAGACTGGCTGTCATGCACAGGAATGAGGGGAGTGATATAACAACAGACATACTGATCACGAAGAAATGACAGTGTTTTCAAAAACACATGTTAAACAAATAGATGTTCATATTTTAAAAAGTGAATCTTTTTTGTTGTTGTTTTTTCGAGGTAGGGTCTCACTCTAGCCCAGGCTGACCTGGAATTCACTACGGAGTCTCAGGGTGGCCTCGAACTCACAGCAATCCTCCTACTTCTGCCTCCCGAGTGCTGGGATTAAAGGCGTGCGCCACCACGCCTGGCAAAAGTGAATCTTAACTCCTTCTGCACAGTGCACATAAAATTAACTTGGGATGGATGAGAGACCTAAACCCAAGTCCTACAAGTGGAGGGAAAAATCTGTCCATGCTTAGGATGGGCAAAGATCCTTTAGATAGAATACTAAAATGATGAGTCAGAAGAAGAAAAAAAACTTGCAAATTTTACTTGATTAAAGTTCAAATCTGACTAGAGGCGTGTATCAGGGATAGAGGGTGTGTAGCATGTGTGCTGTGATGTGTGTATAGATGTTTGTGCCCCTTGCACATGCATATGGAGGCCAGAGAATGGTGGGTGTCCTCCTCCATTGTTATTTCTCTCTCTCCCCCTCTGTGTGTGTGAGTGCTTCCTTGAGATAGTCTCTCACTGAACCTGGAATTGCAGGTTTTTTTTTTTTCTTTTTTGATCAGACTGCCTGACCAGTCAGCCCCAGCAATTCTCTAGTCTATGCCTCCAATAGAACTGGGGTTACAGGCATGCATGGCCACATCTGGCTTTTTACATGGGTGTTGGGGATCAAACTTAGGTCCTCTCAGGCCCATAGGCTGTGCAACAAGCACTCTTACTAGCTGACCGTCTCCACAGCTTCCAAAACCTTTTGCTTTAAAAAAAATGTTAAGGCCAGTGTGGTGGTACACACATAATCCCAGGTACTCAGGATGCTGAGACAGGAGGATCAAAAGTTCAAGACTAGCCTGGGCAACCTGCTGGGCCCTATTTCAATAACCAATAAACAAAGACTGGGGATGTAGCCCAGTGGCACTTGAAGGACAAGCAAGTGGGAGAAAATATTTGTATCATATACATCTGACAAAGGACTTGTGGGCCGACTAGATAAAGAACTGAGGATAGTCTAGCCAGGCATGGTGGCGCACACCTTTAATCCCAGCACTCGGGAGGCAGAGGTAGGAGGATCGCTACCCTGAGACTACATAGTGAAATCCAGGTCAGCCTGAGCTAGAGTGAGACCCCTATCTCAAACAAACAGACAAACACACAAACAACAACCAACCAAACAAAAAACCTGAGGCTATAGAAGTACACAGCTATGCCTGGCTAGTTTTAAATGGGTGCTGGGGATGGAACTAAGGTCCTTATGCTTGTGCAGCATGACTCCTTGCACACTGAGCATCTCCCTAGCCCCAGAGTTCATTCTTTACCACATATGCGTAGTAAAAATAGAGATAGAAATACTCCTCTTGAAGAGATACACTCTAAAAGAAGATGTGTGAATTGCTCACAAGCACATAAAAAGTTCTCAACATCGTTAGTCACTGGGGAAATGCAAACCAAAAGCACAACGCGATACCAGTTCACACCCACGGAACGGCTGCACTGAGGAGGGCAGGAAGCTGGGGCTGCTTGGAATGCACCGGCAGGGTTCCTTTGGAAAACAGTTTGGTAATTTCCTATAAATCACATGTCACAGGACTCAGCAATCCCACTTTTTTTTTTTTTTGTTTGGTTTTTTGAGGTAGGGTCTCACTCTAGCCCAGGCTGACCTGGAATTCACTATGTAGTCTCAGGCTGGCCTCGAACTCACGACAATCCTACCACCTCTGCCTCCCAAGTGCTGGGATTAAAGGCATGTGCCACTTTTTTATTTATCCAAGAGAACTGAAAACATACGTTTGCACCAAGACATACATGTATCTTCCCAGTGGCCTTATTCACAATAGTCACAAAGAGGAAACCATTCAGATACCCACCAGCCCAGGAATAGATGAATTGTGGCCCATCCTTAACAGAATACTGTTCAGCGATAGAAAGGAATCAGCTGTTAGTACATGCCACAACGTGGACGGATATCAAAGGAGCAAGGCACGAAAGAAAATGTGGCATGAGCCCATCTCCATAAGACCGCAGAAAAGCTAAACTGTTCTATTGTGACAGAAAGCAGATCAGTGGTTACCTGTGTCTTCATGAGGGGGGACTAATTAAAAAGTAGAGCAAAGGAATCTTTTGGAGATGAAAATATCCTATGTCTTTAGTGGGACAGTGTTTAGTTAGATGCATGTCTTTGTAAAACCTTATCAACACACATACTTATAAAGGACATACTTTATTGTATATAAATTATAGCTCAATAAAGTTCAAGATACAGAGATAGATACATAGAGAGAACTCCAGATGCATGTGCCACATTGTGCATCTGGCTTTATGTGGGTACTGGTGAAGGAACCCTGGGCTGGTAGGCACTGCAAACAAGCACTTTAACGGCTCAGCCACCTCCTCAGCCCCATTTTACATTCTTAAAAGGTATATACTATGTGACAAGGGCTGGAGAGATGGTTCAGTGGTTAAAGGCATTTGCTTGCAAAGCTTACTGGCCCTGGTTTGATTCCCCAGTACTCATGTAAAGCCAAATGCACAAAGTGGCACATGGATCTAAAGTGCGTTTGCAGTGAGTGGCAAGAGGCCCTGGGGCACCCACCCTCTCTTTCTCTTTCTTCACAAATAAATAAATAAATAAATAAATTTTAAACCAAAATAATATTTTTAAAAAAACCTGTTCATTTTATTTATTAAAAAATTTATTTATTTATTTGATAGAGAAAGAGGCAGAAGAGAGAGAAAGAGGCAGATGAGAGAGGGAGAGAAAGAATGGGCACACCAGAGCTTCTAGCAGCTGCAAATAAACTAGTCGCATGTGCCATCTTGTGCATCTGACTTACATGGGTCCTGAGGAATTGAACCTGGGTCCATTGGTTTCATAGGCAAATGCCTTAACCACTAAGCCATCTCTCCAGCCCATAAAAATTATTTTTAACAAAATGTATGTGGCCCAGAAAATTCAAAATATTAGCTCTTGGGCCCTTCATGGAAATATTCTGCTGGTACCTGGCTTGCTGCATGCATCAGTTCTGTATCCCTATGACCAAGCACCTGCCAGGAACTACTTAAGGGAGGAAAGATTTGCCCTGGCTCACAGTTTCATAGCGTTTCAGTCCATCGCTACACTGTGAGGGACATGGCAGCAGGGGTGTGTGGAGGAGGCTCCCCACATCGTGGCAGTCCAGGAAGCAGAAAGACATTGGAACCTCATCTATTTCCTCCAGCCAGGCCTCACTTCCTAAAAGTTCCACAGGCCCTCAGAAGAGTGCCATTAGCAGCCGGGCGTGGTGGCACACGCCTTTAATCCCAGCACTCGGGAGGCAGAGGTAGGGGGATCGCCATGAGTTTGAGGCCACCCTGAGACTACAGAGTGAATTCCAGGTCAACCTGAACTAGAGTGAAACCCTACCTTGAAAAACCAAAAAAAAAAAAAAAAAAAAAAAAAAAAAAAAAAAAGAGTTCCATTAGCTGGAGAACAAGTGTTCAAAATATGAGTCTCTGGGGAACATTCAAACTATAATATTGTGTATTATATGCTTGCATTAAGTCAAAAGAAACCTTTAAAATGGGATTTTCATACAAACTTGATTTTATTTCCCCCTCTAAATAATGTAGTGTGGTCACAAGTTTTGCTAAATGTCTATAGCGCTTGTATCATTATTGAGTTAACACAAAACATCACGTCAACTTACTGTTCTTGCTAAAATAAACCCAGCTTTATTCTAAGAGGTGCTATGAGCACTAAGTGATAAATGTGTGAAATAAGAAATTTGATGTGTTAAGACTTTCTTCCAAATATATATTGGGATACTTTAACCATTCAAAATATGTTCTTCTTTGAACCACCCTAAAAATCAAAACCTTTTTTTGCTGAGGCAGGAGATGGCAAGTTCCAGGTCATCCCAGGCAAGTTAGTGAGAATCTGTCTCAAAATAAAGAGTAAAAAGAGGGCCGGCATGATGGTGTCTACATCTAGACTCAGCGCTGGGGACGCTCACCATGAGTTTGAGGCCAACCTGGAGCTTCAGAGTGAGTTCCAGGTCAACCTGGGTTAGAGTGAGACCCTGCCCTGAAAAAGACAAAAAGCAAAACAAACCAAAAAGTAAAAAGAAGACTTAGGATATAGCTCAGTGGTTAAACTCAGCTTAGCATGTGTAAGGCCCCTACTTCCATAAAAAAATAGCTACCTTCCTTACCACCCCCGTTATTTGTTTCGCATTGGCTGAAACATTTACTAGTTCAAAGATGCAGTCTCCTCTGGGGCATATCCTCTTAGGTCTGCATGTCATCCTTTTAAGAAGGCGGGGGCAGGTTTAATTACTCCCATTTCACAGAGAAGGCAATGAGAGTGCAGAGAGACGTCTCCATGATCATAGTGAGTCAGAGACAGCTCTGGAGATAGAAACCAGGGTGCCTGGATTCCAGCCACCTCTCTCCCACATGCTCAGAGGGACACCTGACCAACCGCCTGCACCTGTTCTCGTGGGGGCTGGGGAAGCCTGAAGCGCAGCAGTGGGGTGGCAGCCTCCTCTGTGCATGTGTGCACTTCCTTCCCAGGCTACGGCACATCCACATCTAGGGTTTCTTGCATGGAGCCAAGCTCAGTGTTGGCAAATGGAGGTGGAAGCAGAAGTGGTCTCCTGCATGTCCTCAGGAGGGAGACACAACAGCTCAGTCGAGCTGACCAGAAATGAAGATATTGCCGACATGTTTAGATACATGATAAGACGAGAAAGGGCAGCAGAGTACAGCCTGGATGGCAGCCGGGCGTGGCACACACCTCAGCATTGGGGAGGCAGAGGCAGGAGGATCACGAATTCAACACCAACCTGGGCTACATAGTGATATCCCATCTCAAAAAACAAACAGCAGCAACAACAAAACAAAACAGAAAAATGCCTAAAGGCTGGGGATGTAGCTCAGTGGCAGATCACTTACCTAGGACACCTGAGGTCCTGGGATCCATCTCAAGCAAGAAAGAAAGAAAGGAAGAGAAGAAAGAAAGAAAGGAAAGAAGGAAGGAAGAGAGAGAGAGAGAGAGAGAGGAGAAAAAAAGAATAAATATGTCCTTTTCAGCCTTTAGGAGGAGGAAGAGGAGGAGGAGGAGGAGGAGGCGGCGGCAGCAAGAAGATCCCTAGTTCTGTAGCAGACAGCTTCAGGTTCACTGAGATGAACTTCCAGACCAGACACAGTTATGGAGGAAGGGATATTTATTGAAGCTCACAGATCAGGGGAAGTTCCACAAATGGCAGAAGAAACTGGCCTGCCTTCACAGGACGAAGCAGAGAGAGAGAGAGAAGCACAAGCCTAAAGGTCAAAAGCCAAAGCACACTTCAGGAACGCCTGCTAGGCACGCTTTGCATATCTTTAGATTGAAATCTGAAACCCACCACCACACCTTAAGATCCACACAATGGCACTGCCTCCAGCCAGGTGGCTAAAGATGCAAACTACAAACAAATAAACAACTGAAATATATTGGGGGCCATCTATTCTATTCAAACTACCACAGAGGAGGAAGAGAGGAGGAGGAGGAGGAGGAGGAGGAGGAGGAGGAGGAGGAGGCAGCGGCAAGAAGATCCCTAGTTCAAGACCGGTTTGGGCCACATAGTGAGTTCCACCATATAGCCTCGGCTGCATAGCAAGACTCTGTCTGGGTAGAACTACAGAGATGTTTACTTGCGTGCACATAGTCTCTGTCCAAGCGTTTACACAAAGGAAGTTGCCTTCAAGAATAGGACTCTGAGGCTGGTGTAGGTTTTGGCAGGCAGGCAAAGAGATTTTTGAAAATTTTCTTACTCTTTTTGCATTTCTTGAAGTTTGGATTTACTAGTTTTATATTTCATAAGCACCTACTATGTGCTCTGTGCCATTCTAAATACTGGACGTTCCTTAGCGAACAGAATGGTAAATACTAAACCTCTGCCTTTGGGTAGCATGCATGCCCACAGGAGACAAAAAAAAAAAAAAAAAACATTAAAAAGAGCAATTAAAAATTAAAAGCTGCCAGGTGTGGTGACACATGCCTTTAATCCTAGCACTTGGGAGGCAGAGGTAGGAGGATCACTGTGAGTTTGAGGCTACCTTGAGACTACTTAGTGAATTCCAGGTCAGCCTGGACTAGAGTGAAACCCTACCTTGAAAAACCAAAACCAAAACAAAACAAAAATTTTAAAACTTATGTCAGAGCAGCCTTACAGAAGTCATTAAAAAATGTCATAATGCCAATTAATGGCCAAATAGAAAAAACACCTTTCTTTTCCGATGGGGTTCACACTGATCTAACTGATAGTCTCTATTATGTTTCAGATGTGATAGACAGACCATGGCCCAGTATCTGCGTGCCTTGTGTGGGCCCCGTGCGTGTGTGTACGTGCCGTATAACATAAGGTGTGATAACACTGGACTACTCTCAGGCTGGAAATAATCTCACTGCCCAGGATGAAAGGCTCTTGGGGGTGGGTGTGGAGGGCACCAAAGCCAGGGAAAGCAGCCACCTGCCAGGATGTGGCTGCAGGTACAGGCAGGACCAACGCTGTCCTGACAGGTGTGCCTCCTGGGCCTCAGGCAAGTAGGAGTCCTGGCTTTCAGGCTGAGCTGGGGAGCTGGAGCACCCAGCCCCCACTGGCATGGACTGGTTGTGCCAATCAATTCTCTTGTTTTTTGAGGCAAGGGCTCATCCAACCTCAGGCTGGCGGGGAACCCACAGAGATTCTCTTACCTCAGCCTCCCAAGTATTAGGATCAAAGATGTGTGCCACCATGCCCAGCTCAATTTTTTTTACTTCATTTTATTTTTTTGCATCTTTTTTTTTTTTTTTTGGTTTTTCGAGGTAGGGTCTCACTCTAGCTCAGGCTGACCTGGAACTCACTCTGTAGTCTCAGGGTGGCCTTGAACTCTCGGCGATCCTCCTACCTCTGCCTCCCGAGTGCTGGGATTGAAGGCGTGCGCCACCACGCCCGGCCACTTTTTGCATCTTTTAAAATGTTTTTATTTATTTATTTGCAAGGAAAGAGAGAGAGAGAGAGAGAGAGAGAGAGGGAAAGAGACACACAGAGACAGAGAATGAATATGGGCACACCAGGGCTTCTAGCCACTGCAAACGTACTCCAGACACAGGCTGCCACCATGTGCATCTGGCTTATGTGGGTTCTGGGGAATTGAACTTGGGTTCTTAGGCTTCACAGGCAAGCACCTTAACCACTAAGCCATCCCTCTGGCCCTATGTTTTTGCGTCTTTATATATTGTGTTTTTTTGTTTGTGAGTGGTGTGTGCACGTGTATGCGTCCATGCTGTGCCCTGTGGGCTTGCTTGTGGCAGGGTGCACCTGCCTGTAGTGGCCAGTGAGGGACATCAGGTGTTCTGCTCCATTGCCTTCTGTCCATTCTCTCTCTCTCTTTTTGTTTGTGTTTTTGAGATAGAGTCTCACTGTAGCCCAGGCTGACCTGGAATTCACTGTGTAGTCTCAGGGTGGCCTCAAACTCATGGCCATCTTCTTACCTGTTTCCTGAGTGCTGGGACTAAAGGTGTGTGCCACCACACCCAGCTCTTCTGCCCACTCTTACTTGAGCTGGAGTCTCTTATCGATCTCTGCTCCCACAGGACTGGGTTTACAGACGTGCATAGCCGCTATCAACTGTTTATGTAAGTCCTGGGGATTGAACTCCAGCAGTCTCTCAGGCCTGCTCAGGTCCTCATACTTGCACAGGAAGTACTCTTAACCACCGAGATGTCTTTCCAGCTCAATTCTTTCTTTCTTTATTTTAATTAATCAATGCCCAGGATTCAATCTAGGACATAATAGATTGCATTCATTGCTCCTCTCCTCCCTTTTCTCTTCCCTTCTCTTTCCCCTCTCCTCCCTTCCTATCTTTCCCTCTCCTCTCTCTCTTTCTGGTTTTGTATATGTATGTGTGTGTTCATGTATGTGTGTATGTTCACATCTATGTGGGGTTTGCCTGTGTGAATGCACATGTATGTGTGTGATGTGTCATTGAGAGGTCATTATCTTCCATAGTTTTCACTTTATTTTTAAATTTTATTTATTTATGTGAGAGAGAGGGGGAGGGAGAGGCAGAGAGAAAGAGAAAAAGAAAGAGACACAGAAAAAGTGACAGAGAGGGAGGGAAGGAGAGAATGGGTGTTCCAAGGCTTTTAGCTACTGCAAATGAACTCCAGACGCATGTTCTGCCTTGTGCATCTGGCTTACGTGGGTCCTGGAGAATCTAACCTGGGTCTTTTGGCTTTGCAGGCAAGCACCTTAACTGCTATATCATCTCTTCAGTCCTCCACCTTATTTTTAAAAAAAACTTTTCTTTTTCTTTTTGTGTTTTTGAGGTAGGGCATTCTAGCTCAGGCTGACCTGGAATTCACTATGTAGTTTCAGGGTGGCCTTAAATTCACAGTGATCCTCCTATATCTGCCTCCCAAGTGCTGGGAATAAAGGTGTGTGTCACTACACTCTGCTGCTTTTCTTTTTAAAATTTTTTTTAAAATTATTTATTTATTTATGAAAGAGAGAGAGAGAGAGAGACAGATATATTTATAGAAAGAATGGGCTTCTAGCCACTGTAAACAAACTCCAGATGCATGTGCCATCTTGTGCATCTGGCTTTATGTGAGTACTGGGGAATCAAACCTGGATTCTTAGGTTTTGTAGGCAAGTGCCTTAACTGCTGAGCCATCTCTCCAGCCCTTTCTTTTTGTTTTTGATCTGTGTATGTGTGTGCAGTGTGGTGTGCAAGCATGTACGCATGTGGGTGCCACACGTGTGCAGGGACATGTGCATGTTGAGGCCAGAGATCGGCGTCGGGTGTCTTCCTCAGTTGCTCTCTGCCTTCTTTACCGAGGCAGGGCCTCTCACTTGAACCCAGAGCTCAG
The DNA here is from genome assembly GCA_036346955.1 of Dipus sagitta. Lineage (NCBI taxonomy): Eukaryota > Metazoa > Chordata > Mammalia > Rodentia > Dipodidae > Dipus > Dipus sagitta. Next base: position 54,821,415 of record CM070783.1, read on the forward strand.
AGCCTGCCAGTCTAGCTAAGCCAGCTTGCCCTGGGGATTCCGTCTTTGCCTCCGAGCTCTGGATCACACCAGCTTGGCATTTATGTGGATACTAGGCTTCTGAGTGCCAGTCCTCCTGCTTGCCCAGCAAACACTTTCACCACCAAGCCCTTCCCCTTATTTCCTGAGCCAGAGTCTTGCACTAGACCTGGAGATCACTTATTGGGCTAGAGAAACCCCAGGGTTCCTCCTGTCTCCACCTCCCCAGCACCAGGACTGCAGGTGCAGGTCATCATGCTCAGCTGTTACCTCGGTGCCGGCGATCCGAGCTCAGCTCCTCATGCGTGTGTGGCAAGCACTTCACCGAGCAGACCGTCTCCCGAACCTCTCTCTCTCTCTCACTCTGTCTCACGCTGGGCATGAATCCAGAGCTTCCTCAGGCATGCCAGGCCAGTGCTCATCCAGTGAGCCATGCCCCCAGCCTGACACTCTCGTGTTCATTCTCTGCACACTATGATGTGAAAGGGCCTGGTAAGGGTTGGTACAAAAATGCTTTAACTAACACTCACTCTAGCCCTGAGATACTAATGACGTGTGGCAATGTCATAGTGATGTAACCCCTGAGTTCTCTTTGGCAGATCCTAGACAGGTCACTCCTCTCTCTGGTGACACTGAAGTGGTGGCTACATTCATGTGCTGTGTAGAGACGTCCTTTGGGGTCACTGCTCATATTTTGGGATGGTGTCTGGGTGATGCTGTACCCCAAGGAGCACATAGTAGCTGTGCTGGGGTCTTGCCTCATGATGGGATGACGGTGCAGTCGCCGCTCATTCTATAGGCAGGGAGCACTTCCTACAGCCAGTGCAGCCAGACCCCAGCATGGGCGATTCTGCTGTCACAGCAGGGGCTCTGTCCATGAACCAAACAGTCTGGATCTTGAGTGTCCCCTAAGGGTCATTGCTGACGGCTCGGTCCTCAGCCCATAATGTTAGCTGGAGGCGGTAGAACCTGTAGGAAGTGGGGCTCAGCGGGAGGAAGTTAGGTCATTGGGGTCATGCTACTCATTAAAGGGACATTAGGGTCCCAGTCCCTTCTCTTCCCTTTCTCTGCTCTTGGCCATCATGAAGTGAACAGGCCTCCACCACATGTTCTCACCACGATATTCTGTGTTGCCACAGGCCCACAGCAGCAGGGCTAAGTGGCTCTAGACCCTTTGGAACTGAACCAAAATGAAACTCTTCCTTCTCAGGCATTTTGTGAGAGAGCTGACTAGCAGTGTCTCTGTCAGTCTTGATTTTCTCATCTGTAGAATGAACATAATCGTACCTGTCCTTTTAATCCAGGACTCAGAGAGACATTACATGGGAAGCTCCTTTTACAGGTAGGTGTTGGTAAATGGTAGTTAGTACTATACTATTTTATTGCTATTGTTATTAATAACATTCTATGCTAGGAACAGAATTATTCCCAGTGACCCTAGGTGTTCACCCTGGGCTGTTGAGAGTGGCGTTCATGGAAAGATGGCTGGTAGAACCACAGAGCAGGCCCTCAACAGACAGGATATGCCAGCACCTTGACCTTGGAGTTTCCAGACTCCAGAGCTGTGAGTAATGAGCCTTTGCTATTCCTACACCACCCAGCCGTGGCGTTTCATCACAGCAGCCCAAATGGACAAGGGTAGCAGGGAAAGCTTTGGTGTGGGTTCCCTGTAGAAGCCTGAGGGGGCGGGGAGGTGGCGCAGGGGATATGGTTCAGTGGTTAAGGGAAACCCCTTAAAAACCTAAGCGTGCAAAACCTAATGATCTGGATTCAGTTCCCCAGTGCCCACATAAAGCCAGATGCACAAAGTGGTGCATGAGTCTGGAATTCATTTGCTGTGGCTAAAGGCCCTGATGTGCCCACACACACTCTCTCTCTCTCTCTCTCTCTCTGCTTGTAAATAAACAAAATAAAAGATTAAGGGGCAGGGGACCTCGTCTTGTGTCCCTTCTGCTCTGCACCCTCTTAAAATTCCAGGACGTCCTGCAGATGACTCAGGGGAAGCACTTTCCCTACCTCTCCAAGCATATCAAGACCAACTTTCTTGAAGAGCCAATTATGACACCAACTTTATAATCTGAGGTGTTGGAAGAAGAAGGGGCCCATTAAGGTAAAGTCACGGGTGCTGACTGAGGCCTAAGAGTGCCAAGAAGGAACACAGTGACCCTCACCGCAGACAGCATGGGGACCCAGCAATGGCAAAGCACAAGGGGCAGTGACTGCCCCTTGTCATCACTCCGAGCCTGGCTACCTGTCATGGCAAAGTAGCCTGGCTGGTCTTGGGATGAAAGGTAGTGAGAGTGGTTAACAGATGAGAGCCTGGCACTGCCGGGCACTGGTGAAGGGCACTGGCCACACCTTGCAGGGAGCAGTATTAGGGTCCTTGGAAACCCCTGTCTAGTTTCTTTTTTAAAAATGTAGCTTATGGGCTGGAGAGATGGCTTAGCAGTTAAGGCATTTGCCTGAGAAGCCTAAGGACCCAGGTTCAATTCTCCAGGACCCACGTAAGCCAGATGCACAAGGGGCACAGTCATCTGCAGTTCGTTCATAGTGGCTGGAGGCCCTGGCATGCCTTCTCTCTCTCTCTCTGTCTCACTCTCTACCTCTTTCTCTCTCAAATAAATAAATAAAATATATTTTTTAAAATATAATTTATTTATTTATTTGAGAGAGATGAGTACCACGGACTCTTGCCATTGCAAATGAATTCCAGCTGCATGCACCACTTTGTGTGTCTGGCTTTACATAGGTTCTGGGGAATTGAATCCGAGGCTGGTAAGCTTTACAACCAAGTGCCTTTAACCAGTGAGTCATCTTCCCAGTCCTCTGTCTGGTCTCTAGAAGTAAAGCTCAGGTCTTCCTCCTGAGCTCCGCAGCACAGAGGTGGCCACCGTGGAGGCCTGGATTGCTCCTCAGAGCTCACTACACCACAGGCATCCACGGCTTGGCACTGGGGAAAATACAGCTCTATATCCCCTCCAGTCTCCTTCCGGCAGCTTTGAAGGCCCGCCCCCTCTCTGAAGGTGTGTCACCAACACCACACAGTGAACAGCAGCTCCCGGGAGTGACAAGGAACATCCTCCAGCCAGAAGGATGACTGCTTACACCTGCTTTTCTCCTGTTCCGAACTGTGGAGGGAACAGGAGGGCACACTCAGGGTGAGCCTTCTAGGCTGCCATGGCAGCGGAGGTCCAGCCCAAGCACCATTGACCCAGTCATGGCTTTCCAGCTGGGCATCCGCCCAGAGGGGTGACTTTCCCCAGCTCACTCAAAGATGCCCTGTGGACACCAGGACACTCTCACCCAATGTTGGCTTCTGCCCAGAGCCGAGGTCACCATTGTTTGATGAGCTGGGCCATATTTTTCCAAAGAAGGTTGCTGATCCCTTGGCTGCCAGGGGGTGAGCATCCTATTGGGCGTGAACCCCCACCGAAGGAAAAAGACACACCAAATACACAGCTTGCAGGAGAGGCTCACCCAGGATCGCCTCCTGCCCTCAGGCTTTGGGTGAGAATCCAGGTGTGCTGTGCATCCCTGAGCAAGCTGTCCCTGTGCCTCTGTCCCCTCTCCTGCATCACGGGGATAATAGTCCACCTCTGTCCAAGGCTGCTTAGGACAGTATGTGATTCGCAGCGTCCTATACGTGCCAGCGCCTGCTAGCTTTTATTCTGTTTTGCATGCTTATGCATGCACATGTGTGTATATGCGGGGGTGCACACCTGTATATGAGTGCACGTGTCTGTGTGTGCACGTGTGTCTATGTGCATGTGTGTGTAGGACAGAAGTCAACGTGGAGTGTCTTTCTCAATCACTTCCCATACACACACACACACACACACACACACACACACACACACACAATTTATTATTATTATTTTGGTGCTCCAAAGTAGGGTCTCACACTAGTCCAGGCTGATCTGGAATTCACTACGTAGTCTCAGGCTGGCTTCAACTCACAGTGATCCTCCTACCTCCAGCTCCCAAGTGCTGGGATTAAAGACGTGCGCCACCACGCCTGGATCCTACCATTTTATTTTTTTTTGAGGCAGGCTCTCATACTGAACCCGGAGCTCACTGATTCAGTTGGACCAGTGAGCTATCCCGTCTCTCCCCCCCAGCGATAGGGTTACAGGGACATGCTTACCATACTTTGCTGTTTGTGGGTGTGGGACTGAACTCAGACCCTGGCTTGTATTCTTTCACAGACCCAGGCAAGTGAAAGTCTCACTGTCTTCCCAACGCAAAAGGAGGAGTGCAGCGTTTCCGACGGACACAGGCACCGGCTGCGGCCTCAGCACGTGGGAGGGGGCGGGAGGAGGATCAGGAATTCAAGGTCAGATGCGGTTACACAGTGAGTCTGAGGATAGCCCTAGATACATGAGACCATGTCTCAAAAAAGCAAAGTAATAATAATAAACATATTAAGATACAAATCAAATGGACACTGTGTAGTGAAATATTTTCATTATGGCACTCAGACAATCAGAGACAATAGGACTCTGAGGCGGTGACATGGAAATGACACTGCATTCAGCAGGACAGGGAATTTCGATGTGTTTGATAGGACAGGAGGTGTGGCCTACCGGTGCAAGTCAAGGCCCAGGCCATGGCATAGGCATGACTGGCCTTCTGTGCCAAGACGCCAGCCGTTGTGGGGGTGGGGCACGGGGAGGAGGAACTTTTAACGGGCCGCAGTGGTGCCTATTCCCTGACTTCAATGTAGGTCTTTAGCTGCTGAGCCATCTCCCTGGCCTTAACGGGCTACAATCTTCCATAAAGTCTATATGCAAGGACCCAATTGTGACTAAACCTTTGATGCTGATTTTTTAAAAAATAATCTTTTATTGTGAAAATTTCCAGCACACACAACACCCTGCCTATGTTTACTACCCAAATTCTATACTTTTGTCCCAATTTCCTTCACAATTTTCCCTACTTGCTTTTTCTTCTTCTTCTTCTCTTTCATCTTCCTTCCTCCCCTTTTAAAGTAACTTCCTACTATTATGTTATTTCACTGGTGTCCTACAGCTCTTTAAAAGTGAAGGGCGCCTGCCTTCCTAATTACAAGGTCATCAGAGCACTTAACATTAATTATCACAGGAACTCATCTTGCTTAATAGCGAAAGTTATCAAATGACACCAGATCAGGAGCCACATCTGCCCTATCCTTAAACATTAGAACATCCTGGGGATGCCACAGACCCAGAGACTGGCCCCCTCCACCCCCACCAGCTTTCTGAGTCACCTTTCCCAGTCCTAGCCAAGAGCTTAGAGTCAAAAGCCAATTTTTTTTTTTTATTAAAGCAGAAAACTCAGCCGGGTGTGGTGGCACACACCTTTAATCCCAGCACTCAGAAGGTAGAGGCAGGAGGATTGCCATGAGTTCGAGGCCACCCTGAGAATACAGAGTGAACTCTAGGTCAGCCTAGGCTAGTGTGAGACCCTACCTTGAAAAAACAAAAAACAAAACAGCAGAGAACTCACCAACAATATTCGGGAGCCACTTGGACCCCTTCATAGGCCAACATGATAGTCCAACAGTTAAAAAGAAATCTTCATAGAGACCCACTTGAACACCTCACTTCAAGGTATGGTGGCACACACCCATAATCCTAGCACTTGGGAGATAGGAGATAGAGACAAGAGGATCAGGGGTTTAAGGCCAACCCTTAATAAGTTTTTTTAAAAAAAAATTTGTTTATTTTTATTTATTTATTTGAAAGTGATGGACAGAGAGAGAGAGAGAGAGAGAGGCAGATACAGACAGAGAGAGAATGGGCGCTCCAGGGCCTCCAGCCACTGCAAACGAACTCCAGACGCTTGCACCCTCTTGTGCATCTGGCTAACGTGGGTTCTGGAGAATCAAGCCTTGAACCGGGGTCCTCAGGCTTCACAGGCAAGTGCTTAACCGCTAAGCCATCTCTCCAGCTCCCCCCCCCTCTTTTTTTTTTTGTTTTTGAGGTAGGGTTTCACTCTAGCCCAGGCTGACCTGGAATTCACTAGGTAGTCTCAGGATAGCCTTGAACTCATGGCGATCCTCCTACCTCTGCCTCCTGAGTGCTGGGATTAAAGGCATGCACCACCACACCCGGCCTTAATAAGTGTTTTTAGTAAGCTATTTACTGAGCTCAAGGCCAGCCTGGATTACAATGAGACCCTGTCCCAACAAACCAAAAAAAACAAAAAAATAAAAAAATAAAGTAACAAAACAACAACAAAAACCTCCTGTATTGACAGGTGGTATAATGGCAGATGCCTGTAATTCCAGCCTTTGGGAGGCTGAGGCAGGAAGAATGTGAGTGTAAAGCCAGTAAGGACTATACAGCAAAACCAACCCATGTGAAACACAAAACAACAAAACACTGACTTGCAGACGGGAAAGCTCTGCCAGCAGCTCAGAGGCATGGACGCCGCCTGCTAGGCGGGATTCCGTGCTCACGGCAGGCCAGACCAGCTTATGTCCAGACCTGGCTTCTGGAGTTCGGCTCACCTGGGGAAAGGTGAAGCTACAAAGCTGGCTCTAGTGACAGAAGCAGTCTAGGACTGTAGCTAACAACCCATGTCTGTCTCTGTCCCTGCACACTGACTGCTCCCTGGACAAGGACGCCTTTGAGCACCATCATTAGGATATGAGCCGCCTCTGGAAAGCAATTATACTGCCATTTATTTCATATCTTTCCTTCAGTTGACTCACTCCTGGTTTTACTTAAATACCCACTTTATCTTTGTCCTGAGCAAGAATGTCTACCAAATCACAGGTTGGACATCACTAATTATATATGTTTTCTTAATCCACCTCAACATAAATAATTTCTAATGAGATGGAAAACAATAGTCTGTGTGCTATCTGAAACCTATCTGCACACATCTCTTGTACAGGGAGACACATTCAGCAGAGGGCCTTCCTTCTCTTTAAAGTCACCAGATTAGATAAGATACCTTGTCACCTGTGACTCAACCACAGCCCAACATGCTGACAACCCCCCCCCCCCCCGCCACCACCCCCACTGCCCTGCTGAACCTGTTCCGTAGGGTTGTCTTCCACGAAGTCCAGGGTTATACAGACTTCCACTCTAGGAGTAGCCTGACACATGTCCTGCCAGATAGAAGTCCCCAAACTCCAAGGTTTCAGGGTGTTACAGCTGCCAGAAAGACATTGCCTTCCTTTGATTTTTTTTGTTTTTGTTTTTCTGAAGTAGGGTCTCACTCTAGCCCAGGCTGACCTGGAGTTCACTATGTAGTCTCAGGGTGGCCTTGAACTCATGGCAATCCTCCTACCTCTGCCTCCCGAGTGCTGGGATTAAAAGTGGGCACCACCACGCCCAGCCCTTCCTTTGCTTTTTGAATGGTTATCTCCTGCCCACTTCCATCCTGAGGCTGGGTCTTGAACCCAGGCTCAAACAAAGAGGTGCTGGGATGGAACTCAGGGCCTTGAGCATGCTAGGCAAGAACTCTACTCCCAGCCTTCCTTGAATGGACTTTTATTTACTTATTTAATAGAGAGAGAAAGAGAAACAGAAAGAGAAGCAGATAGATAGAGAGAGAATAGGCGCACCAGGGCCTTCAGCCACTGCAAATGAATTCCAGAAGCATGCGTCACCTTGTGCATCTGGCTTTATGTGGGTACTGGGGAATCCAGCCCTGGATGGACTTTTAAAGAGAAAGAAACATTTATCATTTTCTTTGTGTCACCTGTGGTCACTGGTACACAGCATCATCTCAGATAGGTGACCACACCAGTGACAGTTCTAGCCTCTGCCTGGCTTCTCTGCATGAACGTGGATACTGAATGCAAGAAAAACACACAATAAGAATGGAAGGGCCCAATGTGTTATGAACAGTCCAGGTACATACTGGGGAGTCATTAGGAAGAATGATTAACTATTTTTGTTTAAAAATAACCTGTGGGGCTACAGAGATAGGTTAAACTGCTTGCCTGCAAAGCCGAAGGACCCAGGTTCGAATCCCCAGGACCCATGTAGAGCCAGATGTGCAAGGTGGCACATGTGTCTGAAGTTCATTTGCAGTGGCTGGAGGCCCTGACACACCCATTCTCTCTTTCTCTCTATCTGCCTCTTTCTCTCACTCACTCTCTCTCAAACAAAAATAAACAAATAAAGTTAAAAACAACCTGTGGAGTTAATGTGTGGTGGCACAGACCTGTTATCTCAGCACAAAGGAGGCTGAGGCAGGAGGATCAAGAGTCATAGGCCAGTCTAGGCTACTTAGTGAGACCCTGTCTCAAAACAAAATAGGGCTGGAAGATGACTCAGAGGTCAAAGGTGCTTGCTTGCAAAGCCAGATGGCTTGAGTTTGATTCTTCAATACCCACATGGTGCATGCACCTGGAGTTCATTTTCAGTGGCAAGATGCCCTGGTGTGCTCATTTTCTCTCCTCTTTCAAATAAATAATAAACAATTGTCTTTTTTTTTTTTGATAAGGCTGGGGCTGGAGAGATGGCTTAGTGGTAAAGGCACTTGCCTGCAAAGCCTAAGGACCCAGGTTTTTTAAAATTTATTTTTAATTGATATATATATATATATATATATATATATATATATATATATATCGAGAGAGAAAGAGAAAGAGAGAGAGAGAGAGAGAGAGAGAGAATGGGCATGCCAAGGCTTCCAGCCACTGCAAAGGAAGTCCAGATGCGTGCACCACCATGAGCATCTGGTTTACATGGGTTCTGGAGAATTGAACCTGGGTCTTTAGGCTTTTGCAGTTAAGTGCATTAACTATTAAGTCATTTCTCCAGCCCAGGACCCAGGTTTGACTCCCCAGAACCCACATAAACCAGACACACAAGGTGATGCATGTGCACAAGGTGGCACATGTGTTTGGAGTTCGTTTGCAGTGGCTAAGGTCCTGGTACGCCATTTCTCTCTCTTTCACACACACTTTCTCTCTCATAAGTAAAAAAAAATCAAGGGCTGGGATGGCTCAGTGGTTAAAAATGCTTGTTGAGGTCAGGCGTGGTGGCGCACGCCTTTAATCCCAGCATTTGGGAGGCAGAGGTAGGAGGACTGATGTGAGTTTGAGGCCACCCTGAGGCTACAAAGTGAACTCCAGGTCAGCCTGGACTAGAGCGAAACCCTACCTCCTAAAACAAACAAACAAACCAAAAAATAAAAAAGAAGAAGAAGAAGCAAAACCTTGTTGTGTATGCCAGACTACTGGAACTGGGATTTTGAGAGCATGAAGCTGGATGCAAGTAGCATACATGTCTGTAATCCCAGCACACTGATGGCAATGGGAGGAGTTAAGAAAATCCCCAAACTTGCAGGTCAGTGAGTATGGTGTTTGTAGAAGCAAAACCTCGAGAGAGCCTGTCTCACACAACGTGGGAGGTGAGGACTGAAACCTCAAAGTTGTCCTCTGACCTCTACATTCAAAGTTGTCCTCTGACCTCTACATTCAAAGTTGTCCTCTGACCTCTACATTCAAAGTTGTCCTCTGACCTCTACATTCAAAGTTGTCCTCTGACCTCTACATGCATACACACATGCACATGCACACACATACACACACGTACACACACACACACACATGATCTGTAGGTTTGTATGTACCTTAGGAAAAAGCCATGATGGATGCTATTAAGCAGAATGTTTATAGTAATTACCTCTGGGAGCAGGAACTTGGATCACTAAAGAAAACTATTTTTAGTTGGTGTTCTCTAATTTTCCCATGATGGACATATACTTCTTATAATACAAAAAAATTACAGGGAAGATTTCTTTATAACAACATGCGTAAAAAGCTCAAGATAGATGCTACTTGAAAAACCTGAGATTAAGGATATAGTTTGCCTCCTATATCATCTGAGAACTCAACCAACTGTATGTATGCATGTATATGTCTCTCTCTTTCTCTCTCTCTCTCTCTGTGTGTGTGTGTGTGCGCGCGCGCAGATGCTTTTTCATGCATGAGGAGGCCAGAGGAGGACATCAGGTGTCCTTCCTCTCTCATCTGCGGACTTCTTTGAGATGTAGTCACTCTGAATACTGAACTGTGGTTTTCGTAAGCCCCAGTAATTCTTCCTTCAGTGCTCTGCTCCCCACAGAACTAGTGTTACAGACATATGTGGTCATTCCCAGCTGTCTATGTGGATCCTGGGGAATTGAACTTGCATGGTCTCAGACCTACTCAGGTCACAATGCTTGCAGTGAGCACTCCTAACTGCTGAGCCATCTTACCAGCGCTGGTGTTTTCCTCTCTCTTTTTTTTTTTTTTTTTTGAACTTGTGTCTATACTGAACATATGTAGTTGTTTTTCATGTCATTATTTCTGAAACAATACCATAAACACCGATTCTCACAGCAATGACATTGCATTAAGAATTATGGGTGGTCAAGGTGATTTGAGGTCCATGGGTACATGCAAAGGTCGTATGCAAACACTGCATCATTTTATACAAGGAACTTGAGCATCCTTGAATTTGAGTCCTGAAAGCAATCCCTTATGGGTACTGAGAGGATGACTGTATATGAGAAAATGTGACTGTTAAGGGAAACAAGGTGGTAGGACAGCAGGAAATGTAGACTTCTTTGATGAGACAAGGTGTAGTTATATAGCCAGGGTTAGCCTGGAATTGTGACATAGCTCAAGCTGACTTTCAACAGCTTGTCCTCCTGCCTTAGCCGCCAAGGCTAGGGTTATAGGTCTTGGCTACCATGCCTGGAAACCTTTCAAAAGTTTTCTTTTTCAATGTTGGTTTTCTAGAATTGAGATGCACCTAAGGGAGGGTATCTGGGGAGCCCCTGGACTGCCTGAGATCAAGTTTTTATTATTTGGTCAAACAGCAATTTGCCAAAGAACTTATGATTGGATGTACACTTCAACTTGCCTTCTAACATTTGTGCCTTTTTTCCTCACTTTTTTTTTTATTAGAATTTATTTTCAATTCAAATTCAATTCAACCAAAAGAAAAAGGTATTTAATCACTGAGACAAACTTGCCCCAGGTCTCCAGCAAGGCCATATTTCCTGCTACTCTTTCTGGACGTGGTTCTTGTCTTGCCTCTTGGGGACAGGGTGAGCCACAGATCGATTTCACGGGAGGTGGCTGTGGCTGCGTAGTCCCTGGGGCTCACAGTGGCTCCTTGTCCTGCAGTCTCCATGCGGTTTGCTTTCCTGATAGCCCAGGCGCTCGGCTACTCCAGGCTGTATCCTCACAGTCACAAGGCTGTGGGCGGAAACTTTGGCCACCAGGCTCAGCACCACAAGCCCTGTCATCTGGTCCCAATGTGTGGATGACTTGGGGACAGCCATGGTGAGCACGTAAGCCGTTGGCCCTGCCTTCACCCATGCAAGTGGCCACTTGCCCAGGGTGGTGGTGTGTCATGTGCTGGCAACCAGGAGGGAAGAATGTGACTGTCATCTTGCTGCCTCTCTCCCTCCCTCCCTCCCTTCCTCCTGCCCAGGATAAGATCACGTCAGCCTTGGAAAGTGTGTGTGTGTGTGTGTGTGTGTGAGCGTGCGCGCATGCACTCTGAGGAGTAGAAGCAGAAAGTGGTTACTCTGTAGAATAAAATGTGGTGACTTGAGTAGCATCAGAAAACTCAGGCAAATTGGCTAATAGTTAAAGGTGCCATGGCTGTAGGTCTCTCTGGGTCCCATTTCCTTATTATTTTCTTTTTAAAAATATATTTTATTTATTTATTTGAGAGAGAGAGAGAGAAAGAGAATGGGCATGCCAGGGCCTCCAGCCACTGCAAACGAACTCCAGACACATGCGCCCCCTTGTGCATCTGGCTTATGTGGGTCCTGGAGAATTGAACCAGGATCCTTTAGCTTTGCAGGCAAATGCCTTGACTGCTAAGCCATCTCTCCAGCCCCCTTCTGTGTCCCTTCTTCTTGATGGGACTGATGCTGTTATTATTAAGAATGTGAGCTTGGGACCAGGTGTAGAGGTGCACACCTGTAATCCCAGCACTATGAGGCTGAGTCAGGAAGACCATGAGTTCAAGGCCAACCTGGTGAGATCCTGCCTCAAACAATTCTGCCAACAACAAAAGATAAAGAAAATGAGCTCTGGAGTCAGATGCGCTTGAGTAGAGTTGTCACCCCATTTCTTCTTACTGGCTGGAGATTTTGGTACCATCCCATCCCCTCTCTGAGCCTCAGTGGACTCTTCGGTACACGAGGGACAACAATAACACCTTCCTCCATGTTTTCATGCCAGTTTTTTCCCCCAGAGAGGATTAAGGACTGGGGAGATAGCTCAGTGGATAAAACGTTTTGCTGTGCAAGTGTGAAGAGTTTGGATGCCCAGAACTCACCTGGAGCCGGATGCTGTAGCATTAGTATCTGTAACCCCAAAATACCTGGGGTGAGGAGAGAGGCGAATACAGGAGATTCACCAGCTATGTGTCGTTCTGAATGAGAGACCCTGCCTCAAGCCAGGCATGCACCACGCCCGTGTTCACACACGTGAACACACATAAGAAAAGGAAGGTTCAAATAAGGTGAGGCATGGAGAGCTCTCAGCATTGCTAAATTTACATAGTCTTCTGCAAGATTGACTGAAAAAGGGCGGGTACTGGAGGTGGATTTTCCCAGGTCCACAAATGAAGATTCAGGTTTTGGAGTCACTTCCCTGAGGCTTAGCTGTCAACGTGTTTTGGTTTTCCCAGAAGCTTGCAACAGCTCCTAGTATCTGCAGAACACAAGCCAGTCCCTTAGCTGACTCTCAAGATGCCTTGCGACACGGTGGTATCAGAGAATGAGTCTCCTTGCATTCCCTCCACTCCTCAAAATTCTTAAAAAATACACATGCCAGGGCCACACCCACAGTGCCACTCACTCATTTGGCGAAGGGTCTGACATCTAGGCATGTATTTTGGTTCACTTTTTTTTGGTCTGTTTTAGTTTTTGTTGTTGTTTGTTTTAGTATTTGGGCCATGGTCTGATGTAACCCAGCCTGGCCTCAAACTCCTGATCATCTTGCTTCAGCCCACAAAGGATGGGACTGCAGGTGTGTGAGGTACTGGGGATCAAACCCAGGGATTCCTGCATGCTATATTAAGCTATATTTCCAGCCATTAGACATTTTGTTTTTAACTTCCTCTGGTATCTGATGCAGTCAGAGTTTAGGGTCATCCCCCTATGTCATCATAGGGCTTGCTTCTTTTCTTTTCTTTCTTTAAAATTTTTAAACATTTTTGTATATTTATTTATTTGGTTTTTCAAGGTAGGATTTCACTCTGGCCCAGGCTGACCTGGAATTCACTATGTACTCTCAGGGTGGCCTCAAACTCACAGTGATACTTCCACCTATGCCTCCCTAGTGCTGGGATTAAAGGCATGCACCACCATGCCCAGCTTTATTTATTTATTAATGAGAGAGAGAGAGAGAGAGAGAGAGAGAGAGAGAGAGAGAGAGAGGAGAATGGGTGTGTCAAGGCCACTGCAAATGAACTAACTCCAGGTGCATGTGGTCCTTTGGCTTTACAGGCAAGTGCCTTAACCACTCAGCCAGCTCTCCAGCCCCTAATTTTTTTAAACTTTTATTTATTTACGAGAGCAGGGGGAGAGAGATAGAGAGAGGAAGGGAGAGAATGGGCACACCAGGGCCTGTTGTCACTGCCAACAAACTCCAGACACATGCACCATTTTATGCATATGGCTATATGCACATCAAACCCAGGTCATCAGGCTTTGCAAGCAAGCGCCCTTAACCTCTGAGCCATCTCTCTGGCCCCCTCTTTCTTTAAGCTTTCACACAGGTATATACTATAGATTGAGCATGTGCCCCCCACATGTACTGCTGCCCTGTCCTTCTCCCTCTTCCCTCCCACTAGTCCCCTTGGTGCCTCTGGACAGCTTTACCTCTGCTTTCCTGTCATATGTATGTATGTATGTATGTGTATATATATATATATATATATATATACATACATATATATATATATATATATATATATACACACACACACACATGGTTTCATTATGTATCTATATAAGATAAAATGAGAGAAAATGTGATATTTGTCTTTCTGAGGCTGGCTTCATTCACTTACTATGATCATCTCCAGTCCCATCAATTGTCCTGCAAATGACATAGCTTTGTACTTTGTGACTGAAAAACATCCCATTGTGTATATACCCACACCACGTTTTTTTTTCAACCATTCCCTGTTGTTGGACACTGACGTTGGTTTCATACCTTAGCTATTGTGAATAATGCTGCAATAAACATTGATATATTTCTGTTGTATTGACTTGGAAGCCTTTGAATAAACACCTAGGAATGGTATAGCTGGGTTCCATGTGCTACTTTTAGTTTTCTTTTTTAAAAAAAATTTATTTATTTACTTTACTGAGTGAGAGAGAGAGGATGGGCACACTAGGGTCTACAGCCACTGTAAATGAACTCCACCAGAATAGGCTGCAAGGCCTTCCCTTAGGGTGAGGCTGGGGAGGAGCTGGGCCTGCCCAAAGGAATTAGGCTCTAGTGGATGGACACAGGTGCATAGGGAGCAGGTCAGATGCACCCAGAAGGTCCCAGGCTTTGCAGAGAAACTAAACTGGGCAGAAGAGTGAGGCGGGGGAAGCTTCTTCATGACGCCTCTGTCCAGAGATCTCAAGCAGTCTAGCTGTTGTGAAAATCAGTGTGGAGTTGTCTCAGAAAACTAAAAATATGGCTGGAGAGATGGCTTAGTGGTTAAGGCACTTGCCTGAAAAGTCTAAGGAGCCGGGTTTGATTCCCTAGTATCCATGTAAGCCAGATGCACAAGGTGGCGCATGCACTTGCAGTTGCTGGAGACCCTGGCATGTCCATTCTCTCTCTCAAACAAATAAGTAAATAAATAACATAATAAAGAAAACAACTTGGCCAGGCATGTTGGCACATGCCTTTAATCCCAGAACTTGGGAGGCAGAGGTAGGAGGATCACTGAGTCCAAGGCCACCATGAGACTACATAGTGAATTTCAGGTCAGCAAGAGCTAAAGTGAAACCCTACCTCAAAAAAAAAAAAAAAAAAAAAAAAAAAACAAAAAAACAAAAAAAACAAAAAAACAAACAACAACAAAAAACAACAACAAAAAACCCAATCTGGTTTTCAAAGACAGTGTGAGAATTTTGAAAGAGTTCCCACAAAATGGTAGGTCTGGAGGTAGGTTGCATATCAGGGAACACATTTCATTGTGCTGAGCTGTGGTCTAAAGGCAGGGCAGATGCTCAGTGGGAAGCATGCCGGTTGTGCAAGCATGAGGGTTTGAATTCCATCCCCAGCACCCACCTGAAACTCTGGGCATGGCCACTCATGGCTGCAAGTCTAGCACTGAGGAGGAAGGACAGAGACAGGAAGGTGGCTGGGGCTCACTGGTCAGCTAGTCTAACAGAAAAACAAGCTCCAGGTTCAGTGAGAGACTTGGGAGTGATAAAGAAAGCCACCCAGAGTTCTCCTCGGGCCTCAGCACAGGGTGTGCACATCTGCACACATTTTTGCATATATTGCTTGTACACACACACACACACACACACAGTGGCTTGAGGGGATGAACTGGGGCATGGCTCAGTAGCAGAGTGCTTGCCCAATATGCATGTGGCCCTGGGTTCCATCTTCAGTACCAAAAAGAAAAAAATGTTGGAGTGGTTAACTGTATGTTATATGTTTTTTTAAAAAATATTTTATTTATTTATGTTTGAGAGAGAGGCAGACATAGAGAATTGGCACACCAGGGCCTGTAGCTGCTGCAAATGAATGTCAAATGCATGTGCCACATTATGTATCTGGCTTATGTGGGTACTGAGTGCTTCACAAGCAAGCGCCTTAATCGCTAAGCCATCTCTCCAGCCCTGTTTTTTTTTTTTAGATCACAATTGAAAATGCACATACCTCTAATCTTAGCATGTAGGAGGCTGAGGGCAGAAGAATCAACCTGGGCTACATAGTAACACCTCACCTAGGTCTGGAGGTACAGCTCAGTGGCACAGTGTGCAAGGCCTTGGGTTTTATTCCATTACCACATCTTTTTTAAATTGCTTATATGGTTCAGATTTGAAGATTACTTATATTTATATAGGACAACACTTAACTTGAACAGTGGGAGCATATAGCAGGCACTTGAGAGTAGATACAGTTGTTGCCAAATGCCTGTTGTTTTCTTTTCTTTTCCTTTTTCTTTTTTCCTTTTTAGAGGTCTCAGCTCTAGTCCAGGCTGTCCTTGAACTCCCAGTGATCCTCCTACCTCTGCCTCCCAAGTGCTGGAAGTAAAGGCGCACACAGCTCAAAACACTGCTTTGAAAGCAGAAGCAAACGAGTGTGACTGGAAGGCCATAGAGGCCTAGAAGGGTGTTGGTGACAGAAATCACAATTCCTATCTTTTTTTCTTTTCTCTTTTAAAATATTTATTATTTATTTGAGAGACAGAGAGAGAGAGAGAGAGAGAGAGAGAGGAGAGAATGGGAGTGCTAGGGCCTCTAGCCAATGCAAAGGAACTCCAGACATGTGTACCACCTTGTGCATCTGGCTTGTGTGGGCTCTGGGGAATCGAACCTGGGTCCTTTGGCTTTGCAAGTAAGTGCCTTAACCACTAAGCCATCTTTCCAGCTCCACAATCTATCTTTATGATGTGATCATAGCAGCTCCATTGCTGAATACCTAGTGACTATGATGTCACACACTAGGAGCATCATCTCATTTAATCCTTGCAAGAATTCATTCCCTTCCTGGCACAGAGGCCACCCAAGGTCACCAGCTCTGAGGAGAGAGACAAGATGTGTCCATGGACTGAATAATCATCCAAGACTTCCCAGGGCACACCCTGCCTTGCAGGATTCAAAGGCCTTCACGGGGAAAAACAGTGGACACCAGCCTTGCTCACACTCCCACCCAAAGGTTGATGCTTCTGGATTTCCACAAGCCAAAGGGGCTTCTGGTTTCCAGAGCAACAAAGAACACCCAGAAGGTGTTCAGTCCCCCGCCCCCAAGCCCCATCCAGAAAGAAGCTTGGGTAGTTCCTAATCTTTGATCTCCTCACGTTCACCCATCCACATCTGCCCGCCAGCCCTCTCAGGTTCAAGGCAGGGAACCGGTTGGGGCCTGGGTGGTCATTCTTGAACAAGGCAGTTGTGGTAGATGGCACAGGGCCCAGCCTGTCCCCAGAACCACAGTCCCAAAGCCGCAGTGGCTTTAGCTGTGTGTGGGGTGGGGCCTCTTCCCTCCCACCTCATGGCTTCAGGCCTGAAGCTGAGGACTTAGACCCGCCCCCAGGACCCTATAGTTGGGCTCAGGTTCATTTTAGAGGACCCATGGCGGGACCTTCTGAGACCCCCTGCTCAGTGAGCTGCACACAGTGGGGCCCCTGGAATGGGGAAGAAGTTTGCAGCAAACACAAAAGTTCTGTCTTTGCTGGGCTGCGATTATGTCTATAAATTGTAGGTTTGAACTTGAGGAAACTGCTTGGTTCTGGTCAAACAGAGCTTGGCCTGATAAGCCAACTGAGACCTGATTTCTCTGAGAACCAGGTGCCAAGGAGTCTGTCCTCAGACTCAATAGAACTCTGTTCTGGGGCCATTGGGGGACCCTTGCCTAGGTGAGAGTCACAGAGCCAGAGGCCCAGTGCATTAGCTGTAGAGCAGTGGTTCTGAGTTCAGTTCTGACTCAAGCATAACTACAGCCCTTGGGAACTTCGGGAAAGGCCCCGCCCCCACCCTTCCGAGTCAGAAACTTCTGGTATAAAGGCTTTCTGGAATTCTGGGCCATGCTCAAGTTTGAGAACTTCTGACCTGAGTGTGGTGTGTGCACAGGTGTGTACAGCGCATGTGCTCCACGCACACGTATGAGGAGACCGAAGGAAGACATCGAGTGTCTTCTGTCACTCTTATTTCCCTGAGGCAGAGTCCCTCACTGAACCTGGCGCTTGCCATTTTTCAGCCAGACTGGCTCAATGGCAAGTCCCAGTGACTCCCTCAGTAGTGGGTTAGGCACATGTGTGGCCACACCTCCCTTCTTATATGGCTGCTGGGGGTCAAACTCAGGACCTCATACTTGCAGGGCAAGCACTCTTACCCACTGAGCCATCTCCCCAGCCCTGATATCCAGCTCTTTTAAAACATTTTAGTTTGCAACAGGGTGTTGATGGATAGCCCCAGATGGCCTTGAACTTACGATCTTCTGCCTCAGCCTCCTGAATAGCTGGGGTTCTAAGGGTGTGCTACCACATGTGGCAATCTTTGTTAATATTTATTTTTATTTATTTATGAGAGAGAGAGAGAGAGAGAGAATGGGAGTGCCAGGGCCTCTAGCCACTGCAAATGAACACCAAACACATGTGCCACCTTATGCATCTGGCTTACATAAATACTGCAGAATCAAACCTGGGTTCTTAGGCTTGGCAGGCAAGTGCTTTAACCACTAAGCCATCTCTCCAGCCCCTACATGTGGCAATATTTTAATTTTAGTGCCATTGTCATGCAAAAGTAGCCATAGATATGATAACAATGCTTGGAAACCCTATGTAGAACACCGATTTACAAATTTTGTATAATTTGTAGCTACCATGAAACTTGAGTTTTCTCTTGATTTTGTTGTTATTCTTTCGGCAGGGTCTTACTATATATGCTGTCTCTTGATATTTTGTCTTTTCTGAGGCAAGGTCTTACTGTGTAGCCTAGGCTAGCCTCCAACTTCAATCCTCCTGCCTCAACCTTCCGAGTGCTGGAATGACAGTCACATGTCACCACACAGGACTGGGGATGTTGTTTCAACCATGTAATAGCCATGCTTAGCTCAGAAGCTGTGCATCACCAGAAGACGGACCAAAATTGGCCTGCAAGCCCTCGTTTAGCTATCACTGGGCTCCGACAATGAGCTGGGGTGCTGGGATCCACAGGTTGCCTCCCCATCCAGCAGTTGCCCACAGGGTGCCCCTACCCCACCTCAGCTGCCTTAGCAGCAAGGTTCTGTCATCAAAGCCAATCAAGCATTGACTGTCTGGCTCTGGGCCAAAGATGTCCTCCTGGGCCCTGTTCCTCTGCCCCTCGTAGGACTTCAGACAGCTGCGTCCAACAGGACTCAGAGCACCACCTCCCCAGCTGGGGTGTCAGTGAACCTGCACATCTACTGTGCAGTGGGCATTGAGCTCAGGGTTGGAGGGAGGATTGCTACACTGTCCTGTCCTCCTCACAGCCTCGCTGAAAGACAAAGAGAGTTGGTATGCCTCCAGGCATATTATTATAGGCATTTATTTATTTATTTATTTTGAGATAGGGTCTCACTCTAGCCCAGGCTGACCTGGAATTCACTATGCAGTCTCAGGGTGGCCTCGAACTCACAGCGATCCTCCTACCTCTGCCTTCTGAGTGCTGGGATTAAAGGTGTGCACTATTATGCCTGGCTCTTAGGCCCCTATTTTTAGGTGAAAACAACTCAGAGAGGTTAAGTGATTTGCTCAAAGTCACATGCTAAGAATGGCAGGCCCTTCTCCCCCCACCTTTTTTTGTTTTTTTCTTTTAGTGCTGAGACTTGAGCCTAGGGACTTGAGCAATGTCTGACTGTAGAGCCTGCTGTGATAAGGACTTCTTACTGCCTTCCATTGTCTGTGTTAAGGACAATATGTAATCAGCCACCATCTCTAGTCACCACAACCCCCAAACACAAACTTCTCAAGGTCAGCTACAAATCTGCTTGGTCAGCAAACTCGAGCTCCTTGGACCTTGAATGGCACCGAGACCTCCCTCCATCTTGACTGTGCAGTGGGAGTCGGGGCACCTAAGCTCTGCTATCCCATCCAGGACAAAGGAACTTGGCAGAGCTGCCGTGTTCGGCTGCACAGGCTGTGCACTGCATAGCTCTAGGGGCACCGTTCAGAATGCTGTCTGTGAACAGCCTTCCCAGAATCGTGTGGCACGCAGCCCAGGCGACGGGGCACAGCAGTCCCAGAAGCTGGAGGTAAGACAGTGTGACTGTCATAGGAGTAATCTTGGTCAGAAGAGTGTCGTGGTCATGCATGGCAGAGATCTGTGCTGACTTGGCTTTGGGGAGCCATTTGGGTCAGGAACCAGAAGTAGTTGTCTAGTCCTGGAACCTCCTTATCCAGCCTGGAGAAAGACTTGGCTTCCCTGCCTTCTCAGACTGTCAGAGATCAACTTGAGCTTGAAATGTCAGCCTGCCTTAGGTGCCAGCTCCGCCTCCTCTCCATGCCTGGCCCTTGGGTGGTCTCTGCAGGGCAGCCCACAAGCAGTTCTAAGGCTGGGCTACACCTGCCTTTCAATAATCCAGGGCTGATGGGAACTGACTTCAAGCCAGATGCCAGACACTGCTGCAGGCTATGCCCTTAACTGCCGTTCGTCTGTCTTACGTCTTTTCTTGTTTGTTTTGCTTTTACGATTGGAGCCAGGGCCTTACTGTGTCAGCTCATGCCCCCATTCCCACAGCCTATGAGGAAGAGCTGCAGTCATCACTGTTCTACAGACCAGGCTGTGAGGAGGGTCGGAGAGACTGGGCAAATTACCTGAGTCACGTGGCTAGAAAGCGGCAGAGGTAGAAATCAAAACGGAGTCTTTTGGACTGTTGAGCCCAAATCGTCCCTTATCTTTTTTTTTTTTTTTCACATGTGCATGTATGAGTGTTCAAATTTGTGTGTGCATGGGTGCACATGTGTGAACATGTGTGCTGAGGCCAGTATCTCCTTTAATGGCATTCTACCTTTTTAAATTATTTATTTATTTTTTTGCTTTTTCGAGGTAGGGTCTCACTCTAGTTCAGACTGACCTGGAAATCACTCTGTAGTCTCAGGGTGGCCTCGAACTCATGACAGTCCTCCTGCCTCTTCCTCCTGAGTGCTGGGATTAAAGGTGTGCACCACCACGCCCAGCACATTCTACCTTTTTTTTTTTTTTAAAAAAATATCTTATTTTATTAGACAGAGAGAGAGAGGATGGGCCTCCAGCCACTGCAAATGAACTTCAGACACATGCGCCACCTTGTGCATCTGGCTTATGTGGGTACTGGGGAATCGAACCTGGGCCCTTAGGCTTTGCAGGCAAGCACCTTAACTATTAAGCCATCTCTTCAGCCCACATTCTACCTTGTTTTGTTTTGTTTTGAAGTTGGGTCTCACTCTAGCCCAGGCTGACCTGGAACTCATTCTGTAGCTCCAGACTAGACTCACAGCAATCCTCCTACCTCTGCCTCCCAAGTGCTGGGATAAAGGTGTGTACCACCATGCCCATCTTCTGCCTTATTTTTTGAGACAGGGTCACCAATTTTTCTGGACTTGCTCAGCAGAGAGCTCTTGGGATCCTCCTATCTCTTTCTCCCCAATGCTGATATTAAAAGCACATGCCACCATGCCCAAATTCAGGTATTTACACTTTCTGGCAAGCACCATATCAACTGAGCATTCACCAAGACCCCTCTTCCCTGCCTTCTTAGGGTACAGTCTGTCTAGGGGCAGGCTGGTCCTTGACCTTTGGTTTGAGAAGCCATGTGGGAAACGATGATGCTCTTGATGAGCCATTGTCCCTCTCAGTGGTGCCTCATGCTTCCAGCAAGTCTCCATCCCTTGTCAACCTCTGAATCCATCTTTGCTTTTGCCAGTGCAAAGCCCCAAGCCACATGTTCCTCCCTGGGTGGTTAGCCACCAAGAGGTTCTCGCCTCCTCACTGTGAGCCACCAGGCTGGGGGAAGCCTTTCCTCCCGTGCAGGTTAGAGGATGAGTCCTGAAGAAGAGGGCCCGAGAGCAGAAGTTGAATGCAAGCCCAGCACTTCTCAGTCTCTTTGTTAAGGCCGACCAGGCCCTTTAGCCCCGGGGTGATTCCGGGTAATTCTCGGCAGATGGAAAAACCAAAGCCCTGTGCTTGGCTGCAGGCAAACCAAGTATGTAGAGTGCCTGTCCCAGAGGGGACAGTTCCACTCCTGCTCCACCCTCACCTCTCAACTGACACCAGGAAGCCAAGGAGAGGCAGGGCCAAGTGAATGGTAAGTTCTGCAATCAAGCTGCCCAGGTTTCAATCCTTGCCTTACCATTTGCTAGTTCTGTGTGACCTTAGGTAAGTGACTTAACCTCTTCCACTGCAGTTTACAATCTGCAAAAATGCATACAATTTTATAGCACCTGTTTCACAGGTCTGTCGTGGGGATGCAATGGAGTTATATTGAGAAAGAACTTGGTTTTCTGTGTGTCAAGTGGAGATAAATAGTTATACCTACCTGTATGGCTGCCAAAAGAATTCAGTGAAACAAGGCACATGCTT
Source organism: Dipus sagitta (assembly GCA_036346955.1). NCBI lineage: Eukaryota > Metazoa > Chordata > Mammalia > Rodentia > Dipodidae > Dipus > Dipus sagitta. Next base: position 54,843,645 of record CM070783.1, read on the forward strand.
GCATGTTGTACCTACTCAAGGAACACTGCCTTGACACTGTAGTGCTGAGAAGTGACAGAGCAGTGTCCAGCACTGAAACATCTCTGTCACACCCTCCAAGGCTCAGGGTCCATTGCGGAAGAGGTGGTGGAAAGAATGTAAGAGACAAAGGAAGGGCACCACTCCTTACAGTGCAACTGTCCAGATAGAAATTGGCCTTGATATCCATGACCTCACAGTGCCTAGCAATACCTTCACAAGACCCTCATAATAGGAGAAAAAGACAATGACATCAAAATAAAAGAGAAACTAATAGAGAGAGGGAGGGGATATGATGGAGAGTGGAGTTGTGAAGGGGAAAGTGGGGGAGGGGAGGGAATTATCATGGTTTACTTTCTGAAAGTATAGAAGTTGACAATGAAAAATTAAATATTTAATTTATTTATTTGTGAGAGAGAAAGACACAGGAGGAGACAGAGAGAGAGAGAGAGAGAGAGAGAGAGAGAGAGAGAGAATGGGCCTTACAGGGCCTCCAGCTGCTGCAAATGAACTCCAGACGCGTGCACTACCTTGAGCATCTGGCTTACATGGGACCTGGGGAATTGAACCAAGTTCCTTTGGCTTTGCAGGCAAGCGCCTTAACTGCTAAGCCATCTCTCCAGCCCCCAATAAATAAAAAAAAAAAAAAAAGAAACACTGCCTTAGGGCTTAGGGTGGAGCTCAGTGATAGAGAACATACTTAACATATACAAGGTCTCGGTTGCACCCCCAGAACCCAGTAATAAAAGAGTAAAAATAAAAACCAGAGATGCCCTCCTGTTACTATTGTTATGACTTGAGAGAAAGCTATGTGGACTACAACAGCATTTATTTGACAAACCATATTGTCTGTTGAAAGAGGCATGAAAGCCAGTTCATTCCTGTGAGCCAGGCAAAGAGCACAGTCCTTCCCAGGCCAGGTGGCTGTACTGGAAAGAACTGAAATGCTTTTCCCAGGGGTTTTCAGGGTGGGGTTTCCAGTCAATTAGATGGTCAGCTCTTAACGGGAGCCTGGTGCCACTTGTTAGGCCCCACTGGGTTGCAGGGTTGGTGAGTGGGGGAAGGGACCACAGGGCGAGGGAGCTGAGACAAGTGGCTTACTCACTGCTGGGTTCTCAGTGTTTGGTCTACTGCTGGCATGCACCCATTGCATTTCCCACTCAGCCCATTAATACATTCATTCACTCATTCATTCGTTCTTCACAAATATTTACTGACCATCAACTGAGAGCTGGGCATCCAGCAGTAAAGCTAACATCTCTGCCTGTCTCTCTCCTGCCCCACACAGTTCGAACTCCCATGAGGTAGATCCCAGCACTCCGGAGATTTGTCCCACGAACAGATGGATTACAAAGAGAAAAGTGCATTTTCTCTTTACATGGAAAATAAGTTATTGGACCTTCCTCAAATGTGTCTGCAGCCTTGGTCTTCCTCCTGCCCCAGAGCTCCAGGTCCACCTCGAAAGCCATCGCCAGTGGGTCAGGGCAGGGGGTGAGGCTCAGCTAGGCTGGCAGTCCAGCAGTGACAAGTCTGTGTCTCTGCCGCCACTGCCCCTGATTCAGATCTTTCAACACCCTGGCACGGGACAGGTGACAATGCTTTGGCTTTGCAGTCAGCTCGCCCTAGTCCTCACTCTAAGCCCTTCCCAGTGAGGCAATGATGGCAGCCAGGGTGGGCCGCTGTGCTCTCACCTGCATGGATGGCCGCAAGTGAGGGTGAAGGGTCCCCAGGGAGCTTCTTGGAGCCCAAGTTACACAAAGTGCCTGACAGAAGTTAAGGAGCCTGGGTGAGTTTAACACCCAAACCGTGCCTTCAGGCTTTGAGGATTCCTCTTGAAAGGGTCCCCAGGGCAGGCAGAGTAGAATCATTCCCCCCATAGGGTTGGCACTCCTTAGTACCAGTCTTTGCCTCTCACTTCTTCCCTTAAGGTGGCAGAAGGGTTGGGAGGGTGGGGCAGGGTCTGGAAGCTGGGCCCTCTGCCCTGGGTGGCCCAGGGCTAGATCTCGCCACTCTTCCTTCTTGTCTTTTCCCTTCTCCTCTTCCCCACTTCTCTTTCCTTTCTTCTTTCCTCTTCCCTCCTTCTCCACTTTAGTGAGTACTTTCTAGCAGATGTCTGGCATTCCCTCCTAATCTCCAGCAATTCTTCAGAAGCTGCCCTCAAGTTCACAGGCTGACACCAAAGGGTCCTGCGTCACTCATGAAAGTCCACCGAGGCCACTCCTAGCTCCTTCCCACTGGGGAGCAAGACCTGGAGAAGGGCAGAGGTGATCCTCTGGCACGCAGGAGATGACAGAAATGTCACCAGGACTCAGAGCTTTAAACTAGAAGGAAGAAACACACACAGCCCCACAGCCTAGCAGCCAAGGAATGCCCTGCAGCGCAGGGAGCCTGCTTGGGGCGTTCTGCCCAGCTTCCCCTGAGGTGCTCGGAGGAGCCAAAATCGAGGAGAAGCCCAAGAGAGGGTGCAGCACGGGTCTTCCTTCTAGCGTTCATCTGGGGAGTGAGCTCCTGGTGTATGTAGGGGAAACAGGGGTGCCTGGCTTTGTCCCCCAGGTCTGCATGGCCCCCCACCCCCGGCCCAGGTCAGCAAGGAATGGGCCACAACTGAGTTTCCAAAGCGTCACCTGCTCTCAGGCCTTTCCCGGGCAGGGAAGGAGGCGGAAGCTGAGCCCAGGTTGTTTACACTACGGTAAACAGAGCCTAGTAGACACAGTCCCTCAGCCTTCCCAGCTGCTCGCAAGATTTTTTTTTTTTTTTTTTTTTTTTTTTTTTTTTTTTTGAGGTAGGGTCTCGTTGTTGCCCAGGCTGACCTGGAATTCACTATGTAGTCTCAGGGTGGCCTCGAACTCTCAGCGATCCTCCTGCCTCTGCCTCCCGAGTGCCCTCCCGAGTGCTGGGATTAAAGGCCAGCGGCACCACGCCCGGCTAGCTGCTCTCAAGAAAACAAACCCTGCAAACTCCTTGAGGTCCAACGCAGAGCCATGGCTGTATTTTAGCTTCATGTAAAAAAAAAAAAATTACAAATGAGAGAAAAAGAAAGAAAGCATTCCTCCTTAGTGGTGGTATTCACCTGTAATTTCAGCATTGGGTAGGTTGAGGCATGAGGATGGAAAATTCCAGGACAGCTTAAACTACATAGTGAGACTGACAAAAAATAAAACATGAGAGACTGAAGAGATGGCTTAGCAGTTAAGTCACTTACCCATGAAGCCTAAGGACCCAGGTTTGATTTCCCCAGTACCCACATAAGCCAGATGCACAAGGTGGTCCCTGCGTCTGGAGTCTGGCTAGAGGCCCTGGCATGCCTGTTCTCTCTCTCTCTCTTCCTTTCAAATGCATAACTAAAATTACCATGGGGTATTTTTTTTATAATCATGGAAGTTGTTAATAAAAAAAATTGAGAAAAGAAAAAAAAAGTTAAGAATACTGAAACAATGGGCTGGGGAGATGGCTCAGCTGGTAAGAGCTCTTGCTTTGAAAGGACCTGACACTGCCTAAGTTTGATTCTCCAGGACCTACATACACCTGTAACTCCAGTCCTATGGGGAGCAGAGACTGGACAGTTGCTGCGGCTTGGAAAACTGTAGCTCCTGTGCAGAGCAAAAATCCTTTGCAAGGAAATACGAGGACGAGTGATAGAGGAGGGAAACCCAGTGCTCTCCTCTGGCATCCCTCTGCTTGTAAGCATATGTTCACATACATGTGCATACACTACACACACACACACCACCACACCACTAACACCACCACCACACTACTGCACATGCAAAATCCTAAAGCAAGTAAGCAAACAACAATCTCCCCAAATTAAAATTGCTAGGACTTTGAAGTTTATTTCAACTTAATTTGATTGACACTCACTTTTCTTTTTAGGACTTACTATGAGCTATGCAACTGTCCTAAGCACTTGACATCTTTAGTCCTCACAACATCTTTCTTTTTTATTGTAAAATATATCGTACATTTATTTTTTTATTTGTAAGGAGAGAGAGAGAGAGAGAATATGAATATGAATGCCAGGGCTTTTACATGTTGCAAATGAACTCAAGATGAATGTAACACTCTCCTTATGTCTTCATGTAGGCACTGGGGAATTAAACATTGGTCGCTGGGCTTTACAGGCAATGCATTAATCACTGAGTAATTTTGCCAACCCCACAACTAGCATTTTTACATGGGTACTGGGATCCAAAGTCACTCTCTCATGCTTGCATGGTATGCACTTTACCCAATAAACCATCTCCCAAGTCCTTTAAATCATTTTTGATAATCATATATCAGATATTATTCTTAAATTCATTACATCTTATATCAATTATATACATTAAAAATTGAATAACAGCTTGGCATAGTGGTGCATGCTTTTAATTCCACACTAAGAAAGCAGAGACAGATGGATCACTGTGAGTTAGGGACTGGCTTTACAGTACATAATGAGTTCCAAGTCAGCATCACAACATCTTTCTTGAGGGGAGAATTATTATCATTTCTGGTTTATATATGAGTAAAAGACTTAACTTGCTGAAGTCACACAGTTTATAAGTGGTATAGCTTAGATTCAATTCTCTTTAGGATAGCAGGCCTGAGTTAAGCATAACTGCATCTTGGGCTGAAGAGATGGCTCAGTGGCTAAAGGTGCTTGCTTGCAAACCTGAGAGCCCAGGTTCAATTCCCCAGTACCCATGTAAAGCCAGATGCACATAGCGGCTCATGAGTCTGGAGTTAGTTTGCAGTGGTAAGAGGACTTGGCGTTCTATCTCTCTTTCTCCTTGAAAATAAAGAAATAAAAATATTTAGAAAAGAACAACTACACCTTTTATGTCTTCTCCCAGCCAACAAAAGTTCACCTGACTTAACATTTTGTAACTTACATTATAAAAATGTATATTTTTTAAACTGTGCAAAGATAGGAATAGAAAATATAGATTTGGGGCTGGGAAGATGGCTCAGCAGTTAAAGGTGCTTGCTAACAAAGCCTGCTGCCTAGGGTTCAATTTTTCAGTACCCATGTAGAGCCAGATGTACAAAGTGGCACATGCATCTGGAGTTAGTTTGCAGTGGCAAGAGGTCCTGGTGTGCTCATATTCTTTCTCTCTCACTCTAGCTCTCTCTTTCTTTACTTGTAACTAATTAATTAAAAAAAAAAAAAAGAAAATACAGACTTGGTTCTTTTGCTAACTCCCTGCTGTACTGCCACCTCCTTTGATTGGCTGATTTTGGGATTCAATTCCAGCCTCCCTGCTTTCCTGAGTATGATCTTCTGTGATGGCTCCAGGCAACAGACAGAGCCCTGTGTGTAACCAAATGACGTCATCTTTATACACTGCCTATGTGACCAATTTGCTGATAGCTCCATTCTGCAGACGGGAAGACTGAAGGTTGGAGAGAGAGTCTGTCCATCAGACGCATGTGTGTATGGTGTGGGGTGTCAAATACCGACCCTTGCATATGTTAGGCAAGTGTTCTATACCACTTGAGCTCCATCCCTAGATCCCTAAATGTCTTCTTTTCCCTTGTGGCCAAATATAAAACATAAACTGTGCCTTTGTGGCCATTTAAAAACATGCAGGGCTTGGAGATGGTTCAGTGGCTAAAGTGATTAGTGTGCAAATTTGGATCCCCAGAATCCATGCAAAGCTCAATACTGTAGTGGCCATCAGTAAACCCAGCACACCTATGGTGAGATGGAAGGCAGACATATGAGAATCTTGGGGAGCTTGTGGGCCAGCTAGCCCAGTGAACGGCAGTGAACAACTTGCCTCATACAAGGTAGAAGGCAAGGACACGTCTGAGGTTGTCCTCTGACCTCCACATGTGCCATGGCATGTGCATACATGCACTCACACATACATGGCCTAAACACACACACACATACACACACACACACACACACACACACACACACACTGGATAGTGTCACTATGTATGCTGCTAGTGTCAGCCCCAACCAGAAACAGCTTAAAGGAGGAAGGGGCTTATTTTGGCTGATTGTTTCAAGGGGAAGCTTCATCATGGCGGGGAGAGCATGGCAGGCCTGAGCACGAAGCCTGGTTCACATCTTTATATCAGCAGAAAGGAAGTAGACTATCGCCTGGGCTTGGAGCTGAGCTATATCACCCCAAAGTCTGCCCCCAGTGACTCACCTCCTCCAGCAAATTTACACCTCCCAAGAGGCCCCACAACCTTTCCAAATTGCCACCAGTTGGGAACCAGGCATTTCAAACACATGAGCCTATGGTGGACATGTCATTCAAACCCCCACACTCTGCTCCTGGTGCCCACAGATTCATGGTCATCTCATGATTCAAAGTGCACTCAGTCCCACTTTAAAGGTCCGCATAGTCTTTACCAGTACTAACACTGTTCAAAAGTCCAAAGCCTGATCTGAGACTCCAGACAGTTACTGTGAGCCTTGTGGAATCAAAGCACAGGTTATATCCAGCACATCACGGCACAGGCATGCCCCCCCCACCATTGGAACAAAGGAGCAACAGGGCCGAGCAGGGACTGGACCAATGCACAATGGAAGACAGACGGGGCGAGCATCAAATCCTTTAGCTCCATGTCTGGCATCTAGGGCTGGTGACAGAATCCTGTGTGCTCTAAAGGCTTGGCAACTTTGCCTTTCCAGCTGTGTGCTTGAGCCCTGGGCAGAGCCCACCCTAAGCCAGCACCTTTCCTTGGCAGTATCTCCAGCACCCTGGGGTCTCTGCTACAACACAGCATCATACAATAGCCCCACAGGGCCTCCCTGTAGGAATCTCAGTCCTGCGTTTTCATTGCCTGGAGCTGTCTCCAGAACCATGTGCACTTTAAGACCCTCCATTTCCTGCTTTGCAATGCTTCCAAAATCAGTACCAGGTATTGGAAATACATTAACCTGTGCAGCTCAGCCAAACCACCACAGCTACTGATCATTCCCACAACTTTTCATCCTTGTAAATAGTGGAGGAAACGCTGTACCCATGAAACATGAACTCCATGCCTCCCTGCCCCCAGCTCTGCTCCTCTAGGACCTCACAAAGTGGAATCAAACATTCCTTGTCCTTCTTAAAAAAACAAAACTCAAAGCTGGAGAGATGGCTCAGCAGTTAAGGTGCTTACCTGCAAAGCCCAAGGACCCAGGTTTGATTCTCCAGGACCCACATAAAGTCAGATGCACAAGGTGGTACATGTGTCCGGAGTTCATTTGCAATGGCTAGAGGATCTGGCATGCCCATTTTTTTCTCTTTCTCTCTCTCAAATAAATAAATAAAATATCTTTTAAAAAGTCATTTATTTAAAACATAATATAGACTTTCGGAGATGCTGAGTGGAATTCTTTTTCTTTTTCCTTTTCAAATTTGAGACAGGGTTTCACTATGTAGCCCAGGCTGTCCTTGAACTTGGAATTCTCCTCAGCCTCCCAAGCACTGTGATTCCAGATATACTCTATGCCTGGCTAAGGGGCATTCATCTTTAATGTTCTGATTGCTTCAAATAAAGAGAAGCTGAAGATGGCTAAATTTTGTAACTATGACAAAATGTGTGAATGGTGCCAAAAATTCTAAACAGCATCAAATTACATGCTATGTAAGCACGAATCCTTTCACTTCGACTCCAGACTCACCTCTGCAAAGGCACCTGCTATGATCAGCTCCTAAGGAGTCTCCAGATGTTTTTCTTTTACAATGCTGGAGCCTGGGGTCTTGCACATGTTAGCAAGTGTTTTGCCACTGAACCATGCTTCCAGCCCATACTCCAAATTTGAATGTGTACATATAAATATATACGTAATGTGACCATTGAATCCTTTTTAAAAACACAGAGTACAGAACACTATCCTTTTAAAATTTTTATTTATTTGCATGTGGTGTGTGTGTGTGGGCACAGTGGGTTTATATGGGTACACCAGGGTCTCTTGACCCTGAAAATGAATTCCAGACACCTGAGCCACGTTTTGCATCTGGCTTTATATGGGTGGCTGGGGAATTGAACCTGGGCTGGCAGGCTTCGCAAGTAAGTGCCTTTAATCACTGTGCCATCTCCACAGCTCCCAGAATGCTGTCTTAAACCTTGAACTTCCCTTTCTTTCTTTCTTTCTTTCTTTCTTTCTTTCTTTCTTTCTTTCTTTCTTTTTTTCTTTCTTTTTCAAGGTAGGGTTTCACTCTAGCTCAGGCTGACCTGGAATTCACTGTGTAGTATCAGGGTGGCCTTGAACTCATGGCTATCCTCCTGCCTCTGCCTCCCGAGTTCTGGGATTAAAGGCATGTGCCACCATGCCTGGCCTCTTTCTTTCTTTAAAAAATATTTATTTATTTATTTGAGAGAGAGAGAGAGAGAGAGAGAGAGAGAGGGAGAATGGGTGCACCAGGGCCTCCAGCCACTGCAAATGGACTCCAGATGCATGCGCCCCCTTGTGCATCTGGCTTATGTGGGTCCTGGAGAGTTGAACCAGGATCCTTTGGCTTTGCAGGCAAACACCTTAACCACTAAGCCATCCCTCCAGCCCGAATTTTTCTTTTAACTACAGTTGGAGGGTGGTTGTATATCTGTTTATAAGGAAATGTAACTTTCTTTTCTTGTTTGTTTCCAAGGTAGGGTCTCACTCAGCCCAGGCTGACCTGGAATTCACTATGTAGTCTCAGGCTGGCCTTGAAATCACAGCGATCTTCCTACCAATGCCTCCCAAGTGCTAGGATTAAAAGCATATGCTACAGAGAGAATGGGCATACCAGGACCTGCAGCCTCTACAAACGGACACCAGATATATGTACCACTTTGTGCATCTAGCTTTATGTGTGCACTGGGGAATCGAACTCATGTTGTTAGGCTTTGCAGGCAAGTGCCTTAATTGCTGAGCCATCTTTTCTTGTGCTTCTTTCATGCATACGTGCATGCATGTGTGTGTGCGCGCACGTGTGTGCATGTGCACGCGCACACACGCGAGCAAGTGGAGGCCAGAGGACAATCTCAGGTGTCATTCCTCAGGCACTCTCTACCTTTTCTTGAGACAAGGTCTCTCATTAGCCTGCAGCTCACCAATTAGACTACACTACTGGTCAGCAAGCCCAGGACACCGCCCCCCCCCCCGCAGCTTTGGGATTACAAATACATGCTACTAGGCCCAGCTTTTATTATGTGGGTTCAAGTCCTCACACTTGCACAGCAAGCACTTGACTGAGCCATCTCCCTAGCCCAAGAACCTGCACTTTTTTTCAAAGTTTTAAAAATTGTATTTATTTATTTATTTGAGAGAGAGAGATAGAAAGAGACAGAGAGAGAAAGAGAGAGATTGGGTGCTCCAGGGCCTCTAGGCACTGCAAACGAACTCCGGATGCATGCGCCCCCTTGTGCATCTGGCTTATGTGGGTCCTGGAGAATCGAACTGGATCTTTTGGCTTTGCAGGCAAACGCCTTAACTGCTAGGCCATCTCTCCAGCCCCCACTTGCACTTTTAACAACTCTGGGTGATGTTCATCCTGCTGGTCTGGGGACCACACTGTGAAACCTTTGGCCAGGTTCTCTCCCTGTGTCCCTTCCTCAGAGGCCGGGCAGTGTGTGAATTAGGCCAAGGGAACAATGCAGCACAGGCCTCACTCATCAAGGGGCAGGTCTTATCCTGAGGCTGGCGGTGCATTCTCTCGCACAATCCTCCCAGCAGTTTGATGCAGTAGATACTATAGACTGTCTCCACTTAGTAAGCATGGATGCTGAGGTCAGAGAGCATGCCCATGCTTGAGATCTGATGTGTCTGGCCATAGCTCTCCCACTGACCCCTGAAAGAGTTTGGGCAAGTGGCTTGCCCTTCCCTGGTCACTGTGAAATTCGTCAGTAAAATGGGGACCATACGACCTGATTCCCAGAGACACCAGAGGCATCATGAAGACTTAAATGGCAGTGAGTTCGTGTCTGTGTACAACAGGTGTCAAGAGATGCTCATCCCCTTCCCTGTCTGAAGCCTGTCAAGATGATGAAGCTGTTCTCAGGCTTGTCCCTGCCTTTCTTTCTGACATCAGAATTTTCACTTCCTAGGCATACTTGGTCATGCCCCTGGTTTTTTACTTATTTATTTAAGAGAGAGGGTGGGGGGAGAAAGAATGGGTGCACCAGGGCCTCCAGTCGCTGCCAACGAACTGCAGACTTAGGCACTTACATGGGTCCTGGGGAATCAAACCTGGGTCCTTAGGCTTTGCAGGTAAGCAACTTAACTGCTAAGCCATCTCTCCAGCCTGCCACCTAGCTTTCATAAAGGCCATTTCCTTTGCGTGGAACATTTTCCTCGTTTTTTTGTCCCCAGAAGACACCTGTTCATCCTTCAAAACCCACTTTTGACTCGGGAGGCAGAGGTATGAGGATCACCATGAGTTCGAGGCCACCCTGAGACTACATAGTAAATTCCAGGTCATCCTAAATTACAGTGAAACCCTACCTCTGAAAACCAAAAACCAAACAAACAACAACAACAAAAAAATACAACCCACTTTTGAAGTCCTGTCCTCCTTGTACCTTTCCTTGAAATGTTTGTCCCTTTCTGTCCTTGGGCAGGAAAAAGTGTGTAGGATTGCAGTGCCTCATTGGAAGGGCACGTTTTCCAAGTGTTGTTGAAGAACACACACGTTATTACGGGGACAGGCGGTGAGAGTCAATGGCAATGTCGAGATCATATTTAGCACGATGGAGTGTTCTAGGGGCTTATGTGTACTGACTCATTTAGTAACTAAATCCTCTGAAGCCAGTGTTATTTATTATCCCTGCTGTACACGTGAGGGAAAAGAGTCACAAAAGTGCTATGAGGCTGAGACTTCATGGCTTGTCCACACTCCTGCTGGGAGACAGACATCAGCTGCTGAGTGCCCATCACCACTTTGACATGGCACTACTCTTTGAGAAAGGGGAATGGCCTGGTGGGACTCTGGGACCCTGGAGATGGGGACCACAGCTAAGTGAATGGCAGCTGAATGTCAGGACAAGTTGGCAGGTTTCCTGATTCCTCAAGAGAACCTGGAAGCTGAAGTTTGAGGTGACGTCTCCTACTTTTTCATATCACTTCTACATCTTAGCTCAGGGTCAGGCACACGGTGGAACCCTTGGTAGTGCCAGGGCATGTTTACAGTTGGCTGTGAGCTGAACTGGGCTCAAGAATTGCAAGCAGGAATTTCATTCTAGGCTTCCACCCAGTGCTTGAGAAGTCCCCTACAGCAAGGCCATCTTTTAGTCTCCCCTGTCCAGGTCCAGACTTCCTGCATTTTATTTGCACCCTCTCACTGGTCACTCAGCAGTGTGGAGAGGCTATTATCCTTGAGCCCGTTTGACAGATGTCAAAAATAGCTCAGGGACAGGAAAGGAGTTGCCTGAGCTGGGCAGGGATGGAGCTGGGATTATTAATGCACGTGTCTTTGATTGCAGCTCATTTGGCTGTTACTAAGTATCCTGGCAAAGTTTCTTTTGGTCTTGGAGAAGGGATCTCACTGTCAGGCCTGGCTGATGACCACATACTATGTAGCTCAGGCTGACCTCAACTTGCAGGGTCCTCCTGCCTCTGCCTCCTGAGTGCTGGGATTATAGGTGTGTTCCGCTACACTGGGTCCCAGCAAACTTGAGACAGGATGTGACCTGGAAAGTGTAGGGCACACAAATAGGACCCTGGGCACTCCTCTCAGCCAGCTCATGGTTGTTTACTGCTCTGCCTCCTACTGGAGGATGAGGATGGCACTGAGGGCAGCTAGAGAGAGTCCCTGGATGCAGTCGCTGGTGGGATCTCTACCTATGAGACACAGCCAGGCAGAGCTGAGGCTCGCTCCATCCTGGCCCTTAGCCTTTGGGAAACTGTAGGTCTAGAGGCGTGGTGTTTGTCCTTCATCAGACAGCTGGAGCAGAGGCAGGTGTGCATACCTGTGCATGAGTGCATATGTACTGTGTGTGCTTGGAAGTATTCTCATGTTTGTGTGCGTGTGTGTGTGTGTGTGTGTGTTCACATGGCTGTGTGCATGTGTATACATCCATGGGCCTCTGTGTGAGCAATGAAAAAGGGACCTTGTCTCCCAAATTCAGGTCCTGTGACATTAGTTTAGGAGAGAGAATAGGAAACTCACCTTAACCTGGTGATGTTGATTTGTAGAAGAATCCCAATACAAGCCACTCTCACACTTGGACCTGTTCACCCATCAGTAGGCATGTCCCAAACTATGCTGTGGTTCAAATAAGGGAGGTTGGTGTCTGTGCAACATGGAGGATTCTGGAGAGTAAGTGTGTTTTGGGGGGACATGCTGCCCAAATGGTATGGATGGATTATACCATTTTATTTATGTATGTGTTTGCGTATAGGCATGACAGGTCCTCAAGACTGTTGAAAACTCTAGACACATGTGCCACTTTTTGCACCTGGCTTTATGTGGGTGACGGGAATTGAACTGGGCTGGCAGGCTTTTCAAGAAAGTGCCTTTAACCACTGAGCCACCCCCAGCCCTGATTTTATTACACATCCACCCACCACCTTACATTTTTTTTTTTTACATATTTCCTGTGGGCTCATATATGAGTGTACAGGTATTGGGAAAGGGCTAGAAGGAACATTCTGCATTATCAGGGTGGTGGCTGCCTTTCAGGGGTGGGAGGATAGGACTTGGAAGGTTTTAGAGAGGAAGGAAAAGGGACCCCTGTGTTGGTTTACTGTTTCTGCCCCAGGGCCGTTGAGACAGGCCCTCGAGGGGCTCTCAACGTGACCACAGGGACAATGCTAGCTTTGGCTGCTCTGCCTCCTGTGCCTTAAGAGTTGGGAACTGTTGTTTTTTGTGGATGGGAAAAGCTCTGCTGCTTCCTTCCTAAACTCGGTGCCTCAGTTTCCCGTTCTTCACTTTCTTTGCTCTGGGACAGGCCCTCTGTGCTTAGCACTCCTACGAGACGTGACAACTCTCAGGGCATTAACATCAACTTTTCAGGGTTCAGACAGACAGCATTGCTGTTTCCCCAGCACCGTCCCCGATAAATCCGCGTCTCCCAGAGGCGGCTGGACCTGATGGAGCAGGCCACCGACGCACGGGCGGCTGCGCTCCCAGAAAGGGGACCCCGAGAGCCCACCTGGCAGGGACGCCGCTAGTGAGCCTCGCCACACCCCGGACAGGACGCACCTGCTGCGGGTCAGCCCTTGAGTGACAGCGCGCCCCACCCGTCGGCGGGAGAACACCCCAATAGCCCTCCCTGCCGGCCACCGCCACCCTCGCAGCCCCTCCCGGGGCGCTCGGCTGGCTCAGGTCCCCGCGCCCCGCGCCCCTGACCCCGGGTCCCCCGCGGACGCAGCTCCGCGGCAGGTCCGGGCGGAGGCGATCGCAGCGCCTGGGCGCCCTCCAGTGGGAAACTGAGGCTGGGGCCCGGGGCGCGGGGGGTCGCTGTCATACCTGCTCCGGCGCCGACGGCTGCTCGGACGTGTGCGGATGGCAGCGACGGAGGCGGCCGAGTGGCGGTGGCGGTGGTGGCGCTGGGACGCCGGGGCAGCCCGGCCACCCCGGGGCGGAGGGACGGGCCGGGAGGGCGGGGAAGGCCTGGGAGCGTCCGTCCGCGGGCGGAGTCTCTGCAGCGGCCGCCAGCCCCGGCCGGTCACATGCATCGTCCCCGCTCCGCTGGCCACCGCGTGTCCTCTCTCAAGATCCAGGCCCGCCCTTTCCCTTGCCACCACCCCCACCCGGGACACCTTGCACGCCCACCCTCCCTCCACACATCCATACACGCCGCACCCCACGCCCCGACGATGAGTGCACAGTCCCTCCCTTCTCCGGTCCTCTGTGTCCCCCCACATATCACACGGCACATGTATGAACATCCCGTTGTGCCCCGCGCACGCATCTGTTCCTCTCACCTTGCCAGGATCGTCACACACAGCTGGGCAACCTCCACCTGTCAGGTCCATGTCCCCGCAGGTACAAAGTGTCCTCTGGGCAAATGGAAGATTTCAGGGACGTCAGTTTAGCTCTCTCCCTGGGATACCCCTGCATCCTACCGGGACCGCTACATCCTCTCTTCTCTCTTTTCCCCAGTGACCTTCCCGTCACCTCAGTCACCTGCTCCGAGGTCATGCCCTATTCACCCTGAAAGTTTGGGCCTTTGGTTCCCTTCCAGTTCGAGACATCTGTGGTGCAGTCTCAGGTAACTGCCACCCGGCCTTGTGCTGGAGAGAGGAGGCTTTGCACACTCCGAGGTGAACGTAAGTCTCCATTTTTAGAGGAAAATAGATGGGACCTTGAAGAAGCGGTTAAGACGCTGTGCTCATGAAGGGGTTAATCCAGTCATTCACTGATGGGTGGACAGGTCATCTCCAGAGTGGGTCTGCTGTCACAGGTCTGCAGGGGCTCCCAGACTTTGGCCTCCGGTTTAATGCCCAGCACTGCTTTGGGACTCTGGCAGCAAGAAGGACATCGCCAAATGCTGAATCTCTTGACCTTGGACTAGAGCTGGAAGCCAAAATAAGCTTTTTAAAAATAACTTACCCAGTGTGGAGTGTCATCCTATTAGCAACAAAAACCAGCTGTGGCGGTTTGTTTTCTTATCTTCACTGCCTTCCCTTCATCCTTTCCTTCCCATCAGGTCAAGGTCACAGGTACTATCATTTCAGCCACCATTTTTTTCTTTTTCAGTAGGCCTCACTTCAGTTCATGTGTATTTCTCTATGGACCAGCTAATAAAGGAATTTTCTAAGATTTAGGTTATATGAATCATTTGCACTTTAAAAAATCATTGAAGATCCCAGAGATTTTATGTAGGTTATATCTACTGTTGCTTTCTTTAATTTTTTTTTAATTTATTTGCAGAGAGAGAGAGAGAGAGAGAGGTGGGCGGGGGGGGGGGGTGAAGAATATGGACATGCCAGGGCCTCTTGACAATGCAAACAAACTTCAGATGCATGTGCCACTTTGCACATCTGGCTTTACAGGGGTACTGGGGAATTGAACTCTGGGTGGAAGGCTTTGTAAGCAAGCTTCTTTACCCATTGAACCATCTCTCCAGCCCCCCACCCATTGTTGCTTTCTTTCTTTCTTTTTTTTTTTTTTAGTTTTTCGAGGTAGGGTCTCACTTTTTTGGTTCAGGCTGACCTGGAATTCACTATGTAGTCTCAGGGTGGCCTCGAACTCTCAGTGATCCTCCTACCTCTGCCTCCCGAGTGCTGGGATTAAAGACGTGCGCCACCACGCCCGGCCCATTGTTGCTTTCTATAAGAGAAATTAACACACAGGCATGTGCTTATAGCCTCAGTACTTTAGCTTTTTTATTTTTACCTTTTTACTTTTTTGAGGAAGGTTTTCACTCTAGCCCAGGCTAACCTGGAATTCACTATGTAGTCTCAAGCTGGCCTCAAACTCAAAGCAGTACTTTATAGAGACAAAGTAAGAGGATCAAGAGTCTGAGGTCAACCCGGGCTATATATTGACAGCCTGTTTCAAAAAAAGGAAAGAAAGAAACTAACACTGATACTTTAAAAATCTCTCCCAATCCATCACACAATAGTAACTCATTACATGTTGATATAAGTGAAATGCTTTTATGAAAAATATTTTCCAGACTGAAACAATTTAGAAGGGCACTGTTTAGCATGCTTGCGAATCTCTGGGAGCAAGCTTGATAGCAAACATGTAGACTTCTCCACCCCACCTGTTGCAACACGTTTCACTTGAAGACAATGGAGGAACTCCAGCTTCATATAAAGTAACTGGCTGCTATGACTTGAAGATGGTCTGTCCCCCGAAACTCATACTGGGCTTTACTCCCCACTGTGAGGTATGAACAGAGCGCTCTTCCACCCTTTTAATCTGACTCTGGTGCTTAGAGGCGGGGCCTTTGGGAAGTGGTCGGGACCAAGTCATCAGCGTATTTCCTGGTTGAATACTGGTGATTTCAACAGACGGAGAGAGGGCTGTGTGTGGAGACTCAGGCCTTTAATACTAGCCTTTGAACAGGAGGATCATGAGTTTGAGGCCAGCCTGGGCTACATGGTAAGATCCCAGTCTCAAGCAAAGGGTGGTGGGGGAGATGGCTTAGTGGGTGAAGTGCTTGCTGTGCAAGCGTGAACACCTGAGTTTGGATCCTAGTACCCACAGAACACCCCAGGTATGCAAGTGTGCGCCTTTAATTCCAGTGCTGGGGGGGGGGGGTGGAGACAGGAGAATCCCTGGGGCTTGCTGGCTAGCTACACTAGCTGACTCTATGAATTCTAGGTTCAGTGAGAGACCATGTCCCAAAAACTAGTGTAGAGGCTGACTGAGAAAGACATCTGACATAGACTTCTGGCCTCCACATGCATACACACACAGGCCTGTTCCCTGGCAATACATATACATCTATGTACCACCACACATATGAACACGGACACACACACACACACACACACACACACACACACAGGGGGCTGGAGAGATGGCTCAATGGTTCAAAGCACTTGCTTGCAAAACCTGATGGCCCAGGTTCAATTCTGTAGTACCCATGAAAACTCAGATACACAAAGTGTCACATGTGCCTGGAGTTCGTTTGTAGTGGCAGAAGGCCCTAATGTGCTCATACTTTCTCTCTCTTTCTCTGTCTGTCTCCCTCTCAAATAAATAAATAAAATATTTTTCTTTAAATGGAGAGTGCATACACTGGCTTTCCCTCTCTGGTTATGTGATGCCTGGTCTTGGGACTTTGCCTGCAGGAAACCCATCACAGATGCAGCTCCTTGACCCCTGACCTTGACCCAGAACTGTGAGCCAAGAGACACTTCTTTTCTTTGTGACTTCCCTGCTTTGTAGTACTGTGTTACAGCAACAGAAAACGAACTAAGACAATCACCATTGTTTTTGCACCGTCAGTGCAACCGTGAACTTGGTGAAATAGACAAATAGCATCCTAGTATTATTATGAAAATGAGTTTGGGACTCGTATTCCTCTTGAAAAGGTCTTTGGATGATTGCAGTCTGGACCACACTTGAAAACTACTTGCTGTACCACACCCTATCCATGTGTGGCCGTGTGACATTGCCTACAAAAGTGGTCATTTCATATAGTTCAACTCAGTGTGTGTTATTTGTGATGAATTTCCTTTTTGGTCACACTGAGTTTTCCTGGCCAGGCCATGTTGACAGCCTTTGTCAGAATGAGTCCCCAGTGGGACTTTGTTGCTCTGAGCAGCTTTGTACAACTGGCATCCTCCTTTTGTGACATCATTTCTCATGTGGGGGCATTGGAGTTTGAGTGTTTGGAAACTCCAGAGTTCCTGATGTTGGGTAGAATGTTTTGTTATTAAAATTATTTATTTGTGTCTGTGTGCATGTGCACACATGTGTGCCAAGGCCTCTTGCCACTGCAAATGAATACCAGACACTTATGCAACTTTTTACATTCAGTTTGCATGCATGGTTTGGGAAGTGAACCTGGGCCAGCAGGTTGAGCCACTGAGCCATCGTCCCAGTCATCACCACCACCGTCATCATTACCACTATTATTGAGACAGGTTTCATGTTGGCTACGCTGGCCTCAAGCTGTGTATTGAGGCTGACCTTAAATTCTCGAACCTCCATCTTCCAACATACTCGCTGGGATTACAGATGTGCACCACTGGGCCTGGCTGGACTGACAAATTTTAAGGATGTGATTGAAACCACTGAGAACAAAGGACACTGTGTTCTCATAGACGGCAGAGCTTCTCTGTGTTCTGACAATGGTGCAGTCTGCAGACATCAGTCCACCCACATGGACTTGAGCCAGGCTCCTATAACCATGGATCACTGGGCCATTTTTTGTTTTTATTTATTTACTTACTTGTTTCTTTCTTTATTTATGAGAGAGGCAGATAGAGAGAGAGAGAGAGAGGGGGAGAATGGGCATGCCAGGGTCTCTAGCCAGTGCAAATGAACTCCAGATGCATGCCCCACCATGTGCATCTGGCTTATATGGGTACTAGGGAATCAAACCTGGATCCTTAGGCTCCACAGGAAAGCGCCTTGACCACTAAGCCATCTCTCCAGACCCAATTGTTTGTTTTAGAATGCACTTTCTCTATGTGAAGATGGGTGGCCTGGATCATAGGATGCACTCACTTCTCAGTGGCTTTGGTTCTCAGAGGAGGACCCTTGCCAAAGAAAGTTCACTTGAGCCTTTAATGCTGCTGTGGAAGGACAGGAAGGATAGCCCTTCTGCCTTTTTTAAATAAGTGCAATTTGAGGAGATGATAGAGGTCAGAAAATGAATCCAAGCCAGCGCTGGTAATCCAAGGAGGGTTAGATGTTGAAGACATGTTTCCCTTCATAGTTGCCATTCAAATGCTGTTTTACATAGGAGATAAAGTTTTGTTGCTGTTGTTGGGAATAAGCGCCCATTCATCCAACTTCAGCTATGATGCCTGGTTGAGCTCTGAGGTCTTCTCCCCCTTTTCACCTCTAATCTGCAATCAGCACCTTGTATCCCTTAGAGGAGGGACATGACTCAGATTAGCCATAGTCAGGAAGCTCTTAAAAAGTCCTTCTTGGGCTGAGGGCATGGCTTAGCGGTTAAGGCACTTGCCTGCAAAGCCAAAGGACCCAGGTTTGATTCCCTAGGACCCACGTAAGCCAGATGCACAAGGGGTACAAGCATCTGGAGTCCATTTGCAGCAGCTGGAGGCCCTGGCACTCCCATTCTCTCTCTTTTTGTTTGCCTTGTTGTCTGTCTCTCAAATAAATAAATAAATATTTAAAAATCCTTCCTTTCTTTTGAGCTCCCAGGGAGTCTCCTTGGCTCAGGAGCTGTGGCTGGGAGAGACTGTATAAGAATGGATGCTGAGTATGGGAAGATGGCAGTCAGTGAAATGCTTGACATGAATAGTGAGGACCTGAGTTCAGGTCTCCAACACTCACATAAATGCTGGGCATCCCAGCACTAGGGAGATGAAGAACCCCAAGACAAACTGGCTAGCTAGACTAGCCAAACCAGTAAGCTCAAGATTAAGTGAGAGACCCTGTCTTAATATATTAAGTGGAAAGCAACTGAGGAAGACACTATTGCCAACTACTGCCTTCCACACACATGCCTGCACACCTGAACCCACAATGTACCAAAACATACAAATGCATACACACATGCATATGCACCACACCCACACACCTACACTGGGGGCTGGGAGTGTAGTTCCATGTTAAAGTACTTGCCTAGAGTACACAGGGCCCGGGGTTCTAGCTCCAGCAACACAAAACAGCCAACCAACTAACCAACCAGCCAGCCAACCATCTAATCAACCAACTAACCAGCCAGACAACCATCTAATTAACCTACCAGCCAACCATCTAATCAACCAACCAACCAACCAACCAACCAACCAGCCAACCATCTAATCAATCAACCAACCAACCAGCCAACCATCTAATCAACCAACCAGCCAACCATCTAATCAACAAACCAGCCAACCATCTAATCAACCAACCAGCCAACCATCTAATCAACAAACCAGCCAACCATCTAATCAACCAACCAACCATCTAATCAACCAACTAACCAACCAGCCAAACAACTGACCAACCAATTACTCTAGCAAGCAAGCAAGCAAGCAACCATTCAATCAACCAACTAACCAACCAACTCACCAATCAACCAACCAACTAACTAACCATTCAATCAACCAACTAACCATCCAATCAACTAACTAACCATTTAATCAACCAACCAACCAGCCAACCATCTAATCAGCCAACCAGCCAGCCATCTAATCAACAAACCAGCCAACCATCTAATCAACCAACCAACCAACCAACCATCTAATCAAACAATTAACCAACCAGCCAAACAACTGACCAACCAATTACTCTAGCAAGCAAGCAAGCAATCATTCAATCAACCAACTAACCAACCAACTCACCAATCAACCAACCAACTAACTAACCATTCAATCAACCAAGTAACCATCCAATCAACTAACTAACCATTTAATCAACCAACCAAACAACCAACCAACCAACCAAACAAACAAACAAACAAACAACCATCCAACCAATCAATCAACCAGCCAACTAACCAACCAAACGATTATTCAACCAACTAATCAATCAATCAACCAAGTAACCAAGTGTTGCAGTCAGGTTTGCATTGCTGGTAGAAATCACCCAACTAAGAGCAGCTTGTGAGAAAAAGAGGTTTATTTTGGATTACAGGCTCAAGGGGAAGCTCCAGGATGGCAGAGAAAATGATGGCATGAGCATCACCCCCTGGCCAACATAAGGTGGACAACAGCAACAGGAGAGTATGCCAAACACTGGCTTGGGGAAACTGGCTATAACACCCATAAGCCTGCCCCCAACAATACACTCCCTCCAGGAGGTGTTAATTCCCAAATCTCCATCAGCTGGGGACCTAGCATTCAAAACCCCTGAGTTTATGGCGGACATCTGAATCAAACCACCACACCAAGCAACCCAAGCAAGCAACATATCAACCAACTAGCAAACATCCTACCCAGAAAGATGACAGAAAAACAGGGTGCTGCCTTAACCATTTGGGGTGCCTACAGCCACACCTGAAGTTAGCCCCACCCCCTGCGTATCTCAAGCACATGGAGCTGGGCATTTTCTTTTGGCTAGGACATCTTGTAGATTGTGTTGCTTTCTGACTTCTAACTGATTTGGCAATTATTCCTCCAAATTGCAAAAGAAGGAAGTCAGGAGGACTGCTAAGACATCCATTTGGAGTCGTGACAGACTGGAATGTCCAACTAAGTATATAAACTACAAGTGCAGCGATGCAGCCCTACAATTAGGTGCAGATGGGCACCAGCGTGACTACAGAATGGCAAGCTGGACTTTGGACACATGACTTTCACCTCCTGCGAGTGCGAGGGAGCCTCCACAGAAGATGGAGCGCCCCCTGCAGGGCTGGAGGCATCTGGCACTGGTTCTACTGGTGGAATCACTTCACGCCATTGATTGAAGGTAGGTCCCTGGGTCTTCTGCTTGAGTTTCATTGGCTTAAGTCATGGCAAGCTGTGGGGTTTCCCTACACAGAACACCAGTGGATGCCTGTGCAGGCTCCTCTTATTATCACTCCTTCTCTCCCCAGGCTTTCCTGCCCTTTCCTCATACCCCCATGACTACTGCTACAGTACTATGTGCTAAGTCTCCTTTATCCCCCCCAAATGGTCTTCTGAGGTAGGTTATATTTTGGTTGCCATTTTACAGGCAAAAAAGAAATAACATCAGCTGGAGAGATTGCCTAGTGGTTAAGGCACTTGGCTGCGAAGCCTAAGGATCCAGGTTCATTTCTCCAGGTCCCACGTAAGCCAGCTGCACAAGGTGGCGCATGCATCTGGAGTTCATTTGCAGTGGCTGGAGCCCTTGGTATGCCCATTTTCTCTCTCTCTTCCTCTTTTTGTTCCTCTCTCTGTCTCAAATAAATAAAAAAATTAATAAAACCAGGCAATTGTAAGACAAAATAAGTAGAAGTAAATGTTGGTTATTTAAAAAAATAAAAGAAATAACAGCTGTCAGGGAACAATGACAAAGGCCAAAGAACCAGACAGCCCTAGGGTGGGGAGTGTAGGGCATGGATGAGATACAGTTTTCAATGTTTAAAACTCAGGAAAGGGGTTGGGGAGATGGCTCAGGGGTTGAAGGAGCTTCCTTGCAAAGCCTACTGGCATAGTTCAGTTCTCTAGTACCCTCATAAAGCCAGGTGCATACAGTGGCATGGACATCTGAGTTCATTTGCAGCAGCAAAAGGCTCTGGCATGCCCGCCTCAAATAAATAATTAAATAAGATATTTTAAAAGTTAAAAAAAAATCATTAGGAAAGATGATGCAAAAGATAGTTTCATACTTCCATGGAAAATAAGCCACCAGGAGAGCTGGGTGGCCTGGTGTGCCTGGCAGCTGGCCCTACCTCAGGTGAGCACAGTCCTTTTGCCCAGCCTCACCTCTGGCCTCTGCCCCATGGCATTTGAGTGTAGGAGCTCGGAGCCACCATCTGATGCTTGTTCCTCTGTCCTGCAGTTGGCCATGAGCCTCCAGCCCTTGCTGAGCTGGGCAGTTTTCCCTCAGTTCCCAGAAATGCAACCACAAGCCCAGATCACACCAGGCCCGGCCAGGCTGGCATTCGGGCTCTCCTGGCCACCCACCAGAGCCCAGCACTGGGATATCTGTTTCTCTGTCCACTAGCCGGGCTGCCAGGCTATGGCCTGGGCCTGAGAAAGAGATCGCTCTGAGAACTCCACAGTCACTATGTAGGGCTTCATTTGCATCAGGGAACCTTGAGAACCATCAGGTTGGGACTTGGAGACTTTGAAACACTCTAATTTCATACTATGGTAGAAGGTCTTAAGCGTGTGGGGTCAAAAGGAATGACAATCTATGTTTAGGGGTTTTCAAATTAATGAACACTTTGCCTCAGTAAAAAAGGAGATAGAGCCAAACTTTCCCTAAGTGGGAAAAGCTAGTGGCTTTGCATATGCCCATTCAACAAACGTTACTGAGCACCCATTATATGGGTACAAGTAAGTAAGGTAAAGAATCTTCTAGAAGGTAGCAACTGCTAAGGAGAAAAATGAATTCAGGCCAAAAGAGAT
Organism: Dipus sagitta; assembly: GCA_036346955.1. Lineage (NCBI taxonomy): Eukaryota > Metazoa > Chordata > Mammalia > Rodentia > Dipodidae > Dipus > Dipus sagitta. Next base: position 54,866,188 of record CM070783.1, read on the forward strand.
GGAAAGGGGTTGAATTTCAAATAGCACAACCAGAGGAGATCCACGAGTAAGGAACTCGCCCTGTGGATCTCTGGAGAAGAGTGTCCCGATGAGAGGGAACAGCCAGTGCACAGGCCCTTGGGGTGGGAAGTGGGCTCGGTAGGTTTGAAGAGTGGTGATTAAGAGGGGGGTGGACAAAGCCTTATGGGCCACGTCAGGGATCTGGGGAGCCAGAGGGGGGTGGAAGCCTGTAGAGCATTCGTGGTGATGTAACTTGATGGGGAGAAATTATGTATTTTTATAGTGGTAAAAGACGTGTAACATGAAGTTTGCCATTTTAACTGTACAGCTCAGTGGTGTTAAATACATCTATGTCACTCAGCCCTCTTCACTCCACCCCTCCAGAACCTTTTCATCTTCCCAAACTGAAACTACTCCCATAGGTCAGTAATTCCCATTGCCCTTTCCCCAAAAGCCCGAATTCAGCTACTCTATGTGCCTCACAGAAGTGGAATCTGGGGCCTGGAGGGATGGCTTAGCCATTAAGGCTCTTGCTGGCAAAGCCAAAGGACCCAGGTTTGATTCCCCAGTACCCACGTAAAGCCAGATGCACAAGGTGGCACATGCGTCTGGAGTTTGTTTGCAGTGGCTAGAGGCCCTGGCATACTCATTCTCTCTCTCTCCCTCTGTCTCACTTTCTCTTAAATAAATAAAATATTGAAAAAAAAAGAAATGGAATCTTGGTGCCTTTTTGGGTCTGACTTCTCCCACTCAGCACAGTGCCTTTAAAATTCATCTGTGATGCAGCATGTGTTAGAATTATCTTCTTCCTTCTTTCGTTACATCCAGAAAAAAAAAAAAAAAGATGAAAAAAGATCTAAGTTGGGCTCCCTTTCGGCTTTGCGCGACGAGTTGATTAGGGGTATAGCACGCAGAAGTTCAGAAGAAATGGTAAGTAGCAGATTAATAATGAGCACCCGGGGGCAGATATGACTGGAGCAGCCCCGCTGAGCAATGAAGACACCAGTGCAAACAGCAGACCCGACACCAGACCAGATCTGACAGCATCCAGTGGACCTGCGTGGGGAAGCCCTCCAAACAGCCAGCTGGCGGTCCTGGGCAGACATCTCCTCCCATGAGGCCTCTAAGCAGCGGCTCTCACCACAGGCATTTGTACAGCATGGGAGGGACAATAGTGACTTTGTTCAAGTCTTAACATTGGGGGTGGCGGACGCCAGGTAGCCGGGGAGATGGTTTCCTGCCTAGGCGCTCTCAGCGAAGGGCAGGATGTTTTCAACCCCTGTGAACCTGCTTTCACAAAGCTGCTACAGCATGTGACGCCTGACTCCTACAACCTACAGTACATAGTTCCTCTTCTCTCCCCTTCTCTATGTCTCTCGTTTTCTGTTTTAAATTATTTAGTTATTTATTTTCAAGCAGAAGAAGAGAGAAAGTGAAAGGGCATGCCAGGGCCTTTTGTCACTGCAAACAAGCTCTAAATGCATGGGCTACTTTGTGCATCTGGATTCAGGCTGGCAATGGGGAATTGAACCCGTGCCAGCAAGCTTTGCAATCAAGTGCTTTTAACCACTGAGCAACATCTCCAGCCCTCTATCTCTTTCTTTCCAAGGTCTCACTATGTAGCCCAGGTTGACCTTGAACCCATGATCCTTCTGATATTACAGGTGGCCACCATCCCTACCTGGCATTTACTCGGGCGCTGGGGATCTGCACTCTGACCCTCAGGCTGGCACAGCACAGCAGGCATGTCATTCACCAAGCCGTTTCCTCAGACCCCCGCCCCCACATAGCTTTTGAAAAGCAGTACATTTAGATCATACTTAAGTAATTAAAAATCTGAAAGTTCTAACCAACACTATTTATTCCTTATGAAGAATAGGAGGTACTTAATTTAAGACCCTGTCCTGGACAAAGGGATATTTAGTGAGTCAGATACACTATTGAAGCTATTTAATTGCTAACTAACTGCCCTGAAATTACTGGGTTTGTTCTGAGAAGGAAAATCAGAGCCCTTCCTTTGGCTTGGAATGCTGAGAGATAAAACTTTTCTAGTGAGTGTGGGCTCATAGCCACAGGGAAGCCTTAAAGAAGTCAACAATTGTGGGGCCTTAAACACCAGAGCTTAGTGGTAAAAGTACCAGCACTACTGATTTCACAAGAGTGCAGTCGCAGCAAAAGGAAACTGGTGGTGTGCTGACAATACCTGGGATTAAAGAAGGATTTGGAAGTGACAGAGGGAAAAGAGACCCTAGACATTAGAAATCCCCACTCCTGGCACAAGGGAGGCCTTTAAAAAACCATTAAAGGCTAGGTGTGGTGGTGTATGCCTTTAATCCCAGTACTCAGGAGACAGAGGTAGGAGGATCGCTCTGAATTCAAGGCCACCCTGAGACTACATAGTGAATTCTAGGTCAACCTGGGCTAGAACGAGACTGCCTTGAAAATCAAACCAAAACAAAAAAAACAAGACAAAAGCATTAAAGGGCTGAAGAGATCGCTCAGTGGTTAAAGGTGCTTGCCTGTAACTCAGGTTCAATTGCCTGCACCCACATAAAGCCAGATGCAGAAAGTGGCACACACATCTGGTGTGTGTTGGCAGTGGTAAGAGACTATGGCATGCTCATACGATCATACACACACATGAATAAATTTTTAAAAATTTGAAAAAAGGGGCTGGAGAGATGGCTTAGCAGTTAGGGCACTTGCCTGAGAAGCTTAAGATCCAGGTTCAATTCCCCAGTACCCATGTAAGCCAGATGCACAGGATGACACATGCGTCTTGAGTTCATTTGCAGTGGTTGGAGGCCCTGGTGTGCCCATTTTCTCTTTCTCTCTATCTGCCTCTCTCTCTCTCAAATAAATAAAATACTTTTTAAATTTTTATTTATTTATTCATTTGACAGAGAAAGAGGGGAGAGAGAGAGAGAGAGAAAGAAAGAGAGAGAGAATGAATGGGTGCGCCGGTGCCTCTAGCCACTGCAAATAAACTCCAGACGCGTGTGCCACCTTGTGTATCTGGCTAACATGGGTCCTGGGGAATCGAACTAGGTCCTTTGGCTCTGCAGGCAAATGCCTTAACTGCTAAACCATCCCTCCATCCCTAAGTAAAATATTTTTATTTATTTATTTATTTGAGAGTGACAGACAGAGAGAGAGAGAGAGAAAATGGGCGTGCCAGGGCCGCCAGTCACTGCAAACGAACTCCAGATGTGTGCGCTCCCTTGTGCATCTGGCTAACGTGGGTTCTGGGGAATCGAGCCTTGAACCAGGGTCCTTAGGCTTCACAGGCAAGCGCTTAATCGCTAAGCCATCTCTCCAGTCCCAAATAAAATATTTTTTTAGAATGTAAAAATTCTTATTTATTTATTTGCTAGAGAAAGAGAGAAATAATGAGCATACCAGGGCCTCTTGCTGCTGTAAATGACCTCCAGACATGTGCGCATGCTGTGTATTTGTCTTTACATGGGGTCTGGGGAATTGAACTCTGGCCTGCAGGCTTTATAAGCCTTTAACCACTGAGCTGTTTCCAAGCCCAATAAAATATTTTAAAAAATTAAGGTGCATCATAAGACAAGTGGACTTCAACAGAGACAGAGAGAAAGAGAAGGAGGGAGAGAGACAATTGGCCTCCTGCCACTGCATATGAAATCCAGACACATGTGCCATTTTATGTGTCAGGCTTTATGTGGGTACTGGGGAATTGAACCCAGGCTGTCAGACCTTGCAACAAGTACCTTTAACCACTGAGCAATCTCCCCAGCCTCACTAATGGCTTTTCTTACGGGCAATTGATTTTCTTGTTAGTTGTTACGTCTGTATTAGTGCCATAAAATGATGTCGTTAATTTACTAGAAAAGAGAAAAGAAAGTGTAATCACAAAAATGCTAGTGCTTTCAAGGCCACCCTGAGATTCCATAGTCAATTCCAAGTTAGCCTGAGCTAGAGTGAGACCCTACCTCGAAAATCCGAAAAAAAAAAAGCAGGTGCTATAATTTCTACGTTTTCTTTTTGCTTGTGTGTGATGTATGGACGTGGATGCGCCTTTTTGGTGCCCCATGTCCCATGCTTTCCCCTGGCCACACCCAGCTGTTTATGTGGGTTCTGGAGATTCGAACTTGGTCTCAGGCCCTCATGCTTGCTTGTGCAGGAAGCACACTTACTCACTAACCCCTCTTCCCAGCCCCTGTGCTGAGACAGCAGCTGCTTGCGTGACCAGAGCCTTTGCCTCACCAGCCACTATCCCCCCAATTTATCTTTACTAAATAACTTAGTCCTCTCAACAGCCCCCTGTGCTAGCTATGAGCACCCTCATTTTATTGGGGAGGAAGTGGTGATAGACAGCGCTGCACTGGCCGCATGTTCTGGAGGTCAGATGAGCTGTCACTGGCCTTCTCAATGTTTTGCTTCACTTGTGAGATGTGGGTCATGTGGAGAGGTTAAGCGTGAACGATGGGTACAGCAGTTGGTTTGTTTTCATCTTTATTCCATGGCTTGTAATCTGTGTAACAGTGAGAACTTTTATTTTTGAATCCAAATCATAGTGGAAAAAAAAATTCCAGGGCTGGAGAGATGGCTTGGCGGTTAAGGTGCTTGTCTGAAAAGCCTAACGACCTGGGTTTGATTCCCCAGTATCCATGTAAAACCAGATGCACAGGGTGGTGCATGCATCTGGAGTTTGTTTGCAGCCACTTGAGGCTCTGGCCTGCCCATTCTCTCTCTCTCTCTCTCTCTCTCTCTCTCTCTCTGCTTGCAAATAAATGAAAGAATTTAAAATAAATACCCCAAAGCAAGTCTGGCCAATAATCTTTGGAGGAGGTTGGATGTGGTGGGCAGATTCTCGAATGGCCGTCCACGATTTTACCTCTGGTGTTGATGCCACAGTGGCTGACTGAGCAGCTTGTCCCTGTGATTAGGTATGTACGATGGTGACTGCCATCTGGGTGTCGCACTCTCTCTTGATGGCTTTGATGAAGCGAGTTACTATGTTGGGAGGCCCACTTTGCAAAGAATCAGTGGTGGCTCCCAGGCAACAAGCTTCGAGAAACTGAAACTGTCAGTCCAACAGCTCTTGAGCCGACTCTACCACTGTCATTCCCTGGCTTGGCATGTGACCTCAGGCAGTCGGAGTCTTTGAAGGCTGCTTTGGGAGAGACAGGAAACACAGTTCACAGCCTGTCTAGGAATCCTTTTTGTTTTTCAAATCCTTGGGATGAAACCCAGGACCTTGTGAGTGCCACACACAGGATATATCAGTTACCCAGCCCCCTTGCTGGGATTGGTGGCCCGTAGAATCTATGATATCATGAATACTCCTTGTCAGCCACTAAGTGTGGTAATTGTCACATGGCAATAAGTGACTAACACATGAGGAAGTGATTTCATTTTTTTTTTAATTTGAAGCAAGGTCTCACTCAAGCACAGGCTGACCTGGAACTTACTCTATAGCCCAGGCTGGCATTGAACTCATGGTAATCCTCATACCTCCTGAGAGCTGAGTTCATTTTTTTGTGGTATGTGTCTAGTATGTGTGGTGTGCATGTGGTTTGTGTGGTGCATGCCTATGTGAGTGCAGATGCACACACTTGCTCGGCCACATTATTATTATTTGAGAGAGAGAGAGAGAGAGAGAGAGAGGAAGAGGGAGAGAGAGAGAGAGAGAGAGAGAGAGAGAGAGGAGAGAGAGAGAGAGAGAGAGAGAGAGAGAGAGAGAGAGAGAGAGAGAGAGAGAGGAAGAGGGAGAGGGAGAGAGAGAGAGAGAGAGAGAGAGAATGGGTGTGCCAGGTCCTCTAGCTACTGCAAACGAACTCCAGATATATGGACCACATTGTGCATTTGGCTTTACGTGGTTCCTGGAGACTCAAACCTGGGTCCTTTGGCTTCTCAGGCAAAGACCTTAACTGCTAAGCCATCTCTCCAGCCCCACACTCAGCTTTTCATGTGAGTTCTGAGGATCCAACTCAGCTATTCTTGCTTGTGTAGCAAGTGCTCTTACCCACTAAGCCATCTTCCCAGCCTTGAATTATTATTATTATTAATTTGGGTTTTCTAGGTAGGGTCTCACTCTAGTCCAGGCTGACCTGGAATTCACTATGTAATCTCAGGGTGGCCTTGAACTCATGGCAATCCTCCTACCTCTGCCTCCCTGAGTGCTGGGATTAAAGGCACGTGCCACCACACCTGGTTTATTTTGAATTATTTGAATTATTTTGAGAACGTGTAAATAAAGGGACATGTCCTTCCTATCAGTGTAGAGGGATCTTGGGGAAACCATGTGGCTGTCTGGGTGTCTTCTCTTAGAGTCAGAGTCCAGCCCATGCCAGGGACAAAAATCAAATCTCAACATGGTGTGACTTGGCTAAAGGAATCTAGGCAGTGACCATGTGACAAGCCAAAACTTGTACTCTTACCAATAAGAAAAGCACCAAGAAAACAAAATCCCAGGACAAGGAGATGTGCAGCCAACTCTGACCAGGTCTCTAGACACAACTGAAAATCTACCTTACAGTAAGTTCAGGGACCGAGGGACATGTTAAGTGACACTGTAGGAATGGAACCAGCGAAACCTAAAAGATGAGGAAGACTTCCTTCCTGCCTACCATGTGTCTGTTGGATAGACACAGTCAGTGTAAGAGTTCCCCCCTGCCAGGGGCCAAGCCCAGCTCCTGCTGCCAGAGCTGAGGCCACCTGGAATTATAACTTTACTCCCTTATCCAGTGCCTTCCTGCAGCAGGGCAGAACACCACCTCTCGCCCCCCAGTGATCTAGAAGGAGCTGAGGCCTTTGGCTCCCACTCTCGGTTGCAAATCTCCATGGCTCCTAGCACATAAACTGAGTCATGTGGAACAGAGCTTTCCCCTCCCCACAAAAACTTACAAAAGGGGATCACCTTCCTTTAGATTCCCGAGTCTCTTTCTCTGGCTTTGGCCCCCCACTATGTCCCCTAATATGTCTCCTAATAAAAGCTTGAACTCAGGCTGGAGAGACAGCTCAGTGCTTAAGGTGCTTGCCTACAAAGCCTTATGACTGGGGTTCCATTCCCCAGAACCCACATAAAGCCAGATGCACAAATTTGTGCACACATCTGGAGTTTTCTTGTAGTGACTAGAGGCCCCAGAGTGCCCATTCTCTCTCTTTGCTAATAATTAAATATGTAAATTTTGAGCTCTAAAAGGGCGTTGTCTCAGCTGCTGTCACTCACATTATCAGTGCCTGTGTGCATGTCACTCTTCCTTAAACCCTGACTGTTCCTCTACCAGTTATTCCAGTGGCCCGTGTATTTTATGTCTCTGCTCAGATTTTAAGGCTCTGCGCCTCCCGTAAGTCTTACTTGATTATTACCCCTCAAAATAGCAATACAAAGGGGCTGGGGATATAGCTCAGTAGTTGGTAAAGGACCTGCCTGGCATATCAAAACTCTCCCCCACCCCATCTCTCTCTCACACACAGAGCAGCAACATCCACCACAGACAGAGGGTCCCTCTTGTTCTTATCTTCTTGCTCTCCTTTCCCCATTACACTTGTCATCACATTACACATTACACTTTAACATCTTCATGTGTTGATTCACGTCCTTTCTTCAAAAATATTTTTGAGTTTTATTTATTTATTTGACAGAGAAAGAGGGAGAGGGAGAGAGAATGGGTGCACCAGGGCCTCCAGCCACTGCATACAAACTCCAGATGCATGTGCTCCCTTGTGCCTCTGGCTAGCATGGGTCCTGGGGAATCGAACCTGGTCCTTTGGCTTTACAGGCAAATGCCTTAACTTCTAAGCCATCCCTCTAGCCATGTCATTTTTTTTAAAAAAAAAAAACACAAACAATAGACACCTTTATTATATAGGCTAAGGATGGTTTATTTGTCTCTCTGGGCTTTGATCTTCCTCATAGAACTCCAGCTCCTTGCCCTCTAGCACATGGCCATCTGCTCTGTCATACTGGCCAGGTCTCAATGCAATGCAGGCTGTAAGAGACCATGTGGTCCTTAGTAAAAACACAAAGAGGTCCCACGCACTCCATCTCCTTAAAGACCATGTGGGTCTGATACCATGTGTGCAGGCATAAAGCCCACTGTCTCTTCAGATATACTTTATCACCACTTAAAAGTCAGTAGCAGAACTGGACAAAATTCTCATCACTGAGACAATTCTTGTTTTTTTTTTTTCTAAGTGGATATAAATCTGGGAGGACAAGATCTTTTTCTTTAATTTAATTGCTATAGCCCCAGCTCTCAGGTACAGAGTAGGCATCAGTAAATATTTGTACAATTTGCTTGTTTAGTCTATGCTTCTTTTTCAAAATTCTTTATTATGAATAATTTCAAATATACAGAAAAGTGGATTGAATCATTTTATTATTATTATTAATGTTCTTATGCGTACCTGCGTCATCTACTTATCTCAATGCTGTGACAAAATGCCTGACAGAAGCAACTTCAGGAAGGAAGAGTCTATTTCTGTTCAGGGTCTGACGGTACGTCTGCCATGGCAGGGAAGGGGTGCTGGCAGGAGCCTGAGGTGGCCGGGCACATGACTTCTGCAGTCAGGAAGCAGAAAGAGATGAATGTTCACCTCGTGCCCCACTTTCCCCGTTTTTTTTTTTTTTTCTGGTTACTTTTATTTATTTATTTGAGAGCGACAGACAGAGAGAGAAAGAGTCAGAGAGAGAGAGAGAGGGAGGGAGAGAGAATGTGCACTCCAGGGCCTCCAGCCACTGCAAAGGAACTCCAGACGCGTGCACCCCCTTGTGCACCTGGTTAACGTGGGTCCTGGGGAATCGAGCCTCAAACTAGAGTCCTTAGATTTCACAGGCAAGCGCTTAACCACTAAGCCATCTCTCCAGCCCTACTTTCCCCATTTTTATTCAGCTGGGGCCCAGCCCATGGGTGGTGCCACCCACATCCAGGGTGGATATTTGTTCCTCAGGTAAAGTTCTCAGGGAACCCCTCACAGACATGCCCAGAGGGTGTCCCCTAGGTGCTACTCCATCCAGTCAAGCTGACAATGAAGATTGTTCATCACAATTCCTGCTTAGCTGGAACCACTGGGAACATTTTGCCATATTGGCTGCAACTCCCTTTTAAAAATATTTTATCTTATTATTTATTTATTTGCAAGGGTGTGTGTGTGGGGGGGGGAATGGGCACACCAGGGCCTCTAGCTACTGCAAGCAAACTAAGGATAAATGCACTACTTTGTGCTTCTGGCTTATGTGGGTATTGGGAAATTGAACCCAGGTTATTAGGCTTTGCAGACAAGCATCTTCTTTAGTGTACATCCTGAACAGAGAGATACTTTCTATTCAAAGTACCATTGTAACACCTAACATAAGGAACTTCAAATCTTTAGTAACATTGAATTCCTCTAGAGTCACATTTCTCCAATAGCCCAGGACCTAGTCAAAGTCCAAGTGCTTCCTGATCTTCCGTCTTCAGTCTCCAGGTCTAAAACCATCTTCTCTCTCCTTTCCCCCTCTCTCTCCACGTCACTGACTTGTTGAAACGACTAGGTCCATTGCCTTGCTGGTGGAATAACTTATTTTCCTACTTCTCTGATTGCTTCTTGGTGGTGCATGTAACTGGCCTCTGTGCTGCCTGTGTTTCCTGTAAATGAGACTTAAGTTCCACGGTTTGATCAGATTGGATTAAAGCCTCTTAGCTATCATTCTTCCAAGGTAATGTTGTAAGCTACATCCCACACAGCATGACGTGTTGTCACAGGAGTGCAGCTGAAATTAATCTGTGGGTTTGTGTGGTGACAACCTGATCCTTCCATTGTCAAGCTGTGTCATCTAACCACTGAGTTCTCTGTGGGCTGACGACTTGCCAGCCGTGACTCCACAGCCAGCCTCACGTGAACCTTTCACCCTGTAGCTCAGCACCCATCCGTGACCCTCACCTGACTCAGTTATTTGGTTCCCTGTTCCAAAATTTGAACATTCACCTTCCTCCAACATTTGATGAGCTTTCTTAATTCTAAAATAACTTTCTTCCCCTCATTGGCTAGGGTAGAATAAATTGTTCCTTTTAATTACCACTATTTTTAGAGTACAGATTTGATACAGTACATGATTACAGTGGTGACAAAGTTTTTTTTTTGTCTCTCTCTAGTGTCAGGAATACTTGCTAATCTTTAAAAATAGATTTAAAGTGTTTCCTTATTTTTATTTATTTTTTTCTCAACTTTTGTTAACGTTTTCCATGATTATAAAAAATATCCCATGGTAATACACTACCCCCCTTTTCCCATCATATCCCCTCCCCATTTCAATCAGTCTGTCTTTTATTTTGATGTCATCATCTTTTCCTCCTCTTATGATGGTCTTGTGTAGGTAGTGTCAGGCACTATGAGGTCATGGATATCCAGGCCATTTTATGTCTGGAGGCAGCACGTTGTAAGGAGTCCTACCCTTCCTTTGGCTCTTACATTCTTTCTGTCACCTCTTCTGCATTAGACCCTGAGCCTTGGAAAGTGTGATACAGATGTTACTCAGTACTCCAGTCACTTCTTTCCAGCACTATGATACCTTCTGAGCCATCCTAAGCTCACTGCCATCTGAAAAGAGAAGATTCTCTACCCAAAGTGAGAGTAGCATTAATATAAGGGTATGAATATTAAGAGAAGTGCTTACTGGGCAGTTTGATAAGCATAGTATATACATTTATCCAGACATCAGCACATGTTACACCCCTAGGGCTCATGACTACCCTGTTTTAAGTTTTCAGTATCAGGGATGTATTCCCTCCCATGGAGCAGGCCTCCAATCCATTGGAGGGCAGTTGGTTTCCACCATGATAGACATGCCACTATTGCACCCGTTGGCTCATTTGGCCTGGCTGGCTAATTATAAGGCTTGCAGTGTCCACTGTTGAGTATCTTCACTGGTGGTATCACTTTCTCCCATTGAACTGCATGTAGAATGGCTTCTTCCAGCTTTCTCTCAGCTGGTCTACATGGAGGAGGTTATCAGCTCAGTTCCAGCAGGATTTCTCAGTGGCCTTGCAGCCCAAGTATGTGGAGTCTTCAGCAATAGGGTCTTACCATCTATTCCTGGTGGGAAACCAAGGACCTTGGCAATGGCCTATAATGTTTTGGGGGCATCAGGGACCTCCCTGGCCAACAACTCACTAGAAGGTATCCCATCCCTGGCACTGAAAATTTTCTAGCAATGATCTACGGCTCCTGAGTGTTCCATTGTCCAAACCCGGAGGATTCTATATGATTTATTTATATCTTCTTAGATTTTGATTAGCCCTCCCTCCACCTTTCCTTTACTCAATCTCTTCCCATGACCTCACTTTGGGCCTTTCATCCCTGTTAATCTATTCTTCTACTTACATAATACAATACCAACCTATTAAGTGCCCTCCTCCCTTCCTTTCTCTTCCCTTTATATCTCTTTTTTAGCTTACTGACCTCTGCTACTGAGTTTTTTCCTTCTCACACAGAAGCCCAATCATCTGTAGCTAGGACCCACATATGAGAGAGAACATGCGGCACTTGGCTTTCTGGGCCTGGGTTACCTCACTTAGTATAATCCTTTCCAGATCCATCCATTTTCTTGCAAATTTCATAACTTCATTTGTCTTTACCGCTGAGTAGAACTCCATTGTATAAATGTGCCATATCTTCATTATCCACTCATCAGTTGAGGGACATCTAGGCTGGTTCCATTTCCCAGCTATTATAAATTGAGTGGCAATAAACATGGTTGAGCACGTACTTCTAAGGAAATGAGATGAATCCTTAGGATATATGCCTAGGAGTGCTATAGCTGGGTCATATGGTAGATCAATCTTTAGCTGTTTTAGGAACCTCCACACTGATTTCCACAATGGCTGGACCAGATTGCATTCCCACCAATAGTGTAGAAGGATTCCTCTTTTTCCACATCCCCGCCAGCATTTATGATCATTTGTTTTCATGATGGTAGCCAATCTGACAGGAGTGAGATGGAATCTCAATGTAGTTTTAATCTGCATTTCCCTGATGACTAGAGATGTAGAACATTTTTTTAGATGCTTACTCGCCATTCATATTTCTTCTTTTGAGAACTCTCTATTTAGCTCCATAGCCCATTTTAATTGGCTTGTTTGATTTCTTATTATTTAACTTTTTGAGTTCTTTGTATATCCTAGATATTAATCCTCTATCAGATATATAGCTGGCAAAGATTTTTTCCCATTCTGTAGGTTGCCTCTTTGCTTTATTCACAGTGTCCTTTGCTGTACAAAATCTTTGTAATTTCATGAGGTCCCAGTGGTTAATCTGTGGTTTTACTGCCTGAGCAATTGGGGTTATATTCAGAAAGTCTTTGCCAAGACCAATATGTTGAAGGGTTTCCCCTACTCTTTCCTCTGGCAGTTTCAGAGTTTCTGATCTGATGTTAAGGTCTTTAATCCATTTGGACTTAATTCTTGTGCACGGAGAGAGAGAAGAATCTATTTTCATTCTTCTAAAGATACATATCCAGTTTTCCCAACACCATTTGCAGAAGAGGCTGTCTTTTCTCCAATGAGTATTTTTGGCATCTTTATCGAATATCAGGTGGCTATAGCTACCTGGAGTTACATCTGGGTCCTCTATGCTGTTCCATTGATCTACATGTCTGCTTTTCTGCCAGTACCATGCTGTTTTTGTTACTATGGCTCTATAGTATAGGTTAAAATCAGGTATGGTGATACCACCAGCCTTATTTTAGTTGCCCAGTATTATTTTAGATACTTGAGGTTTTTTGTGATTCCAAATGAGTTTTTGGATTGTTTTTTCTATTTCTATGAAGAATGCCATTGGAATTTTGATGGGGAGTGCATTAAATGTGTAGATTGCTTTTGGTAAGATTGCCATTTTCACAATATTGATTCTTCCAATCCAGGAACAAGGGATGTTTTTCCATTTCCTAGTGTCTTCTGCAATTTCTCGCTTGAGTGTTTTATAGTTTTCATTGTAGAGATTGTTTCCTTATTTTTAAAAGAACCTTTTATTTTGGACTAATTTCCTAAAACATCTCAGAAAGCTCAAAGTGGTGGTACCCACCTGTAATCCCAGCATGAGTAGGGCTGCCCTGTTAGACAGCTTGCGGTGCCCGTAACTGGCTCATTCCAGGCCTTGGTAGAGCCTGCCTGGATCTGAGGTGGAGGCAGTAGGATGTCAAGTTCAAGCAAAGCTTGGTGTATAGAGTGCACTTTAGCCAGCCTGACTGCATAGCAAAACCCTGTCTCAAAAAGTAAAATGTGGCTGGATAGATGGCTTAGAGGTTAAGGCGCATGCTTGCAAAGCCAAAGGATCCAGGTTTGATTTCCCCAGGACCCACGTAAGCCAGATGCACAAGGTGGCATATGTATCTGGAGTTTGTGTGTAGTGGCTGGGAGCCCTGGCGAGCCTGTTTTTTTTTCTCTCTCTCTCTTAAATAAATAAGTAAAAATAAAAATGTTTTAAAATAAATAAATAAAATGGGGACTGGAGAGATGGTTTAGCAATTAAGGTGCTTTCCTACAAAGCCTAAGGACCCAGGTTTGATTTTCCAATATCCATGTAAGCCAGATACCCAAGGTGGTATATGAGTCTCGAATTCTTTTGCAGTAGCTACAGGCCCTGGTGTGCTCATTCTCTGTCTTTCTCTCTTTCTGCCTCTTTCTCTCTGAAATAAATAAATAAATACAAATATTTAAAATTTTTTTAAAAAAAAGAACAATGGGTTGGGGAGATTGCTCAGCAGTTAAAGATGCTTACCAAACCTGCTGGCCCAGATTCAATTCTTCAGCACCCAGTAAAGACCAAATGCATAAGATGGCACATGTGTCTGGAGTTTCAGCAAGAGGCCCTGGCATGCCCATGCTGTCTCTCTCTCTCTCTCCCCCTCCTCCAAAATAAATATATTATATTTATATATATTTATTATATATATTTATATATATTATATATATTTATATATTTATATATAATAAAACTATTTTTTAAAAATAAAATTGGGTTGGGGATGTAGCTCAGAGGTAAGGTGCTTGCCTAGCATACATGAGGCTCTGGGTTCCACCTCCAGCATCATAATGAAAAACAAAACAAAAAACAATCTTCTAAGACCCGCCAAATTATGTAGAAATGAGAGTTTTGCCTGCTCTATCCAGTTACCCTTATGTTAATTTCTTCCAGAACCATACATCTTTGACAAACTAACATTAATACATTACTATTAACCCTCACAAATGTTTTTTTTTGTCATCCTAGGAATCGAATTCAAGGCCTATTTATTTCTTATTATTTATTCTATTATTTATTTATTTGAGAAAGATACACACACACACACATGGAGAGAGAGAGGGGGGGGAATGAGCATGCCAGGGCCTCTAGTCATTGCATGTGAATTTCAGATGCATGTGCCACCTTGTGCATCTGGCTTATGTAGATACTGGGGAATTGAACCTGGGTCCTTAGGCTTCACAGGCAAGTGTCTTAACCACTAAGCCATCTCTCCAGCCCTTTCTTTCTTTTTGATATTCAAAAATGCTCCAACTTGACAAACAGGTGCCCTGTTTGGCTAGTTCTGTGTGCTCATGGTATTGAGTATAAACCCAAGTCATCTTTGATAAGTTTGATGTTCCATATCACCTGGGTTTGACTTCCAGATGTTTCAAATTAATGCTACCATTTTCATTTTTCTAACATTTAAAAGGTGGTGAACTTGGGCTGGGGAGATTGCTCAGTGGTTAAAGGCACTTGCTTGCAAAACCTGCTGGCCCAGAGCTCAATTCTCTAGTACCCATGTAAAGCCAGATATACAAAGTAGCTCATGCATCTGGAAATCATTTGCAGCAGCAGCAAGAGGCCCTGGTTTACCTATACTCACTTTCTCTCTTTGCTCACAAATCATATATATATATATATGTATATATATATAATTTTTTTAAAGGTCGTGGACTTAACAATTCAGCATTTCCTATCTCTCTTGAGAAGTCATTACACTTGGTGTGTGTGTGTTGCAGTCAGGTTCAGGTGTGTTGCTGACAGAAATCACCTGACCAAGAGCAGCTTGGGGGGAAAAATGTTTATTTTGGCTTACAGACTTAAGGGGAAGCTCCATGATGGCAGGAGCAGAGAGTGGATATCACCTCCTTGCCAACTTCAGATGGACAACAGCAACAGAAGAGTGTGCCAAACACTGGTAAGGGAAACTGGCTATAATATCCATAAGCCTGCCCCCAACAATACACTGCCTCCAGGAGGCTTTAATTTCCAAATTGTCATCAGCTGGGGACCTAGCATTCAGAACACCTAAGTTTATGGGGGACACCTGAATCAAACCACCACATTCTGCCCCTGGACCCCATAAAGTGATAACCATATATGATGTAAAATGAAATGCATTCATCCAACTTTAAAAGTCCTCATAGTTTTTAATCAATCCCAATGATATTCACTATGTAGTCTCAGGGTGGCCTTGAACTCTCGGCAATCCTCATACCTCTGCCTCCCAAGAGCTGAGATTAAAAGTGTGCACCACCACATCCGGCTTCCAATGATATTAAAATATTCCCATAATCCAAGATTTTTTAACTGAGCCATAATACCAAAAAAAATAATCCCTCCAAAAACCCATAATGACACAGAATAAACACTCACACTGCAAAAGATGGCATTGGGCATAGCAAAGAAATAACCAATACAAGATTTAAACAGGGCAAACATCAAACTCTGTAGCTCCAAGTCCAACAACTCTAGCCAGTGACAAATCTCCAAGTCCTATAATTTTAACTAGCAACAAGTCTCTGGAGTTCCAATTTCACCCCTCCAGCTAGGCTACTCACAGTCCTGAAAAACTTCATCCAGGGCCAGTAGCTCTCCTTAGCAGCTATCTCGTGATCCTGGCATCTCTACTGGGTCTCCACTGCAACCTGCAGTTCATCCAACAAGGCTGTATCTGGTCTCCATGCAGGCATCCAGGAAACGTGCTTCACATTGCCCATGGCCATTTTCAACATACAAGACCATGCTGCAAATTCAATGACCCTCTCTTTCCTGCATTTCTCATACTCCATAATACCAGGTGGGGTGCCAATTTGCTAATCCGGGGGGGGGGGGGGGATGAAGCAGACTTTGAAGAACAGGACACTTCTTCAAATTCATGCCCCTTCAAAAGACTCTGCATTCTTTCTGTCATCCCAGTGCAGGTCAGATGGTCCAATCTCAGTGGTTATAATCTCTCATATAATTATAGCCAAACAAGCAGCAGTTTCAGCCCAAAGATTTCATTTTTTTCTGTGCCATATCCCTCTGTCCATACAAATCCATTTCTACACAGTGCAGCCCTGCACAAATTCTCAGGTCAGGGGCATAACACCAAGCCTCTCACACAAACTACTTCTAGCCCAGTCCAGGCAAAGCTCTTTCTTGTCCTCACAAGGCACACCTCACAGTCCATACTTCTTACTGCATTCAGGTCTTTTTAACTGTGACCAGGATAGTCCATCAAGCTGTACTTACAGCACTGCAAGGCATCTCTTAGGCCACAATTTCAAATTTGTCCACATCCTCCTGGAAAGCAGTTCCAAAAAGCCAAAGCCACAGAATTGGGTTTCTAGCAGTGACAATCCACTCCTCTGGTACCAACTTTATTATTGCAGTTAGGTTCACATTGCTGGCAGAAATCAGCTGACCAAGAGCAGCTTGTGGGAAAGAAAAAATGGTTCATTTTGGTTTATAGACTTGAGGGGAAGCTCCATGATGGCAGGGGAAAATGATGACATGAGCAGAGAGTGGACATCACCTCCTGGCCAACATCAGATGGACAACAGTAACAGAAGTGTGCCAAACACTGGCAAGGGAAAACTGGCTATAATACCAACAAGCCTGCCCCCAGCAATACATTGCTTCTAGGAGGCTTTAATTTATGAATTGTCATCAGCTGGGGACCTAGCATCTAGAACACCTAAGTTTATGGGGGACACCTGAATCAAACCACCACAGCATTGTGTGGCTTTTTATTGCTGGTGTTTGGAAACAAAAGAGGGCACTACATAGCTCAGGATGGCCTCGAGCTTGCAACCCTTCTGCCTCCACCTCCTGAGTACTGAGATTACAGGCGGGCCCTAGCGGGCACCACCGTACCACACAATGTGGCAGTACTGAATGTGCGGGCATCCCTGCTTGGCAGAGACTAGGGGCAGCTTAGTTGGGCTACCCACTTAAATAGCTCAGTGCTCCTGTAAACAGCTCACTCCAGGCTGTGGTAGAGTCCACCTGGATCTGAAAGGCCCCTCCTTTGTTCTCTGTAGGTTAGGGATACAGCCTGCCCTTCTTCTCTCTCCTGTTAAAACACAGATTTGGTCATTTTAAAGCCACCCCCACCTGGCCTGAAACCAATGCCAAACAAATGGAGAAAAGCAAGATCAGGACCCTGTTGCCGGAAAAGCCCAAGGTCACCTGAGTGTATGACCTTGGGTCCTATCTAGTGTCTTCCCATGGGAAGGGCAGCAACACAGCCCCTCCCCCTTAGTGACCTTGAAGGACCAGAGGCCAGTCTAACTCCCACTCCCCTCCATGGCCCCTGGCTTCTCTCTTGCAGTCTCTGCCCTGACACATACACACCCCTTTTCCCCAGAGACCCATAGAAGGGACTTCACTCTTTGTTCCTGGAATTTCCAGAGCCAGTCATTCTCTTTCTCCTTTCCCTTTTCCCTCTCTCTCCTGTCCTTCCTCTGTTCTGTCTCTGTCCTCCTGTGCCTCAGGACCCCATCACGCTGCTGCGGCATACTGCCACAACTCTCCTAATAAAGCTCCAACTTGATTTTTATAATTTATTTATTTATTTGCAAGGAAAGACAGGAGGAGAGAGAGAGAGAGGGAGAGAGAAAATACCAGGACCTCCAGTCACTGCAAACTCCAGATGCATGTGACATTTTGTGCACCTAGCTTTATGTGGGTACTGGGGAATTGAACATTGAACCCAGGTTGTTAGGCTTTTCAGACAAGTGCCTTAACCACTGAGCAATCTCTCCAGCCCCAAACTCCAATTCTAAAAGGATACTTTGCCTCACCCTGCTGTTCCCGGATCTCATGAATATTTACCACCTCCCATCTTCCCTTTCTAATAATGAAGAGACTTCTCTGTCCCCATCTGTTTAGTCTTAGATCCATTCTCGGCTCTTCCATGAAGACTATACTTCTCTGGACCTACTGCGAGCTGGCTAGGTTTCCAGTTCAGCTGAGCCCCAAAGAAGCAGTGGCAGAAGATTGGCTGGTGGGGCAAAGGGAGTGCCAGGCGTTTTCCCTTCCCCAACCTCACAGAGTCTGTCCCCACAGACTCCTCCGTGCTGTTGGTCCTGGCTGGGGAGTCCTAGATCCCTGAGGGTGGCCCAGCGCTGGGCACCTAGACCCTCCTCCCTGTGCTGCTGGGCTCCAGCAGCTGCTTAGCTCAGGGGGCTTCTCCATCTCCTGGTGGCTTCCTCAGTGTGGGCTAGAGAGGTGGCTCAGTGGTTAAGGAACTTGCCTGCAAAGCCTAAAGACTCAGGTTTGATTCCCCAGGATCCACAGAAAGCCAGATGCACAAAGTGGCACATGCATCTGGAGTTTGTTTGCAGCCACTAGAGGCCCTGGCACACTTATTCTCTCTCTAAATGTCTATCTCTCTTCTCTTTGTCTCTTTCTGCTTGCAAATAAATAAATAAAAGTTTAACAATTCTTCAGTTTAAAGTGCCTGCAATGGTTTCATTTCTGCCCCCCATACCACAGATATATGGCCCTGATCTCATGGAGTGTATTCAGATTTCGTTTCTCTTCTATTCATTTCTTTTTCTTTTTCCATTCTTATTACCTGCATGTTCTCTCTCTCTTTCTTTCTTTTTCCTTTTAGTGTTTAACACCAGATCTCATGTAGCCCAGGTTGGACTTTGAACTTGCTAGGTAGCTGAGGATAACCTTAAACTTCTGATTCTTCTGCCTTTACTTCCCCAGTACTGGGATTACAGATATGCACCATTAAGCCCAGCCTGATTCTTTGTCTTTATCTGCATTTACGTGCTTTGTAACTCTTGATTTCTCTTAGTCTCAGTGTCCCCAACAGAAAATAGGGTAATAGTGATACCCACCTCATTAGTGTTGTCCTTACCAAATGCAATGATGCATATCAGGTGCTTGGCTAAGTTCTTGGCACATCACAAGTGTTCAGATGGGCTGTCTGTTATTCTAGAATGTAGGGTACAAACTGTTCCTGACCTTACCAGCGATGGCAGGGACTTCTTACTCTGTAACATTATAGATAAATAGCTAATATTTAGCTATTTATTATTTAGCTATGTGGCAAGATTTTAACTTACTTAATCTTTTTTTTTTTTTTTTTTGAGGTAGAGTCTCACTGTAGCCCAGGCTGACCTGGAATTCACTATGCACTCTCAGGCTGGCCTCAAACTCACAGCAAGCCTCCTACCTCTGCCTCCCTGAGTGTTGGGATTAAAGGCATGCACCACCATGCCTGGCTTTATTTACTCAATCTTGAAAAATATCTTTGTAAAGTACATGTTTGTATTTTTTAATTTTCTAGTTGAAACAACAAAGCACAGAGAGATTAAATAATTTTTTCAAGGTCACACAGTAGAGAAGAGGAGTTGTGATTTAAACCCAAACCAGACTTTGGCACCAGAGTTCATGTTTTTTTTAAAATATATTTTATTTATTTACTAGAGAGAGAGAGAGAGAGAGAGAGAGAGAATGGGCACACCAGATCCTCCTGCCACTGAAAATGAATTCCAGATGCATGGGTCACTTTGTGCATCTGGCTTTATGTGGGTACTGGGGAATTGAACCCAGACCATCAAGCTTTGTAAGCAAGCACTTTTAACTGCTGAGCCATCTCTCCAGCTGGAGAGCCCATGTTTTTAAAAAAAATATTTATTTATTATTATATAATTTATTTATTATACTATTATTTGAGAGAGAGAGGAGATGAAAGAGGAAGAGAGAGAGAGAGAGAGAATGCCAGGGCCTCTTGCCACTGCAAATGAACTCCAGATGCATGAGCCACCTTGTGCATCTGACTTTGTGGGTACTGGGGAATTGAGCCGTCAGGCTTTGCAAGCAAGCGCTTTTAACCACTGAGCCATCTCTCCATCCCCAGCGCCCATGTTTTTAACCTGTCCTCTGCACGCCCCCAGCATGTTGAGCGTTATTATCGCGTTCTATATGAAAACTAGCTACCACCTTGCTAGAGAGGAATGGGCTCATCCGTTACTCAGCACAATGCAATGCTGTACAGAGTTGTCATTCCTCTCTGTGCCTACTCAGTCATTCATTCATCCATTCATCCAATCATTCCTCACTTAGCAAACTCTTGATACTAATTATGTACCAGTCAAGTTCATAGTCATGTGGTGGACTTCAACCAAGCTTGCTGTAGCCACAAAGTACATGGTGGGAGGGGAAACTTCTGGCATTTCGAGAGCAGAAGGCTTGCAAGTGGGACATATTTGACATTGCTTCTTGCATCTTCACCTACTTGGCAGATACATAACCCCTGCGTGCTTGTTCGTACATAGAAACTGAGTTATAACAGTACGATCAGGGGAGGGCAGAATGAGGTGAGGAATGCAAAGGCCTTGGAGTGCCGGGCTTCCTGTCAGTTGTTAAGACGACACTTGGCGATGGTTAGGGACTGCCTGCGACCAACAGCAATGGAGGTGGTGCTACGCACAGTGCACTCCTCAGACTGGAGAAGTCCTGCTCCTCACACCCCAGATGTGGCTACTTAAAGACAAGTCTGAGCAGAACAAAAGACGGTGCCAATGGGCGTGGCAGAGAAGAGAGGTCTATCAGAAGACACAGTCTGCTCTTGTTTCCCAAGGGTCAGGGAGGCACAGGGGAGCCCCAGCTCCACGCCGCAGCCTCTCTCCGCCCTCCCGACGTGCCCAGCCCTGCCTGGCTCCAGGCCTGTCATGCCTGGATGGGTTTAAAGAGCTGCAGTTCACTCTGATTAGAAAGTGTGAATTTCAGTCCACAAGCTTGGGTGCGAAGCACATAAAATTGTTTGCTTTTTTCTATGTCACATCTATTTCTGTCTCTTCCTCCAGGGTGTGGAAAGATGAGCTTCCAAAAGGTCTCATTGTTCTCCGGGGAAGTTCCAGCATGCCTGGTGGTGGACAGTCCCACTGGGAGGATCCACAGACAGATTGCACAAAGCAGCAACAAAAATCTGTACTCTAGAATTCTCTCCCAAGCCTGCTACTCCTACAGTCTTCCCCACTGCAATACACAGTGACTCTGTCTTCCCATGTGCAACCCAAAGACATTGCAATCTTTTTCTTTTTTTTTAATTTTTAAAAATTGCATGCTGGAGAGAGGGCTCAGTAGTTAAAGGCACTTGCTTGCAAAACCTGTCAGTCCAAGGTTCAATTCCCCAGAACCCACATAAAGCCAGATGCACAAAGTGGTTCAGTGTTTGGAGTTTGCTGGCAGTGGCAAGGGGACCTGGTGTACCCATACTCGCTCTCCTCTCACATAAGTACATACAAACTGGCATGGTGACACTCATCTGTCATCCCAGCACTTGGGAGGCTGAGGCAGGAAGATTTTGAGTTCAAGGTGAACCTGGGCTACATAGGAGACCCTGTCTCAAAAACAAAAAACAGGGCTGGAGAGATGGCTTAGCGGTTAAACGCTTGCCTGTGAAGCCTAAGGACCCCAGTTCGAGGCTCGATTCCCCAAGACCCACGTTAACCAGATGCACAAGGGGGCGCACGCGTCTGGAGTTCGTTTGCAGTGGCTGGAGGCCCTGGCGCGCCCATTCTCTCTCTCTCTATCTGCCTCTTTCTCTCTCTCTCTCTCTGTCACTCTCAAATAAATAAATTAAAATAAACAAAAAAATTTTAAAAAAACACAAAAAAAGTAGGGCTGAGGAAACCGCCTACTGGGTAAGAACACTTGCTGTGCAGAGTGGAGGGCCCGAGTTTGCGTGGAGACAGGAGAATCGCTGGCTCGCTAGTCAGCTAGCCTGACTCGAAATGGCAGCTCCAGGTTGAGTCAGAAATTCCATCTCAAGAAAATACATGGAGGAGTGAAAAGAGAGGATACCTGATGGCTTCCTCGGGCCTTCACAGGCATGCACACAGGGCACACGTATCTGTACAGACTGTGCACACACCACACACACCAAGTGGAAGTCACAGAATGCAAAGATCAACCATCTTTATTTGCCTGTGGATGTGTGCACGGCATAAATGTGTGTGTGCTTCTGATGTGTGTGGAGGCCAGAGACGGACATCAAGTGTCTTCCTTCATGCTCTCCCATTTATTTCACAGAAGCTAGACCAGTTCTCCCATTTGGATGGTCTAGCAAGCCAGTTTGCCCTCGGGGTCCCAGGTCCACCTTATGGGTGCTGGGCTTACAAGTAGGCTTCATGCCCATCTGCATTCACATGGGTTCTGGGAATCCAAACTCAGGCCCTCACGCTTGCAAGGCAAGAGCTTTACACACCGAGAATCTCCCCAGTCCCCAAGACTCCCCCTTTCTTTTTCTTTTCTATTTTTTTTTTTTTTTTTTTTTTTTTAGGTAGGGTCTCTCTCTAGCTCAGGCTGACCTGGAATTCACTATGGAGTCTCAGGGTGGTCTTGAACTCACAGCAATCCTCCCACCTCTGCCTCCCGAGTGCTGGGATTAAAGGCGTGCGCCACCACGCCTGGCTCAAGACTCCTCATTTTTGAGTGCAGTGGCAATGTTGTGTGACCACTACCTTAAACTCTCAATTCTTTTCATCTCCCTGGGCCCTCCCTCAGCCCCTGGCATCCCTGGTTCTGCGTGGGCTTTGGCAGTCTGCATTTCTCACGTGAACAGAGCCCACGCTGTGTGGCCCTCCGTGTCTGGCTTCCTCCACTTGGAGCGTGCTTTCTGAGGTTTAAGCATGCCGCGGCCCACCCAGCTTCATTCCAGTGCACAGCTGAATCATGTTCTGGAGACGGCCTCTCACATCCCACAGTCAGTAACCAGCTCATCCAGCTGGATCTGCCTTCATGAGGTTTCTAGAACAGAGTCACTTCCACCATGTCCACTGATGACGCTGGCTTCCCCCATGGCCTCTCACTGGGTTGATGCATGTTGTACCTTGCGTCCTTTACAGCCCCGTTAATGCTCTTTTGCCCTAGACCTGTCTCCACACAGAATCTAGAACAGTTCTGGTAAAACCACAGTCATATCCTCTCCTCTGCTAAACTTCTCCAGTGCCCTCCCCTCCCCCACCTCACCATCAAACATGTCCCAACAGTGTCCCCAGCACATATGTGGCCTTTGTCCCTTCCCTGGCTTCATGTTTGCCCTTGTCCTTCATTTGGGCTGGAATCCTCGCTCCCGGCACAGTTGGGCATTTCCATCCTACCTCAAATCTTTGTTTCCATGCTGTTTATGGAACATTGCTCTCTAGAGACAATTCAGTGATTTGCTTAATTTCTGTTGAGTCTTTGTCCAGATGTTCCCTTAGAGAGCATTTCCTGAAGAGCTTTATAAAATCTCGTCCTCTCCTGATCCATTCTGCCCCCTTCTCTGACTCGTGTTTTTCCACGACGTGGCCATCACCATCCCGCACACTGAAGGTGTGCTTCTTGCTGGCCTCCCTCACAGAATGCGGGGTCACTGGGGGCAAGCCTTTGAGGTGGGTTGGGGCCCTGCTGCATTCCTGTTTGCCTAAATCACAGCAGGCACATGCCTGTTGCACGGGAAGCACTTAATACCTAGTTGTTAAATCCATGAATTTGAGATTGTCTTTTTTCCCTCTCTCTCTCTAGGCTGCTAAGTTCCAAGGGCTTCCGGAGTGCCAAGGTGTGAAGAAGGGCTTCCGTGCAACTGTCTCTTTCCCCTCATTTTCGTGATGTCATTCTCTCATTCTCTTTCGTCCTCATGCCCCAGGACACAGGGAGCTCTGCCTGCCCTGCGCATGCCCATCGTGGCGGCACTGCACAGGGCTTTGCTCCAGGCCCTCTGCTGATCTCTCCCCTTCCTTCCTGCCTGCGGCGAGCTCACTGCCTCTCCTGAGGGTGTCCTCAGCTGAAACTTCTGCTCGATTTTAGACCCTCGTATATAGCTGGCTACAGGGCCCCACTCTCCAGGTGTTCTACAGGCACCCACTCAGCAAGTCCAAAGTGAAGCTCACCCACTGCCAACATCCAGGGTCGGCATTCTTCTTGGAAATGGGGAGCTGTGACACGAGGCCCAGGCTTCATTCTGCTTCGCTGGCCACCGAACTCGTCTCCCAGCCTATGTCCACACTACTTCTGATGTCTGGAACGGCCTGATCCCTCTCCAGCGACTCCTGTAGTACACGCTGGTATCTTTTCTCAACTTGACAGGGGTCTTAGGGCACTTTCTCCAGTTCTCCTTATTTGTTCTCTACACAGAAGCCAAAGATGTTTTTCTGAAAGTTAAATTTGGGCTGGAGAGATGGCTTAGCAGTTAAGGCATTTGCCTATGAAGCCTAAGGGCCCAGGCTCAACACCGTAGAACCCACATAAGCCAGACGCACATGGTGGTGCATGCATCTGGAGTTCGTTTGCAGTGGCTACAGGCCCTGGTGTGTCCATTCTCCTCTCTCTCTCTCCTCTCTTTCTGTGTAATAAGTAAATATATAAATAAAATTGAAATTTGCTCTTCAATTTATAAACTTTCTATCAGTTCATCTGTCCTTGGAATAATATGTATGTTTGTGTGTGTGTGAGCCACCATGCCTAGCTGGGATAAATTCTTTAGCCCAGTTGATAGTACCTTGGCTTACTCTGTGCAGCCCCTGGGGTTTTGTTACTGCCTTGGATGGCCTCTGCCCCCTGGGGAGACAGAACTTCTTTCTTCTCTGCACAACTTGATTCTGAATGCTTTGTTTTGGCTTACCTTGATCTGTTTTCAACTCAGCTGTCCCCTCTTGCCTCCCCTTCATTCAACTAACTCCTATGATCCTCCAGTGTTTGCTTAGAAACACTCCTCCAAGAAGGTTTCACCTTATACCCAGGTCTAGGATAGCCCAGTTTACCAATTCCAGCCTCTTTTAAAAATATTTTATTTATTTATTTATTTATTTAAGAGCTAGAGAGAGAGCGAGAGAGAGAGAGAGCACCAGGAACTCCAGCTACTACAAACAAACTTGACACATGTGCCACCTTGTAATCTGGCTTTATGTGGGTCCTGGAGAATCAAACTTCACAGGCAAGCATCTTAACTGCTAAGCCATGTCTCCAGCCCCAGTCCCTGGTTCT
Organism: Dipus sagitta; assembly: GCA_036346955.1. Lineage (NCBI taxonomy): Eukaryota > Metazoa > Chordata > Mammalia > Rodentia > Dipodidae > Dipus > Dipus sagitta. The sequence continues at coordinate 54,891,400 of CM070783.1, forward strand.
TTTACTTCTTGGATACATAGTTGGATTACATTTCCCAGACTCTCATGTAATCAAGTGGGGCCATGTGACTGAGTTCTGGCCAGTGGAAAGTGGACAAACTGATGAACTGTATTCGAACGCTCCGTGAGAACCTGTCCTGCCATCCTTCAAACTCTTTAGTCTTGCCAGGTGGATGCATGGAGAACTACCGTCCTTTGGGAAGGACAGTGGAACATTTGATGGGTAGAATAAGGCTGAGACTGTTCAGAGCAGACCTGGCCTACTTGCTCCCCAACCAGCATGAGAGCCTTTTATTAAAAAACAATTTATTTTTATTTATTTATTTCGGGGGGGGGGAGAGAGAAAGAGAGAAAGAGAGAGAGAGAGAGAGGATGGGTGTGCCAGGGCTTCTACCACTGCAAATGAACTCCAGATGCACTCACCACCTTGTGCATCTGGCTTATGTGGGTCCTGCGGAATCAAACTGAGGTCCTTTGGCTTTGCAGGCAAGGGCCTTAACCACTAAGCTATCTCTCTAGGCCCCGCTTTATTTATTTATTTTTTAAAGGCAGGGTCTTGTCATGTGGCTCAGGCTGGCCTTAAGCTTTCTACAATCCTCTTACTTAAGCCTCTGAAGTACTGGGATTTTAGGTGTGTGCCACCATGCCTTATCTGCCATAAGATTTTTTTTTTTTTTTTTTTTTTTTTTTTTGGTCTTTTGAGGTAGGGTTTCACTCTAGCTCAGGCTCTCCTGGAATTCACTACGTAGTCTCAGGGTGGCCTCGAACTCACGGCAATCCTCTTACCTCTGCCTCCCGAGTGCTGGGATTAAAGGCGTGCGCCACCATGCCCGGCCTGCCATAAGATTTTTCAACAGCAGGAAGAAATACATTTTGTTGCATGAAGTCACTGAGATCTGAGAACTGTTAGAGCAATCAGCCTACCCTGATGGAGCCCAATTCCCTCCCTCACCCCTGTTCTTACAAGGACATCCTTCCTCTCTGCCACAGTGCTTACCGCTTGGAATGGCAACGGCTCTGTCTCTCCGCCTGCCTCTGAGGCTGTGGGAGGACACGGACCGAGGCTGCCTTATCTGGAGCAGTGTTCAGCTCACACCTGGCCTGCAGCAGCCACTGAGCAAATATTTGTGGAATTGTTTTTGTGGTTGTTGAACTCTCTGGTGCTGAGTGCCTGTTTTGGTAACCTGCCCAGGACTGAATTCCTCCTGCCTCTCAACAATCCTCTCCAAGAGCCAGTCTTGTGTGTGAGACCCGGAGCTCCTGATGACACAGCTCCTGAAGCCGATCCCCTGGCTGGGATGCCCAGTGTCGCCAGGGTGCCCAGGCTAGTTCTCTCCCTGGAGCTGCCAGCTCTCCCAGGGCTTCTGGCTGCTACTTTAGTGGTTCAGAGAAGCAGCTCTGACAACAAGACTCTCACAAAGACACATTGTTCAGTAAAATGAAGTCAGGGGCAGGAGGAAATACAGCATGCACTTATGAGAAAAACCAGCAAAGAAATAGACATTAGTGTTTGAAAAAAAATCTTGAGAAGAATACAGAGGAAACAAGAAATAATGTGTGGATGAGAAATGTTGGGGGAGCTGTTGCAAATTATTTAAGCTTTTACTCGTTTGTATGGTGTTTAGAACACATGATGCCCCCCAAAATATCACATCCTAATTCCTGGACCTATGAATACATTGTGGTATGTGAGTAAAGGAATTCTGCACGTGCAATTTGGCAGGGATTCCGGGATGGGAGATTAGCTCCATGTAGTGAGTGCCAAGTGTCCTGTGAAGGAGAGGCAGAGGGTCAGAGGGGAAGCAGACGTGACAAGGAAGCAGGGGCCGGAGGTCACTGCTTGCTCTGGGATGGATGGAGCTGGCGGCTATAAGCTAAGGAACACAGGTGACCCGTAGAAGCTTCAAAGAGTAAGGGAACAGATCTTGCCCTAGAGACTCTGAAAGAACACCATCCTGCCTACGCCTCACCTTGAGGACTTCTGACCTGTGAAACAATGAGATTCTAAGTTTGTGATGTCTCAAACCACAAAAATTAAAAAGTTTGTGGTGGTTTGTTACAAAAGCGATAAGAAAATAATACTTAGAACTGAAATTCTCAGAAACCTATGCTTGGGTCTTTTTCCTTGTCCGTGTTTTCAAAATTGTATGTTCAAGTTTATATTCAGTTTAGACATTCCACTCCTTAGATTCCATCCCTTAGAAGGAAAAGCACCTCACGGCACGTGCCCAGGGAAGGCCTTGCTGTTGTGTGTGGCAGCATGTGGAGACAAGGACTGCCCATTGGCAGTGGCACACAGTGGACCGCTAACATTGCTGTGCAGTGGTGATCGCCATGGGTATTACTGAGTGAGAAGAGTGAGAAAGGGAAACGTGTGTAAGATGACCTTGTTGGACTTGGGGTGTGGCTAAGTGGTAGGGTACTTGCTTACTATGTGAAAGGCCTTGGGTTTGATCCCAGCACTGAAAATGAAATTAAATGAAATTAAAATAATGAGCTTTTCTGAAAAAGACAAAATTACAAAATCATGTCTATCTATCTATCTATCTATCTATCTATCTATCTATCTATCTATCCACATACACACACAATGTATATGTGTGAGAAAGAGAGAGAGAGAGAGAGAGATATGTTTTAGGGAGTGGGGAAAGAATAAAATTATCTAAGAATGAAGAAAAAATATAGCTAGGCCTATAGCTCAATGGCAGAATTCTTGCCTGGCATTTGTGAGGCCCTGGGTTCAATCCCCAGTACTAGGGGCCAAGAGGAAGAAAAATAATGCACAAGGTCATGCAGTTGATTTGTGTTTACCTGGGAGGCACTCATGGGAAGAAGATAAATGAGAGAGGGACTGAGCAAGTGAAAATCTGTTCTAGAAAGCACACACACACACACACACACACACACACACACACACACGGTTCCACTTCAGAATCTATGTGACATACACACAGAGGTCTATATATCAAGTAGAAAGTTCACATTCAAGAGAGCCCTAGACAAAACGAGACCACAACCTTCATAACAATGTTTACCTTGGGTGGAGGATAAGGAAAAACACAAAGACCACAACACCGTGAGACTCGGGACCCAGGAGACCGGCTTTGCAATAGCTGGCTGTGCCCCTCCTCCTGCGGGCTGTGGACCACGGTCTCCACCCTGCCCTCCTCTTCAGCCTCTTCTGAAGAATGTGGAGGACAGCACCACCTGCCTCAGAAATTGCTGTGAGGAGTAAAGAGAAAATAGGATTGTGTCTGCAAAGAACTGAGCTCACATTTGGGATGCTGTAAGGGCTCCATGAACCAACCAACGAACAAATGTGATGATGTCAACAAACAAGTGTCTGTCACAATGGTTTTACCATTTTGTTTCATGTTTTCCATATATTTAGCATATTTTTAAAACGTTATTTATTTATTTGTGTGTATATGCCAGAATGCACATGCCAAGATCTCTTGCTGCTGTGAATGAATACCTGTCTGCCTTTATGTGGAGAGTTGAGCCCTGGCTGGAAGGCTTTGCAAGCAAGTGCCTTTAGCCACTGAGCCATCTCTCTAGCCTCCATATTTGTTTTTATCAACTGTGTGGTGGTGCACACCTTTAATCCCAGCAGTCAGGAGGCAGAGGTAGGAGGGTCCCTGTGAGTTCAAGGCCAGTTTGGGACTACATAGTGAATTCCAGGTCAGCCTGGGCTAGAGAGAGACCCTATCTCAAAAAAAAGATTTTTTTAAATCCTTTCTCTAACTTCTCCAGTCACATGGAAGTGCTGCATCTTCATTTTAATTTTTATCAGTGATTAATCTCTTATTTTTCTTTTTTTTCCGGTATTGGGAACTGGACTCAGGGTAGGTTCTCTACCATTGAGATACATCTTCAGTTCTTTTTAATTTTTATTTTGAGACAGGATCTCGCTAAGTGGCCCATGTTGACCTTAAACTCATTATGTAGCTCAGGTAGGCCGTGAGCTTCGGATCCTCCCACCTGACCTAAATAGCTGGGAGTTGCAGATTTGTATCACCAGGTCTGGCTAACCTTAAAATTTTAACAATTTTTTTTTGTTTTCAGTTCTGGGGATCAGTCTCAGAGCCTCACACATGCTAGTAAGTGCTGGACCTCTGAGATACACCCTCAGTCTTAAACAATTATTTATTTATTTAATTAATTTTTGAGGCGGGTCTCACTATCGCCTAGGTTGACCTGGAACTCACTCCGGAGCCTAGACTGGTCTCAAACTCACAACAGTCCTCCTAACCTCAGCCTTGGGATGGGTTGAAAGGAGTGCACCACTACACCTGGCTACTTTCAGTCTTGAACAAACGTTTTTGAGTTAGGATTTACTGAGAAATGTTATTTGCCAGGCACTTTACATTCCTTTCTACAATACTTTGCATTTCCTTCCTTTGCTGGTCCATGGAAGATGCAACTGTGAGCCCACTGCAGAGGAGGAAACAGGGTGGGAAGGAGGAGTCAAAGGCATGGAAGGATGCTCACAGTTTAAACATGGAAGTGGGCAGCTGCCTCTGTGACCACAAACATAGGTGGACTAGTCACATGCTCACAGTGTAAATGTGGAACTGGGCAGCTGGCTCTGTGGCCACAAACATAGCTGTACTCGTCACTTTTCTTCTTGCCATTGCCAAATGTCTGACGAGATGCAACTTACTGGAAGGGTTTATTTATTCTGGCTCAAAGTTTGAGGAGACACCGTCCATCATGGTGGGGAAGTCCTGGTGGCAGGAACGAGGAAGCTGGTGGCATCCAGAGTCACGAAGCAGAGATGAACGCTGGTGCTCAGCTCACTTTCTTCTTTGTATGCACTCTGGAATCCCATCCACATTCAGGGTGAGTTTTCTCACCTCAGCTTAACCTCTTTAGAAACCTCTGACTAGATACACCCAGAGACAAACTTCTATGACTCTTATCCAGGCAGGTCCACAGTGAAGATTAGCCATGGAATAGCCATTCAGCCACACCACCTGCATTTCCATATTGATATCAAGTGTCTGCTCTTGGATATTGTTATAACCCAAAGTACAGACTGCCAGGGGCAGGAGCTCTAGACATGAGACCCCCCCCCCCCACTCTCACCTGCAGTCGGTTGCTCATCTCCACTCTGGCTTGGTAGGCAAATAGACTTCTGTCTTTAAGGTCCTTTAGTTATTTAGAACATGTTTCTACATTTCTATAGTGGAGTTGCTCCATTAACTATAATAATAATTACAATAATATCATTCCTAAGTTGTTGGAATTCTTATAATTCCTGTAATAGAATTTGTGGGTGAAAATTATGAAAAAAATTAAACTTTTTCCAAGTACTCATTAGGAATACAGTAGCAATGTGTACTCCTACCAGAAGGGGGTGAGATTTTCTGGCTCATAGTGCTCAGTAAATATTAGCTACTTTTGTTCATTTGCTTCCCTGAAAATGTGCCAATATTTGTTAAAAAAAATTAAACACTTCAATATGAAAAGTTAAAGACAGGATTTTATTATTTTAATTTGTATTTATTGGGACTGAACATTTTTGCCCCGGGTTTATGAACTATTCACACATTTTCGTGTTGCTTAATGCTTCCTTTCACATTTCTTTAAAAAAATATTTATTTATTTTCAAGCAGTGAGACAGAGAGGGGAGAAAGAGAGAGAGAGAGAGAGAGAGAGAGAGAGAGAGAGAGAGAGAGAGAGAGAAGGTGATCCAGGACCTCTAGCTGCTGCAAACTAACTCCAGATGCATGTGCCACTTTGTGCATCTGGCTTATGTGGGTGCTGGGGAAAAGTACCTGGGTCATTAGGCTTTGCAGGCAAGCACTTTAACTGCTGAACCATCTCTAGCCCCTCCGTTTACATTTCTAATAGGTTGTCTTTTCTGTATTGATTTGTGAAAGCTTTTACAGAATAAGGACATAAAACTTTTGTCTCTGTATTCATGGCAAACTATTGCCATTTGTTTATGTGTCAGTGTATTTTCCATTGCTATAACAAAATATCCCAAGTTGGATATTTTATAAAGAAAAGAAATTAGCTTAGCTCACAGTTCTGCAAGTTCAAGAGCATGATGATTCTAACTTCTGCTTTACTCTGGTGAGGGTCTCTTGACGCATAATGTCAAGATACATTATGCATGTTTGGAAGAGATTAGGTAGCAAGCCAGAACCATTCAGGGGTCAGGCTTGGTCTTCTACACCAACCCACTCTTATGAAAAGAAATTCACTTCAGGAGACCACCATTCATCCTTTCTCAGGTGCTACCAATGACCTCTCAGAAGGCCCTGCCTCTTGCAGGCTCTCCCTACACTCTCACGCCATCACCCTGAGGACCACACTTCCAACATGTGAACACTTGGGAGACACATCCTAATCATGTTCAAATAAGAGCAGTTTGTGACATCTTTCTCTTTGCAAGACACTGACATTATATAAGGTCAAATCTGTCCATCTTTCCTTTGCTGAAATACTTTTTCCCCTCAGATTTAAGGTCAAATATATATATTTTCCTATGCATTTTAGAAAATGTTTTGTAGTTTTATTTGTTACATGTAATCAATCTGGAACTTATTTTAAACAGAACAGCTAAGAACCTAACTTACTTTTTAAAAATATAACCAACATATCCAAAATAATGAATTGGCCAGGTGTGGTGGGGCATGCCTTTAGTCCCAGCACTTGGGAGGATGAAGTAGGAGGATCCCAGTGAATTTGAGGCTAGCCTGGGCTACAGAGTGAGTTTCAGATCAGCCTGGGCTAGAGTAAGAAGCTGCCTCGAAACAAACAAACAGAAACAAAACACAAGAAACAGGGGCTGGGCATGGTGGCACACACCTTAATCCTACCACTTGGGAAGGCAAGGTAGGAGGATCACCCTGAGACCACACAATGAAGTCCAGGCCATGCTGGACTAGAGTGAGACCCTACCTTGAAAAACAAAAACAAAAACAAAAACAAAAACAAAAAAGGAGCCAGGTGTGGTGGCTCACACCTTTAATCCCAGCAGTCGGGAGGCAAAGGTAGGAGGATCACCATGAGTTCGAGGCCAACCTGAGACTCCATAGTGAATTCTAGGTCAGCCTGGACTAGAGTGAAACCCTACCTCGGAAAAAAAAAAAAGAAAATGAAAAACCAAAAAAAAGTAATAATTTATTAAGTAATTCCTACTTTCCTCTGATTTCTTCTTTTGTGTGTGTGAATGTATGTGGAGTGCATGTGGGTGTATGTGTATGTATGTGTGTGTATATGTATGTATGTGTATGCACGTGGGTATATGTATATGTATGTGGGTGTATGGTATGCATGTGTGTTTATGTATGCACATGGGTGTATGTGTATGCATGTGGATATATATGTATGCATATGGGTGCACATGTGTGCAGGTGCACATGTATGTTGGGGCTTATGCACAAGCTTGCATATGGAGGCCAGATGTTGACTTCGGATGTCTTCCTCTATCACTCCCTATCTTACTTATTAAGACAGGCTCCTTGTTGGAACCCAGAGCTTGCCAATTCAGCCAGGCTAGCTGGTCAGTGTGCCCAAGGATTCACCAGTCTCTGCCTACAGAGTGCTGGGATTACAGATCAGCCACTACATCTGCCTGGTATTTATGTGGGTGCTGGGGATCTGAACTTGATCCTATGCTTGCATGGAAAGTGCTTTATCCTCTGAGCCTTGTCCCCAGCCCCTCCTCTGATTCTTTATTTTTTTGAGGTAGGGTCTCACTCTAGCCCAAGCTAACCTGGAATTCACTATGTAGTCTCAGGCTGGCCTCGAACTCACAGTGATCCTCCAACCTCTGCCTCCTGAGTGCTGGGATTAAAGGCGTGTGCCACCACTCCCAGCTCTCCTCTGATTCTTAATGCTAACACTAATGATATGATAAAATATGATAAATTCCCTCTCTCTCTCTCTCTCTTTTGGCTTTTTCTCCCCTAGGCTGCTTTGGTGTGGTTCCTATGCCGCCATCTTAATTGGAAGTCAAATTCTTAAATATATTTGTATCTGTTTCTGAGATACCTGTTCCGTTACACTGACTTTTATATATTTGTAATTCTACGCACAACATATCATTTCATCATTCCAGCTAATATTAGCTTTTCACATCTGGCAGACAGAAGCTCCCTCTGCAATTTTTTTTTTCAAGGTAGAGTCTCACTGTAGCCCAGGCTGACTTGGAACACACTCTGTAGTTCCAGGCTGGCCTCGAACTCACAGTGATCCTCCTACCTCTGCCTCCTGAGGGCTGGGATCAAAGGTGTATGCCACCATGCCCAGCCAACTTTTATTTTTCACAGTGCTTTAGTTTATGCTTGGCTTTCTGTCCTTCCAGATGAACTTTGAGTGCATTGTCTAACCTCTGTCCCTGCTGCACCATAACTAGGAATTCTTCGGGAGTTCTCTTTCAAATACCATTAAGATTGTACAGTATTGATAATTTAATAATTCTTATAATCCTATGGAAGAGGGACTGGTTGGAAAGAAGAGGTTTAGTGGAAGGGGTGGAGGAAGTGGGACAAAAGAAAGTAATGTGAGGAGAGTATGATGAAAATATATTACATACATGAATGAAAATTGTCAGTGAATAGATTGGAGACATGGCTTAGCAGTTAAGGCACTTGCCTGCAAAGCCTAAGGACGCAGGTTCAATTCCCTTGTACCCATGTAAGCCAGATGCACAAGATGGCACATATGTCTGGAGTTCGTTTGCAGTGGCTGGAGGTTCTGGTGCACCCACTCTGTCTGCCTCTCTCTTTCTTTCTCTTTCTGTCTCTATCTCAAATAAATAAATAAAATATTTTTTAAATACTAAGAAAAGAAAATTGTCAGTCTGGAAGAGATGGCTTAGCAGTTAAAACACTTGCCTGCAAAGCCAAAGGACCCAGGTTCAATTCCCCAGTATGCACATAAAGCCAGATGCACAAAGTAGCACATGTGTCTGGAGTTTGTTTGTAATGGCTGGAGGACCTGGCATGCCCATTCTCTGTCTCTCTTCTATCTCTCTGCTTGCAGATAAATAAATGAAAAAAATTTTTAAAAAAGAGAATGTCAATGAAGATGTTTAAGAAGAATTTGGGCCAATAGAAGTCTGAGGGAAGTACTGATAGGTCTCCCTCCAGAGAATTGATGTACTTCTCTTGGTGAGGAGCAGCAATGCCAGAACTAAAGGGCTACCGCAAACCTGGGGGAAAACTTTGCAGTACATGACAGGAAAGGTTAATACTCTTTACTATGTGAAAGCTCTGCTACATAGGAATGAAGAGTATCCTCTGATGGAAAAAGTGGAAGAATTGTTAATAGGTCATTCAGAGGGAAGTAAATATATGTAGGTAATCAGTACATGAAGAAACCCACCCTACCTCAGGCATGTATGTTAAATCATGGAGGAAATTTCCAACCACAGAATTGGCATAGATCTGAAGGACCCATGCTGGCTTCCATCACATCATCCTGTGCTGGGGAAACAATACCCATAGAAACTTGTGGATTGCTCAATCTTTCCCATGCCAGTTTGGCAGGATGGATTGAGAACCTCAAATATATTCATGCTCTAATAAGGCTATAATGATAGATGTGTCCAAACATTTGTCTTCAAGTGTGTTTATTTATAACTGCAGTACATTGGAAACAGCTTGTCAAATAGTAGGGTATTATTTGAATGGGTCCTGGCACATTCATTTGCTGAAATATAACACCACCCCCTGAAAACTGGGGTGCAGAATTATCTGACCTGGGAAAATATTGATCATGTGTCAATCAGAGGTTCTGGGTCTGGCTGTGCATCAGAGTCAACTGAGGAGCTATTTAAAATGCTGATGCTGGGGGCCATGGCAGAGATTCTTATACCATTGGTCTGAGCTGAGGCTGAGATACTTGTATTTTCTTAAAGTTTAAAAAAAAATTATTTATTTATTTTATTTAAGAGAGAGAGGTAAAGAGAAAAAGAGGCAGATAGAGAGAGTGAATGGGGCATGTCAGGGCCTCTAGTCACTGCAAACAAACTCCAGATGCATGTGCTAAAATGTGCATCTGGCTTACATAGGTACTGGGGAATAGAACTCAGGTCCTTGGGCTTTGCAGGCAAGTGCCTTAATTGCTGAGCCATCACTTCAGCTCCTATACTTGCATTTTTAAAGTTTTTATTTATTTATTTACACATAGCTGTGTGTGTGTGTGTGTGTGTGTGTGTGTGTGCATGGTACACTTCAGGATCTCTTGTCACTGCAAGTTAACACCAAATACTCAAACCATCTTATGCACCAGCTTACATGGGTGGCTGGGGAATTGAACCCAGGAAAGCATGCTTTGCAGTCATAGTACCATTAACCACTGAGCATTCTTCCAAGCCCCTACTTTTATCTTTTGAAGTTAAATCAAAATTTTGACTTTGAGACACTTATACATGCATATGCAGTTGTAAGAACTGGTAAAAATTTCGTTTTCACCCCAAACTATAGAACAATATCTGAACTGGGGTATTAAGATGAGTTCAGCCACAATAAAGACCATTTCTATCATGAAAAGGGCCCCTTGGGGCTGGAAAGATGACTCAGTGGTTAAAGAAACTTGCTTGCAAAGCCTGATGGCCTGAGTTCAATTTCCTAGTACCCTTGTAAAGCCAGATGCACAAGGTTGTGCATGCATTTGGAATTTGTTTGTAGTGACAAGAGGCTCTGGCACCCACTATCTCTCTCTCTCTGCTTATAAACAAATAAAAATATGTTTTTAAAAGGACCCCTTGTGTTACCCTCGTAGCTATTATCTATTTCTCCCTCAACCTTAGTTTTTCTCCTATTTTTAACCCTAGGTAACCTAGGTAACTACTAATCCGTTCTCTTTCCTTATGCGACTCTTTCTTCTTGTCAGCATGGGGTTTGTTTTGTTCTGTGGTGCTTAGGGTGGAATACAGGGCCTTTTGCATGCTAATCATGTGGTCTACCACTGAGCTACAGCCTCTTCTCCCAGAGTGGATAATTTCTGTTTTTTGTACCAATTCAGTGATTCCTTCCTCTGTCCCCTCCAGGTGCTGACCTTGTCTACTGAACTTTTTATTTCAGTTATTCTATTTTTCAGTTCTAGAATAGTTCCTTAGTTGTTCTTTACATTTTCAACTTGTTTCAAGCATGCTTGTGATTCCTTTTTGGAATAATTTTATTATAGCTGCTTTAAACTTGCAGATATATATTTGGTTTTTCAAGGTAGGGTTTCACTCTAGCCCAGGCTGATGTGGAATTCACTAGGTAGTCTCAGGATGGCCTTGAACTCATGGTGATCCTCCTACCTCTGCCTCCTGAGTGCTGGGATTAAAGGCGTGCGCCACCACGTATGGTTCTTGCAGATAATTTTAACAAGGCTGATATCTCAGCAATCTATTGGTTGTCTTTTTTGAGATCTTGGTGGCTTTTTTTTTTTTTTTGTATGTTTGTTTGTTTTCGAGGTAGAGTCTCACTGTAGCCCAGGTTGACCTGGAATTCACTCTGTATTCTCAGGGTGGCCTCGAACTCACAGTGATCCTCCTACCTCTGCCTCCCAAGTGCTGGGATTAAAGGCATGTGCCACCATACCTGGCTAAGATCTTGTTTTTTTTTTTATATATACTTTTATTTATTTACAAGAGAGAGAGAAACAAAGAGAGAATATGAGCATTTCAGGGCCTCTTACCACTGCAAATGAACTCCAGATGCATGAACCACTTTGTACCTCTGGCTTTCTATGGGTACTGGGGAATTGAACCTGGATCACTGAACTTTGCATGCAAATGCCTTTACCCACTGAACCATCTCTCCAGCCCACATTTTAGTTTTTGATGAAGAGTGATTCAATAGAAACCTTAGTATTCTTACTTATTATGAGACTTTAAATTTTACTTATTTAGTTTTGAGACATGGTCACACTACATAGCCTAGGCTAACCTCAAATGTGTAAACCCGCTGCCTCAGCCTCCTAGTGCTGGGATTATATGCATGCTCCACCATGCCCAGCTGGGTATTATTTACACTGTCTGTTTCAGTATGCATCTCTGCCAATGGTCCAACAGGGAGAACACCGGCACTGCCCTGCTGCTGTGAGGTGAGGTGCACATCAAGGCCAAGGCCTCACTTAACCTCCACTTGTCCTGAGGGGAATGAGAGGGGCCTTGATACTGCCGGGCTGCTTGGGGGACTCTGGAAATGTGAGCTCTGGCTCTCCACGTGGCCTCTGATCATACCCCGAGGGGTGGTCTCGACTTCACCAATAATGGTCGACATCCTGACTTCCCAGTAGAGCCCCTTGGACACCACTCTGGTGGGGATAATAGGAGCCTTGTCACTGGTAAGGGTGGAGGTTCTTGTTTGTTCCTAACAGCCCTTTGGGGTGGGGGTACATCTGTATACAGCTTTTCCTACTGTGTGTGCCTCGAATCAAGTTATTATCTAAGTGTCTTCTCTTACCGTGTTGCCATTTTCTTTTTCATCTATCTAGGGAGAGCCAGATTCTGATGGGTCTTTCCTGGTTTTGTTTTTTGGCTTATGTTGATTTACATTTTTATCTATATTTTATTTATTTATTTGATAGAGAGAAAGATGCAGAGAGAAAGAGAAAGAGAGAGGGAGAGAATGGGTGCGCCAGGGTCTCTAGCCACTGCAAATGGATTCCAGATGTATGTGCCCCCTTGTGCATCTGGCTTATGTGGGTCCTGGAGAATTGAACCAGGATTCTTTGGTTTTGCAGGCAAATGCCTTAACCACTAACTCATCTCTCTAGCCCGATGTACATTTTTTTTAGATTTATTTTTATTTATTTATTGGAGACAGAGAGAGGGAGAGAGAGTGAGTAAGAATGGGCACGCTAGGGCCTCTAACCACCTTGTGCATCTGGCTTTCGTGAGACCTGGAAAATTGAACCTGGGTCCTTAGGCTTCCCAGCCAAGTGCCTTAACCCCTAAGCCATCTCTTTAGCCCTTGATTTACATTTTTAGGATCCAGGGTTTTTAGCTCCTAGTGTGGTTAGATGAAGCAAATGAAAACCAAGGGAACTTAACATTGCCATTTTCTAGATCCTGATGGTCTTAGCTTGCCTGCTTTCTTCTCTCTATTTGGTACTTTTCTAGTCTTCGTGTTATGGCTAATGTCCCTATTTTTGAATTGTGCTTAAATTCACCAGTATTTTTTTTTTTGAAAGGCTTTCTAGGTGAATCCAATGTGTAGGAAGAGTTAAGAACCAATATTGTTGCACAAATCACCTGTAAAAAAGCATCAGATGAGAGGAAAGAGTGTATTTTGGCTTAAAGACTTGAGCGGAAGCTGTATGATAACAGGGGGAAACGTGGCATAAGCAGAGGCTGAACATCACCTCTTGGCCAACATCAGGTGGACAACAGCAATAGGAGAGAGAACCAAACACTGGCAAGAGGAAGCTGGTTATAATACCCATAAACCCGCTTTCAATAACACACCTCCTCCAGGAGGCTCCAATTCCCAGATTGCATCAGTTGGAGACCTAGCATTCAGAATATGAGCTCGCTCGTGGGGGACACCTAATTCAAACCACCCCAACTATGTTACATAAAAAGGCCTAATTTCAAAGGAGTTCATATAACTTACAAAACAAATATATATTCACAGAAAGATTCTAGAAGAAAAAAGACAAAATGCTAGTACTTATCTTTGCGGTAGCCTTATAACCACATTTTTATTATAACTTTATTTTGGACTAGCTTAAGACTTACGAGAAGTTACGAAACAGAAGAATGACCCATGGACTAGCTTCCTCCAGTGATGTCTTGCACCTTTTATGAGACTGCCAACTCAAGTATGCCGATTTCATCAAGTTTCAGTGTTATAGGTGATTCTTGTTTTCTCCTTTGGTAACAAAACACATTTTTGCTAAATTGAGTCTTCCATTAGCGGTGTGTATGACTCCCTCCCCTGCCTCCTGAGGGCTTTTCTGTACTCTTCTTTCTAGCTTTACATCCCCATCTGGCTTCTGAGAGCCCTCCATAGCTCTGCCATTGCAAAGCAGGCACATGGTCAAGCCTTTTACTGTCCTGAAAATTCATGAGCTCAATACATATTTATTGCATGTCTCAGTGGAGGCAAGCAAGCCCTCAGGCATCATTGGACAGGTCATGTATTTTATTTTCTATGTATTTTTTTGGAGGGGGTGTTGAGGTCAGATCTTGGTCTAGCCCAGGCTGACCTGGAATTAGTCTTAGGCTGGCCTCAAACTCACAGCTATCCTACCTTAGCCTCTTGATTGTTGAGACTAAAAGTGTGTGGCACCACGCCTGCTCTGTGTATTTTTTTAAGATAGCTTTTATTATAGTGAGTCTTTTTGTTTGTTCATTTCTCACTCTAGCCCAGGCTGACCTGGAATTCACTATGTAGTCTCAGGGTGGCCTCAAACTCATGGTGATCCTCCTACTTCTGCCTCCTGAGTGCTGGGATTAAAGGCGTGCACCACCACACCTGGCATAAGTCTTATTTTAAAATTTTTATTTATGTATTTACAAGCAGTTAAAGACAGAGAGACGTGAGACACACAGAGAGGGAATGGGTGTGCCTGGGTGCCTAGCCACTGCAAACAAACTCCAGGTGCATGAGCCACTTTGTACTTCTGGCTTTATTGTGGGTACTGGGGAATTAAACCCAGGTCATTAGATTTTGCAGGCAAATGTCTTAACTGCTGACCATCTCTCCAGCCCTTCTGTGTATTCTGAGGTTTGACTTCTTAGAACCCTTTCTGGCTCAGGAGTTCTACTGCACTGGCTGATTCTCAGAGATGGTTTAGAGCTCAGCAGGGAGTGGCTCTTTGACTTGCAAAGGAACCTATCCAGAACCTCTTCTCCCTGGCTTGGACCGCCCCCCCCCCCCATAAAATTCCTCTGCCTTGAGCATCCCAGGGCCAGTCACTAGGAAAATTAGGAACCATAGTTCTGATCCCGCTGAGATTATTCAAACCGACAATCCTAAACTACAAATTGGGGTCCCTGAGTGGCATCTCTGAGAAGCTGAGGATGGTGATTAGGGTGAGCTCTCTCAGAAGCCGACCTGTGGAAGAGGAGTGCAGTGCCACAGTTTATTTGGGAGGTGAAAGAGTTAAATGAGAAATGATATGGCAAGAGAAAGTACTCAATTACAGGTGCTTTCTTGTGCAAGAGAAATAGAACCAAAAAGAGATCAAGCCACCATGTGATGGCACATGCCTTTAATTCCAGCACTTGGAAGACAGAGGTAGGAGGATCACTGTGAGTTGGAGGCCAGCCTGGGACTACAAGAGTGAGTTCCAGTCAGTCTGGCCTAAAGTGAGACCCCTACCTTGAAAAACAAAAACAAAAACAAAAAATTCAGAGAGATATACTCATGCACTATGTTACAACTTATTTATTTATTTGAGAGAGGAAAAAAAGAGGAGGAGAGAAAATGGACACACCAGGACCTCTAGCCATTGCAAATGAACTCCAGATGCATGTGCCACCTTGTACATCTGGCTTTATGTGGGTACTAGGGGATCAAACTTGGGTCCTTAGGCTTTGCAGGCAAGCTTCTTAACCACTGAGCCATCTCTCCTGCCCTGTTAAGACTTTTCAGTGAATGGCATGTGTGATGGTGGTCCCTTAAGATGGCGTTGCACAGTAGTACTGCAGTGTCTCAGTTTGTGTGAGCATACTCTGATTTCTCATAACCATGAGTTCACCTGCCACTGTGAACATATCTGCTTCCATGCACATCATCAACTTCTTGGCATACATAAAAAATCCACCTGCATACAAATGATATCGATTGATGATGGGGTTAGCTATTTATTTATATTAAGGAATTAGCTCATTTGACTCTGGGGACTAGCATGTTCACAATCTTATAGGGCAGAATAGCAAGGTTGGAAACGGAGGCAAAAGTTCTTCACAGTTTTTGCTTCCATGATCACCTATGTGATGGACAGCAATGTCCTTTACTTAGAGTCAAGTGGTTCTAGATGTGCACCACCTTTACCAGACACCTTCAGTCTCATCTAGGTTAGTGTTGGATTGAATAAGTACAGCCTAGCCAAGTGGACACGCGAAATAAACTCTCATAACTGTTAAGCCAGTGACCACTGTGGGCCATTGGGTTTGAATAACACAGGGAGTTTTGGGAAACAGCCTAGAACACACATTGCCAAGACCCACTCACACACAATGAGGGAACTGGGGTCCTTGTACCCCAACCTTCCTAAGTCTTTGTTTCAGGTCGGGGGTGGGGTGGGAGGCAGGTTAGGCCATCAGTTTCAGAGACCAGAGGCACATCTCAGACAAAATAGAGCAACTATTGCTAGGTAGAGGTTGGCAAGGATGCACCCAAAATGGTTGGGATGAGAGGAAGGGTAGAGTTTTTGCTGTGGGAGGCTTTTGAGAACAGAGAGCAGGTGGAAAGGGGCGAGGTCAGGAAGGATTTTGTAGGTCACATGAGGACTTAAGTCTTTATATTTATAGAACAGTGGAAAGGTACCACAGTCATTTATCCTTCAGTATCCAACGTAATGGGTTCCAAGCCGCACCACAAACTCCGGGGATGCTTAAGTCCCTCATATAAAATGATGTCGTGTTTGCATATAACCTACACACATCCTTCCACATACTTTAAATCATTCTGGGTTCCTAGTAATACTTATTATAATGTAAATGGTATGGAAATAATTATTATAGTGTATTGTCCAGAGAATAATCATAAGAAAATAGAATCTATACATGGTCAGGAGAGATGCTATTTTATTTTTCCAAATGTTTTTCATCCAAAGTTGGATGAATGCAGAGATGCAAGACCTGAGGATTCACAGGACGCAGTGAGCAGCGCTGTGTGCTTTGGAGCGCTCTGGGCTGAGGTAGAAAGAACGCACTGAAGAGGGGCAGGCAGGATGTGGCGCCACCAGACAGCAGGATCTTTCAGAGCTCAGGGGAGAGGTGGTGACGCTTGGAGGATGGAGACTAGGGCACAACAATAGACCTTGGTTACTGGCCGTTGGGTAGCAGTGCCGTTCCCATGCCAGAAATCCTCGAGCTCATTGAAAATCCCTTTTCTTTGGATCACTGGTGCCCCAGTGTGGAACAAACAGACTAGAAAGTTCCCGGTAACCAGTTTGACCATGAAAGTGACCTCTTCCTGACCTTGGCTGCTGCCTGATCTGTTTTCACATCCTGAGATGCTTATTGCCTAACCAGAAACCTCCTGTCAAAAATACAGCTGGAAGATACAGTGTCAATGGAGGGTAACGGAGGAAAACACTCCACTCTTACAGCACCAGGGCGCGTCTCCTAGTGCGGCCAGGGTAGCAGGAGGCCCAGAAATCACGCACCCAAAGCCTGTCACCTTGAAACCAGTGCCTTTAACACCCAGGACTTAGTTGTCCCAAACATTGGATGTTCCTTAAACTCCCACCTGTTTTTTTTTTTGTGTAATATTTTGTTTTGTTCACTGTGTTGAACAAAAGGTGGATTTGTCTGCTCTACAGTGGGGGGGGGGGGGGAGAGGAGGTGACTCTCCTAGTTGTCCTTGGTTTTAAGAAACCAGGTGTCGTGAGAAAGCACAAGTGAGGGCTCTGGTGACCTTTTATAAAGCTGAAAATTTCACTCTTGCTTTCCCCACCCCCACTCACACACACTATGAGAATATTCCTCTGACCCAGGTGGAGACATATCATGGTGCCCAGACCATGTAAATGACCGGAAAACCACAAAGAGCTTTAATTGTAGAATTGGTGTCAGGCTGCAGCACGGCTCATATCTCATGGCGCATGGCCACTCTCAACCTAGACTCTAGCTGGAAGCCTGAGAGGAGCTGGAGCTGACCCTGACTGTCCAGCCTCCCTGGTCTTCATGACCCGCATGGTGGCAGGCAGAGTAATGGACCTGGAGGGACCCATTTCTTACTCCCTGGGATCCAAGACTATATGACATACATGACTAGAGGACAAAAGGTTGGAGATGGAGCTAACCAGTTGACCTTGAAGGGGTAATTATCCTGAATGATCCAGGTGGGTCCAATGTAATAAGAAGCATCCTGAAATGGGAAAGAAGGAGGCAGAGGAGCCAGAAACAGAGGTATGGTAACATTAGAAAGATGGAGCAGGTCTTTCTGGTTTCGAAGCTGGAGTGGGGATTCAAAACAAAGATTACAGGCAGCCTGGAGAATCTGGGAAAAGAGAGAATGTAGATCTCCCCTAGAATCTCCAGGACACATGCGGCTCTATTACTATCTTGGTTTTAACCCCATGAGACTCTTTCCAGATTCCTTTAAAAAATATTTTATTTATTTACTTATTGTAGGAAGGGAGGGAGAGAGAGAGATAAAGATAGATAGATAGAGAGAGACAGATAGAAGAGAGAATGGGTGCACCAGGGCCTCCAGCACTGCAACCGAATTCCAGACATGTATGCCACCTTATGCATCTGGCTTACATGG
Source organism: Dipus sagitta (assembly GCA_036346955.1). Classification (NCBI taxonomy): domain Eukaryota; kingdom Metazoa; phylum Chordata; class Mammalia; order Rodentia; family Dipodidae; genus Dipus; species Dipus sagitta. Next base: position 54,909,803 of record CM070783.1, read on the forward strand.
GTACTGGGGAGTTGAACCTGGGTCCTTGGGCTTTGCAGGCAAGAGCCTTACTGCTAAGCCATCTCTCCAGCCCCTTTTTCAGATTTCTGGCCCCTAGAACCTTTTTCTTTTGAGGTAGAGTCTCACTGTAGCTCAGGCTGACCTGGAATTCACTATGTAGTCTCAGGGTAGCCTCGAACTCACGGCAATCCTCCTATATCTGCCTCTCAAGTGCTGTGATTAAAGGCATGCATCACCACACCCGGCTAGAACTTTAAAATAAGAAATGTACAGTAGAGGTACAATATCCAGCCATACAGAAGAATGAAATTATGTCATTCACAGAAAAATGGATAGAACTGGAGATTATCATGCTAAGTAAAGTGAACTAGACTCAGATAGACAAATATCTAATATAACATGTTTTCCCTCATGTACAGAATCTAGATTTAAGAATATATGTTTATATGAAACACAAAAAAGTAGAAAGGGGACAATTTGGAGGGATGAATTGACTGGTAAAAGTGGGAAGTGGGGACAAGGGAGAGTAATGGGAATAATATGAGCAAAGCACATGACATTACAGGTATGAAAATGTCATAATAAAACCCATCATTTTGTACAATTATGCTAATTTGGAAAGTAACAAATCTGTGTAGCTTTAAGCCACTAATTTGGTGGTCATTTGTCATAGCAGCAGTAGGAACCTAATTCAGAAGGAATATTCAGTAGATATCTGTGGGACTGAATACTTGAAAAGCACCCCCTTTGGTGTCCATGGTAACTCACTTTGGTAATTCTCACAAACGAGGACCCCTGCCATTGGTTCCTAGCTCAGTGCTTTCAATTGGCTCCTTTGGGCTACAGGATAAGTCAGAATGAATTCCTTCCCTTCTCCACTCTCAGATCATCATTCCAGCTTCATCTTCTCCCACTTCTATGACAGTCAACTGATCATCTTCCTTCACCCCACTGTGACTGTGCCCTTCTGGCCTGTGGGCATCTTCATTTGCATACCATCTTCCTGGACTCTCATGTCCACCATCTGATGAATCATTCCTTCACCCTTTGAATTCAGCTCAGATGCCATGCTGGAAGACTTTCTCTAACACTCAGGTCAGAATGAACACTTTTAATGAATTTATTTTGGAGAGAGGGAGGGAGGGAGGGAGAGAAAAAGAGAGAGAGAGAGAAAGAGAGAGCCCCAGAATGAGCACTTTTACTATAATGACGCTTGTCACTGCCTCCTGATGTGGATGGGCCCGTGCTGTATTAAGCTTCCTGCCTGTCTGCTTCCAACACCTTGTAGGGAGACAGTGAGCTGCTCCCATGCAGGGTGGCTGCCTTGGTCATCCTTGTGTCCATTTGGGATAAAAAGTAAACATTGTTGTCAAAAGAGGTAGACAGGTGAGGATCCGCTCAAAAGTTGTCCTCTGACCCCCTCATGGATGTACTTTGTCCAACTACTCTCTTTCATAAACAATTTAAAATTTAAAAGCAGAAAAATTTCACGGTCAAAAAAGATTAACTCAAACATGCCAGGTGACCACCTTTGATTCTTCTGGGATCTCTCGTTCAGTGATAAACCTCTCAATCATGGTTTAAAATTTAAAAATTTGTGTGTGTATGGTATACTGTATTTGTGTAGTGTGTGCATGTGTGTGCAGTTGCGCATGCCCCATGTGCACGCATGTGGAGACCAGAGGGGAACACTGGGTGGCCCTGGTTATCCTTCTGCTTTGTTGTCTTAGGACAGAATCCTTGGACCCGAGCTGCTGGTTTTTGGTCAGGCTGACTGGCAAGTGAACCCTGTGATTCTCCTATATCTTATGCCCCACCAGGACTGAAGTTATAGACATACATGCCTTCCTGATTTTTAAAAAAGTATTTTATTTATCTATTTTTAAGAGAGAGAGACAAAGAGAAAGAGAGAATGGGTGCACCAGGGCCTCCAGCCACTGCAGACAAACTCCATATGAATGCGCCACCTTGTGCATCTGGCCTTTACATGGGTCCTGGGGAATACAATCTGGGTCCTTTGGCTTTGCAGGCAAGTATCTTAACCACTAAGCCATCTCTCCAGCCCATGCCCCTGCTTTTTATGTGGGTGCTAGGGATTCACATCCCCATGCTTGCCCTGCAAGTGCTCTTCCCAGCGGGAGCATCTCTCCAGCTCTGGGTTACGTCACGAAAAAGAAAAACAGAGCGTAAACAGTGCAGTTATCTTTGCCTTGCTGACCAAACACCCGACCCAAAGCAGCTGAGGGAAGGAAAGTGTTTATTTTGGCTTACAGTTTCCAGGGGAAGCTTCATGACGGCATGAAAGCATGGCAGAGCAAGAGGCTGGGCATCACTTCTTGCCACAGCAGCTGGCAGAAAGCAGCAAGAGAGAGAGCTGAGCTCTGGCAAGATGGGCTAATAAACCTCACGGTCTGCCCCCAGGTGACATACCTCCTCCACTAAAGGGGTTCTACCTCCAAAATTGTCAATAGCTAATGATCAAGCACTCAAAGTCCATAATTTTAGAGGAGACATCTGATTCAAACCACCACAGTAGATAATCTTTTCTTGATTATACTAATACCATCATCATTGCACACTATTTGGAGATCAAAGAAATCTATGTAGAAGATATCAAGCATCCACGAAGGTCACTCATCAAGCTAACAAGCTTACCCTGCTTTAGTTCTGACAATGTGGCAGGCACTGAGTTACTCTGTTGGGGACAGATGGAGAAGCTGAGGCTCAGAGAGGTTAAGTGTGAGAGCCCCCGTTTATATACTTGAATCTTTTCAGATCTAAGCCTGATGTCATCAGCAGTCATCGAGGGTGTAACTGTGAAGCCACATTACATGCTCACCAATGGAAAAAGCCAAGGATTCCAGGACAACTTGTTGGGGCAAGTAGAACTATTTACTTAGAAAGCTAGCAAAGTAAAGAAGACAGAAGCCGCCACCAACGGCCACCTTGCTTCAGGATTTTGGGTGCAAGGTGCTCACAGGACCATGTGGGGTGGTCTATCACATAAGCAGGCACCAGGGTAATTATAGATTTGGGGTGGCCAGCCTTTCTGATGCAAGGGTGGCTCTTGTCTGCAAGTTACTAGATGTTCTGGGTTTTGTAAATCTTTGTTTGTTTGTTTATTTGTTTTTTGAGGTAGGGTTTCACTCTAGCCCAGGCTGACCTGGAATTCACTATGTAGTCTCAGGGTGGCCTCGAACTCCCAGTGATCCTCCTACCTCTGCCTCCTGAGTGCTGGGATTAAAAGTGTGCGCCAACATGCCCAGCTTGGGTTCTATAAATCTAAAGAAATTTCAGTGATTATGGCAGGCCATGCTAGTACTCACTTATTCCCAGCACTCAGGAGGCTGAGGCAGGAGGATCATAAATTGCAAGTCAGCCTGGACTACCTATGGATACCCTGTCTCAAGAAATGAAAAAGTTACTGATTAGAAAGTCTTGTGACTGATGACTCATGTCTTGTTAGTTCCTTCCCCAGGAATAGTTAACTCACCTGTTGATTATAAAGATACGGCAGGTGTATTTTCCCGGAGACAGGGGAAGCTAGTTAGGGAGGGAATGACTTGCTTGCATTTTTAACAATAATGTTGAAGTCTAGGCATTTACCCTGAATACCTCCTTGGGAACCGTTTTCCAAAGCAGTGCTGGCTTCATTGGTGCTTGAATGGCAAGGTCCCCAGCTGTGTCGTGCTGATTCTGGGGCAGCTCATGCCCTGAGGCTGTTTTGACCCTAAAGTACTTAGTGTTCTAGACACCCCTTAATTCATGATGGAGTTCAGTGAAGAACAGATAACCCCTCCCTCCCGCAAAGCCTATCTATGCTTCCAGCGTTTAGCCCCAGAAAAGGCAGGGAAATTATCATAAGGATTGTTAGGGGATGATTTCAATTTGCATGGGCCTGAGGGACACAGTGCATCTTGTCCTGGACATTCTTTTTCAACTTGGCAGAATTGTCCAGTACTTTGTGGGAGGCTGCTAGCTTTTTCTAAAATCGATGTGCTTTCCCCTCTATTGTGAGGCTCTTCCGTTGCATATTGGGGCAGGGGTTGGGGGGGGAGGCAGGTATTTGTGCTTTGGTTTTGAAACATGCATTTTTTTTTTTTTGTTCACTTTACTTATTTGAGAGCAACAGACAGAGAGAGAAAGAGGCAGATGGAAAGAGAGAGAGAGCGAGCGAGAGAGAGAGAGAATAGGCACACCAGGGCCTCCAGCCACTGCAAACGAACTCCAGAAGCATGCGCCCCCTTGTGCATCTGGCTAATGTGGGTCCTGGAGAATTGAGCCTCAAACCAGGGTCCTTAGGCTTCACAGGCAAGTGCTTAACCACTAATCCATCTCTCCAGCCAGAAACATGCATTTTTGTGACAGGGTCTCACCAGGTAGCTCAGGCTGGTCTGAAACTGGAGGTCCTCCTGCCATCGGCTGTTTAGAACTTAGGTTGCAGTCAGACGCCCCTACAGTCTGCAGAACTCATGTCTTGCATCCGTGGGACACTCATTTTCTTTAAGGTACACAATTTGACTGAAAGTGGCTTAAGCCAAAACAAGAATTGGAATTAATTGCTAGTTGTAGTCACACAGAGAATATCAATACTGTTGTGTCTGACTGGGTTAGATGCTGAATCAAAGTCCCAAGATGACATTATTTGTTTTTTATTATTTATTGATAATTTCATACATGTAAGTAACGTATTTTGATCACATCCACCCCTTTACCCTCTCTTATTCCACTCCTACTGAACTCCTTCTTCCCGAGTAGTCCCTTCCTACGTTCATGTCTTTGTGTGTGTGTGTGTGTGTGTGTGTGTGTGTGTGTGTGTGTGACCTGCTGAATTTAATTAGAATGGTTTACATGAGAATGTGTGTGTGCGGGGGGCGGGGGTATTTACTGGAGCACGGACAACTAACCAGTGGCTACACCACTGAAGTAAATGACTTCCCCTCCCTAGAAACCCATAACTGCCCATAGCTCCTCGGGAAAGGGTAGAATATCATGAGCTCCTCCCCTATCCATGGCACGTATGCTTCATCTTGTGTAGGTCAACTTTACCTACTGTGGGCTCATGAGTGCAAAGGCCATGCTGTGTCTGGAAGACAGTGTTCTAAAGCACTCCTCCCCATCCTCCAAATCTTGTGCTCTTTTTTTAAAAAAATTTTTTTGTTTATCTTTATTTATTTGAGAGCTACAGACAGAGAGAGAAAGAGGCAGAGAGAGATAGAGAGAGAGAATGGGCGCGCCAGGGCCTCCAGCCATTGCAAACGAACTCCAGACTTGTGCGCCCCCTTGTGCATCTGGCTAACGTGGGTCCTGGGGAACTGAGCCTCGAACCGGGGTCCTTAGGCTTCACAGGCAAGCGCTTAACCGCTAAGCCATCTCTCCAGCCCCTCCTGGGCTCTTTTTAAAAATATTTTTTAAATTTATTTGAGAGAAGGAGAGAGGGAGAGAGAGAATGGGCACACTAGGGCCTCTAGCCACTGCAAAATAACTCCAGATGCATGTGCCACCTTGTGCATCTGGGTCTTTTGGCTCTGCAGGCAAATTGTTAAGCCATCTCTCCAGCTCTTCTTTTTTTAAAAATATATTTTATTTTTATTGATTTATTTGAGAAACAGAAAAAGGGAGAGAGAAAGACAGAGAGAAAGAGAGAGAGTCTCCAGCCCTTCTTTTGTCCCAGTTAGAGCTGAACACTCATTCATCTTTGAGTCTCAGAAGCTTGGCCAGTTATGAATCTCTGCATCAGCCACTGTAGAAAGAAGCTTCTCTGGCCAGTGCTGAAAGCAGCACTGATCTATGGATACGAACATAAGCTTTTAGAAGCCAGTTTGACACCATGTCCATCACAACAATAGTAGCAGCTTCCCACACTAGGGCCCATGACCTCCCTAGCTACTGGCTTTTGACTAGGTTTTCAGTACTAGGCATGAAGCCCATCTTGTGGAGCAGGTCTCAAATCTAATTGGAAAGTGGTTGTCCACTCCCGTAATAGTCATGCTACTACTGCAGCAATGGGCGCATGTTGTCTGGCACGTGTAGCACGCAGGGTCCACAGCTGGACAGATGCCCAGGAGCCTGCATAACACCTTCTGGCACTATGAATTTTAGCCAGCAGGGAGAAGGCTTCCAACTCAGTTCCTGCTTGATTTATTCATGTTCTGAAACCAAAGTATATGGTGTTTCCAGCAACATAGGTTTACCATTCTAGTTTTGGTGGACAACCAAACACAGTAGCAGTAGCCTGCATTGTTTTAGGGGCCTCTGTGGCTTCGCCACCCAAACAATCATAGGGAGATTTATTATACCTGGCACGAGGGTTTTCATTTAATAACCTCTGATTTCTGGAAGTAGCTTTCCTCATGTAGGGCACCTTCATTCACACTCTCTTTCTCTCCCCTCCCCGTGTCTCATATCCTAATTAGCTTACAAAGTATTTTCATTTATCTTTAGTTTTATCTTTATTTTTATCTTTAGCTTCATCCTGCCTCTTGTCCACCACCCCCTGTCTCTCCAGGCCCTTTTAAAAAAAAAAAAAAACAAAAAACAAAAAACGTTTTTTTGGTTGTTTGAAGTAGGGTCTTGCTCTAGCCCAGGCTGACCTGGAATTCACTATGTAGTCTCAGGGTGGCCTCAAACTTGTGTTCATCCTTACCTCTGCCTCCTAAGTGCTGGGATTAAAGGTGTGCACCAACACATCTGGTTTCTTTTCTTTTTTGATGTCATCATTTTCCCTCTCCTATTATGCAGGTCTTGTGTAGGTAGCGTCGGCCACCGTGAGATCATGACACCATGACCACTTTGTGCCCCTGTCTCTAGAAACCCTTCTTCGTGTCTCCACATGCTCATTATTTTCTTTGTTATGCCTTCAGGCCTTTCTTCAACCCAGGGTTCCCCTCACACACCCAGTGTGCACTTTTAGCAAACCCCTTCTCCACACCCGACTTTCATTTTTTCTGATGTGGCCATATGCTGGTCCCCAAACCCATTACTATGGCTGGAGAACTAGCACTCTGGCCAGGGTCATGGACTTCCGGGTTTCCAGAACATGAGTCCATGGATATGGTCACCTCTTCTGGGAACAGCTGTCTAATCATGGCCAAGTTCATTTTACAGTTTCTGTCTCCTTAGCAAGCCATCAAAGGTGCTTCCTCACATCACCTCAACCTCTCTTTATGACTTCAGTTTGCAGTTCACCTCCTCTCTCCCACACCCTATGTTCTGGCCCCAGCAAGCTACTCCCCATTTCCAAACAAACGTGCAGTTCTGTTTCTCTGTGAACATGCTGTTCCATTTGCTAAGAATTCCCTCTTCCTCCCCACTCATCCTTTAAGGACCTGCATCATCCCCAGGAAGCTCACGGGCACAGCCGGTCCGGGTTCTCTCTGGGCTCCCACCCACCTCTGCTGCTGGCCATGTTACCCTCATCCTGGGTAGGACTTAACCACGGACTACTGTGTCCCCTCGGCACTGGACCATGCCCGGGTTAGAATGTAGATGCTATTCTGTTAATGTTTATTGAAATGACAGGTAGATGTGTCAGCTCTCCCATATTCTCTTGATGATTTTTACCTTTGTGTTTAGTATAGGCTACGGTGAGTTTCCTCTTCCTCTCTTCACAGAAGGGATGTCCTCAGGCTGCTAGGACCTGCTTTTTCTGCATGCCTCAGAATGCTTCAGAAAACCAAAACTACTTAGAAGTTCCCCATGGCCCAAGGACATGGGAGGTGTATAAAGCTCCAACTCCTTTGCCCTGACGGGGCCACACTAGGATATGATCTGCACGATTCCTAAAACTCCCCTGGAGGGTTGAGTCACAATTACCCTCTGCTGAGCAGGGCTGCAGCTCGGTGGTAGAGGCGGTTGCGTGACATGTGTGAGACCCTGGGTTCATCCCAGCAAACCCGCTGTCCTCTACAATTCGTATCATTGCTTGCTAACACACTCTGGCTCACCTCCTTCCCTTCCTCATCCCACCTGCCAACTGTCTTACCCATTTTCCTTAGGTGCAACTCCTCAAGCCACTTTCACACAGATCTTGGATTTCATATGCCCAGATCTGCCTCTGCAGAACCCAGCCTAAGACAGAGTGGATGATTTTGTGAGCAGATGGGAAACACTAATGAATTCAGAAATTTTTCACCAAATGTGTGAAAGAAACGAGAGCTAAAGATCATATGACCCTTACTGGGATATATAAATGTTATACAATATAGTACCTATACATACATTATTTTTATTTATTTAATTTGGGGGAGACCGAGTTGCACTATGTAGCCAAGGCCAGCCCCAAACTCACAATCCTCTTGCTTCAGTCTCTTGAGTAATGGGATTCCAGATACATTCTACCATGACCAGCTAAAATGTGTCTTTTTTAAAAATTAAATTAAATTAAATTTATTTATTAAATTTTGGGGGATATATGTATAGTATGTGTGTGTGTGTGTGTGTGTGTGTGTGTGTGTGGTGCCTGCACATATCTGTGCAGACTTGTGTGCCCCATGTGAACATGTGCAGAGGCCAGAGGACAATGTTCAGTGACCTCCTCTACTGCTTATTTCCCTGACGCAGAATCCCTCTGTGAATCTAGAGCACATCATTTCTCTATGAGACTGGCTGGCAGGGAGCCTCAGCAATATCCTCCTGTCTCTGCCCCCTCAGTGCTGGGTTACATGCACAGCCATGTTCCCTAGCTTTTAACACCGGTGCTGGGGTCAAACTCAGGCTCTCACGCTTGTGCAGCAAGTGCTCTCACATGCTAAGCCATCCCCCAGCCATGATGTCTTGAAGTTACAACATTTGCACAGATAGAAAAGGAATAAATCGTCCTTGGGCGTGGTGGCACCTGCCCTTAATCCCAGCACTCGGGAGGCAGAGATAGAAGGTTCTCTGTGAGTTCAAGGCCACCCTGAGACTACATAGTGAATTCTAGAGCAAGACCCTACCTCAAAAAACAAAACAAAACAAAAAAAAAAAAAGAAAGAAAGAAAGAAAAGAAAAGGAATAAATCAGTGTCGGAGACAAATTGGGTACCAGTGTAAAATGATGGAGATCAAGACCAGAAGTGGAGACTTGGAACCCGTTCAAAAGCTCTTGGACTTTATCTCCTAAGGTGATGGGGGGTCAACATTAATTTATTCATTCAACAAACATTTAATGAGGGCCTGGAACTTGTGGCACACCCAGATGGGAACAAGGTGTACTCCAGCAAGGGTGTTCCTCCACTGGCCTGTCTATTCTGACCAGAACCCTGACTGTGTTTGTTATCTGGTTCCACCTAACATCACGGGAGAGATTTCTCCCCTAATCAGCTTCATCGTGTGAGTTATTCTTCAGAGCGCAAGGCAAGGCCTCATCCTCATAAAACTGCAAACATTAAACTACACAAAGGATGGCTACTCAGGTCTGAGTCCTGGACGCCTTGAGTGAAGGCTGGGTCACTCACCCCATGGAGACCTGCTGGGAGGTAGAAGGTCCATGGGGTTGGGATCAGGCCTATTTGTCAGGAGCAGTTATTTGGAGCAGTTACGCCAACTGACCTCTATGCTGTATTTCTGCTTTCCTTCCCCAACCATTCAGTTCACTCTGCTTTGAAAGGAAGTCAGGGCTAAGGTCAGATGTAAGCTGGTGCCTGTGATTGGTGTGGTGTGGGGACCTCGGAACAGGTGGCTCCAGAGGAAAGGCCAAGTCCTAAACAGCAGCAGTTCTAGGCAATGCTGGCTAGTGCTACAGGCTGGTGATATCACTAAGTCTTCTTGGAGAGCCAGAGGGGCAGGACTGCGCTGGCTGCTACCTGAGAAAGTTCTGGAGTGTCTTCATTTTATACATCTTAAAAATGTAACTTTTAACATGAAAATGCAGCAAAAATTTTGAGATTTAATAAGTTATGTTTTAAAATATTGGAATAAAAAAGGTAACTTTAAGCCAGGCTTGATGGCTCACACTTGGAACCCCATTGCTTAGGAGGCTGAGGCAGGATCATGAATTCAAGGCCAGCCTGAGCTACACAGTGAGATCTTGTTACAAAACAAAGCGAAAAGCAGCTTTATTTGTTGGGCACAGTCGGTGCATATTTGGATAGCTCCCTATTGTATATTATGTATTTTAATTGGGGATGTGGAGTCCTTCCTGAAAGCTGAACCACCAACGGCCAGTCAGAGAGCCTTTTGTCTTTCATCCTCTCATTGGATAAGTAAATAGATAAAATTTAACAAATATGGGCTTGGAGAGATGGCTTAGCAGTTAAGGCACTTGCCTGCGAAGCCTAAGGACCCAGGTTCAATTCCCCAGGACTTACGTAAGCCAGATGTACTAGGTGGCACATGTATTTAGAGTTTGTTTGCAGTGGCTAGAGGCCCGGGCATGCCCATTCTTTCTATCTGCCTCTCTCTCTCCAATAAATCAGTAAATTAAATTAAATAAATAAAAATTTAACAAATATGTATGTCAGTTATACCTATGTAGGTATGTAGTTTAGTTAAATATTAAACAAAATTAGTTAAATATCAAATTAAACTTTTTATAGTTCATCATTAGTAAATACATGTAATCACTAGTAAAATGGCTAACCATTTTTCAGCCACCTATATTTCTTGTGGTGCTGACTGGTCACGACCTTGACAGCTTTGTCCTCATTTGTTTCTGACCCGCTGATGAAGAGCTGCGTGCATGTAAGTGATGCTGTCTCTTTTGCTTGGCATGTCCCTAAGTGGCATTCCCAGAATGTAGTTAAGTCAGTGTCCTGAGGACATTTCTTTCGTATCTGGGACAAAAACTTCCCTTACTTTTATTTTTGTACTGTTGTTATTAAGCATTTCCCTTCACTCTCTCAGACCTCGTTCTGTGTCTGCTGGGGCCCAGCCTGTGCCATGAATCCTGTATGTGTATTAATTACATTAATTCCATACAGGTGCATTAATTACATTAATCCCATACATGTCCATTAATCACATTAATGCCATATGTGCATTAATTACATCAATCCCATATGTGTATTAAATACATTAATCCTGTACATGTGCATTAATCACATTAATCCTGTACATGTACATTAATTACATTAATCCTGTACGTGTGCATTAGTTACATTAATCCTATATGTGTGCATTAATTACATTAATCCTGTACGTGTGCATTAATTACATTAATACTGTACGTGTGCATTAATTACATTAATACTGTATGTGTGCATTAATTACATGAATCCTGTATGTGTGCATTAATCACATTCATCCCATACGTGTGCATTAATCACATTAATCCTGTATGTGTGCATTAATTACATTAACCCTGTATGTGCATTAATTACATTAATCCTGTACGTGTACATTAATTACATGAATCCTGTATGTGCATTAATTACATTAATCCTGTATGTATTAATCACATTAATCCTGTATGTGTGCATTAATTACATGAATCCTGTATGTGTATTAATCACATGAATCCTGTACGTGTGCATTAATTACATGAATCCTGTATGTGTATTAATCACATTAACCCTGTATGTGCATTAATTACATTAATCCTGTACGTGTGCATTAATTACATGAATCCTGTATGTGTATTAATCACATTAACCCTGTATGTGCATTAATTACATTAATCCTGTACGTGTGCATTAATTACATGAATCCTGTATATGCATTAATTACATTAACCCTGTATGTGTATTAATCACATTAATCCTGTATGTGTATTAATTACATTAATCCTGTAAGTGTGAGAACACGCTCTCTGTGTGCGTTCATCTTCCAGGTGGCTGCCTAATGTCCTCAAATGGATTTTTGCAGAACAGTGACGGTGCTCACTCGGTTACATAACCGAGTTCTTCCACATTTGAGAACATCCACGGGTTCTCTTAGTACACAAACAGTATTCCCTCTCATGTTGACCTGAGCCGTCTAGGAGCTCCGCTCTTGGCATTCCAGCCGGGGTGGGGAGTAGAGCGAGGGATGGAGGGAGTGAGCTGTGTGAATCAGAAGGGAATGGAATTCCAAATAGCCAGAAGAGAGAACTTCAAACGTTCTCACAACAAAGAAATGAGGAATGTTTGAGGTAGTGGATTTTCTGCCTACCCCCATTCTGCTGAGAATAACAGGGGATATGGCAGACAAAACATATAACGTTGCTTCTACATAGACAGCTTTGTACAAACATTACACTACACAACACACATGCACACACATGTTTCATGCAGATGTTGTCTATAAATATGCACTGTCATTATGTACCAATACAAATTTTTAAAAGATGGAGACAAGTCCTGTGATCAGGAGGCTCTTTAAAGCCAGGCTGAAGGGCACTGAAGGCATCTGGTCAGAGGGACAGACATCCAGCTAGAGCATAGGGAGATTGGCCTGGAAGTTAGTGGGAAAAATGCTAGAAAGGAAGAAGGACCTAGCTATGCGGTAGGGATGAATTTGGCTACAAGTTGCAGAGAGGTCCGCTTGGGAATTCGCTGTCCGGCATGAGGAGTGCAGACACAGCGGCGCCAGTGTAACTTAGCTGCTCTGCGCCGAAGCTGCTTCGTCCCGGCCTTTGCCTCGTGGCTACAGAATGATTGTTGCAGCTCCACGTAGTCTATTGGTATCAAAGCACACGTGGAGGGAGGCGGGATAAACACAACTCGCTCATTTAATGGGAAAGCAAAATCTTCCTAGGACTCCCTCTTTTCCCATCAGGCTTCTGTTTGTCTCATTAGCCAGAGGTGTGGTATAGGGCCATCTGATCTCCAAGGAGTCTGGGAAGTCAAGATAATTAGCTGAAACTCCACAAGGCATGACCCGTATACCTCAACAAGGAGGGGCCAAGGGGAGGGGGTAGGTCACGAATGAGCCTAATAATGGTACCAAACTGACTGTGTTTGCTGAATACAGAACTGACTAATAAAGAGAAAAAAAAGAGATAATTAGCTGATACACTTCAAAAGGAAAATGGGGAATGAATATTTACAGGTAACTTAAAGCATCCATCAGAACACAAAAACCACTGCTACCACCAGGAGAGCAAAACAAAGAAAGCAAGGTAGGTTGGACTCTATTAAAATGAAGCACTTCTGTCTCTTCACCAAACAGCATCACTGAAGAGCGTGAACCACACAAGGCCTGAGCGTAGGAAAAGCTCGTCTAATCCCTTGGCCGCTGCACTCTGAGCATGCGCTCTTCAGGTGAAATGCTCTACGCTGGCTGCTGCTGCACTCACCAGACTGGTCCCCAGCTTAGTGCAAAGAGCAGAAATGAGCCGGGCGTGGTGGCTCACACCCCTAATCTCAGCACTCGGGAGGCAGCGGTAGGAGGATCACTGTGAGTTCAAAGCCACCCTGGGACTCCATAGTGAATTCCAGGTCAGCCTGGGCTAGAGTGAGACCCTACCTCAAAAAAAAAAAAAAAAGAGCAGAAATGCATGGCAACCCCTCCATCCTTGGTATTGTTCCTAGTAGTCCCACAGCCGCGTGCCTGCAGGGGCCACAAGGGCTGCAGAATGAAACAGAGGGACAGTGGCTTCCAGTGAGAGTGGTCTGTGGCTGACTAGTGCCACACTGCCATGCAGGCTATCAAAGTCACTTTGCAGTGTTCGTGTGTATGTGTGTGTATGATTTTTTTGTATGTGTGTGGGTGCACATGTTCATGGAGACCAGGGGTTGATGTCCGGTGTGTTCCTCAGCCATTCTCTGCATTCTTGCTTTGCGACAGGGTCTCTCCCTAAATGTACAGCTCACCAATCCACTTAGAGTAGCTAGCCAGCAAGCTCCAGGGATCCCCCTGTCTCTGGCCTCCAAGCACTGGGATGACAGGCACGTGCCACCACACTTGGCTTTTATGTGGGTGCTGGGGATCTGAACGCAGGTACTCACACTTGCAAGGCAACACTTTATCCACTGGTCCAGGCATCTTCGTAGTCCCACATTTTCCAAACTTTTTTTTTTTTCTTTTTTTGGTTTTTCGAGGTAGGGTTTCACTCTAGCCCAGGCTGACCTGGAATTCACTATGGAGTCTCAGGGTGGCCTCGAACTCACGGCAATCCTCCTACCTCTGCCTCCCGAGTGCTGGGATTAAAGGCGTGTGCCACCACGCCCGGCTGTCCAAACTTTTTAAAAGGAAGATGGTCAGGCCATCTAAAAAGCCTTTGGAATTTTAAAATTTGGCAGTTCATTCCGATGAGCTGGGCCAGTGAAAAAGGCATCAGGGGCAGATTTTCCCAGCAGACCTTCTGTTTGCAACCTCTTGTTGAATCCAGAAACAGAATCTACTGGAGCCATGATAATAGGAACAGAGCTATTTATTCCTCAGGGAACTTACTGCAACCTCCACCTAAAAGCATTTCCTCAGCTCTAAGATGTCATCCACATATTTAAACATGCCGTGTTTATTATAGGCCATTGCCGAGGCCCTTGGTTTCCCACCAGGAATAGATGGTAAGACCCTATTGCTGAAGACTTCACATACTTGAGCTGCAAAGTCACTGAGAAATCCTGCTGGAACTGAGCTGAGAACCTCCGCCATGTAGACCAGCTGACAGAAAGCTGGAAGAAGCCATTCTGTATGCAGTTCAATGGGAGAAAGAGAAAACACCACTGAAGATACTCAACAGTGGACACTGAAAGCCTTATATTTGGCCAGCCAGGCCAAATGAGCCAATGGGTGCAATGGTGGCACGTCTGTCATGGTGGGAACCAACTGCCCTCTAATTGGACTGGAGGCTCCATGGGAGAGAATACATCCCTGATACTGACAGCTTAAAACAGGGGTAGTCATGAGCCCTAGGGGTGTAATGTCTGCTGCTGTCTGGCTAAATGTATATACTATGCTCATCAAACTGCCCAGTAAGCACTTCTCTTAATATTCATACCTTTATATTAATGCTACTCTCACTTTTGGTAGATAATCTTCTCTTTTTACATGGCAGTGACCTTGGGATGACGCAGAAGGCATCATGGTGCTGGAAAGAAGTGACCGGAGTGCTCAGCACTGCAATATCTCTATCACACCTTCCAAGGCTCAGGGTCTTATGAGGAAGAGGTTGTGGAAGGAATGTAAGAGTCAAAGGAAGGTTAGGACTCCTTACAACGTGCTCTCCCCAGACACAAAATGGCCTGGATATCCATGACCTCGCAGTGCCTGACACTACCTACATAAGACCATCATAATAGGAGGAAAAGATCCTGACATCAAAATAAAAGAGAGACTGATTGAGATGGGGAGAATGGAGTTTCAAAGGGGAAAGTGGGAGGGGGGAGGGAGGGCATTACCATGGGGTATTTTTTATAATCATGGAAGTTGTTAATAAATTTTTTTTTGAAAAGAAAAAAAAAAACATGACATGATTACATACCCAGCATATGGTGGGGTCAGGACTCAGAGGTCCTCTGCACACTCAGCTCAGAGTGCAAATCATAGCTCTGCACTACTTCTCACCTGTGTGCAAGGAATATTGTCAAGAACAAATGTTGTCCATTTCCATGAAATTACAGCAGGCAGAGCGGTGGTAACAAGCAGACCCAGGCAGGCAACGGCATAAACAACATGAAAATGTTTCTTGTTCACTTAACTTTCCTTGGCTCTTCAGGGGCAGCATGAACAGCTCTTGGCTGTCTTGTGTGTCCATCAGAGCATGGTTAACTGCCTTTTCAACATGGGATCTCCAAAATGTCTCCAGCTCAGTGAGCTAGAAGGAGGAACAGACACCCGCTGTTTTGTGGTAACACAGAAGTCAGAACTACTCACATTCTACTCAGAACAACCCAGGCTGCACTAAAGGACAGTGGCGTCTGGAAAACGAGGTCCTGGTTATGGGGCCAGCTGCTATGATTTTACTATGGAAAGTGAAAATGCATTTTGGGAAAGAGCTACTAACTTTTTTTTATATAAAATAGATTATAGACATGGGCAAATACTGAGTCACAGAGACAGTCTGAACTTGGTGCTAAAATAGTCATTTTATTGGCAATTTTAATATAGGTACATAATGTATTTTGATCATAATTCTTTCCTTACCTTCTTACCTCTCTCCCCTTTCCACGGAACCCTTCTTTCCAACTCTAGTTTCCCTCTTCTATTTTTTTTGGATGTTTTGAGGTAGGGTCTCACTCTAGCCCAGGCTGACCTGTAATTCACTCTGTAATCTCAGGGTGGCCTTGAGCTCACAGCGATCCTCCTACCTCTGCCTCCCTAGTGCTGGGATTAAAGGCGAGCGCCACCACGCCCAGCTTTCCCTCTTCTACTTTGATGTATTTTTTTTTTTTTTTTTTTTTTTGCTGTCCTTCATATGCTCAATACTGTGCAAGTGTTATGCAGATAACAGTTACTGTGAAGTCATGAATGCTCCAGTCGCCTCATGTCCAGAAGACGGTGTTGCAAAGCATTCATCCCCTTCCTTTGTTCTTACCAGATTTCCTCTGTCTCCTGCACAGTGACCCCTGAGCCTTGGAGGGTAAAACAGAGAAGTCTCACTTAGGTCTGAACACTCACTGTCACTTCTCAGCACTTTGATGCATTCTGGATCTTCTTAGTAGTCATTAACAACTGCAGAAATAAGTTTTTCTGACCAAAGGTGAGAGCGACACTAATCCATGAAGAATAAACAAACATTTAGAGGGCAGTTTGATGAGAATAACATATTCATTTAGCCAAGCCATGCTAGTAGCTTTCCTGCTAGGGCCTATGACCTCCCCAGCCATAGGTTTTCAGTACAAAGCATGAATTCTCTGCCATGGAGAGGGACTCGAGTCCTATGAGAGAGAGAGAGCAGTTAGTTACCCCCACAACAGTCATACCACTACAGCAACCACTACAGCAATCACTATAGCAACCACTACAGCAATCACTGGGCACCTCTTCTTTTGTTTGTTTGCTTTTGTTTTTTCGAGGCAGGGACTCACTCTGAAATTCACTATGTAGTCTCAGGGTAGCCTTGAACTCATGGTGATCCTTCTATCTCTGCCTCCCAAATGCTGGGATTAAAGGCGTGCACCACGATGCCCATCGCTGGGCGCATCTTGTCCGGCTGGCTGGTTGCACAGCTGTCAGGTGAGATGACATTTAACACCCCTTTACTTTGGCTGCCTTCTTTTTCTATTTTTCACACAGACAGGAGAGTATCCACTAGTGCTGAGTGATCCTGCTTACTTCTATCCTATTCTACAGGCGCCTTTTTCCTTTTTGGCAGCTAATGCTTGGCAAGGGTAAAAAAGGTTCCTTTTACAAATTAATATGTTGAAAATGAAAAATATCATTAGGTGCTTTACCATATTAAATAACTGGCCAATGGTGTGTGGTATGACAAAAATTTGTGAAGGCGTTTTGCAAGTCAATGAATATGGATAAACAATGTGCCACACTACAGACCATGGCCCTGAAGTGGGAGTGTCGCTGTGAAAAAACACCAGGAGAAATTTAGCTTTGAGGACTTGGCTGGGGACTTAGCTCAGTTGGTAGAATGCTTACCTAGCGTGCATGAAGTCCCAGGTTCAATCCCCGGCACTGTGTGAGCTGGACATGTTGTTGTATACTTGTAACCCAGAACTTGGGAGGTGGAGGCAGGAGGATCAGGAGTTCACTGAGTTTGAGGCCAGATTGAGCCGTGTCTCAGAAAAAAGGTCGGGGTTCAGAGTGGGGGTATGCTGAGGAGGTGGCTCAGCAGTTAAGGGATTAGCTATAAAACCTACTGGCCCTGGTTCAATTCCCGAGTACCCACATAAAAAGCCAAATGTGCAGAGTGTGGTGGCACATGCCTTTAATCCAAGTGCTTGGGAGGCAGAGGTATGAATATTGCTGTGAGTTTGAGCCAACCTGACTTTACAGAGTGAGTTTCAGGTCAGCCTAGGCTAGAGTGAGACCCTGCCTTGACAAAACAACCAACAACAAAAATCCAGATGCACAGAGTGGTACAGGTATCTAGAGTTGTTTATGGCAGCAATAGGCCCTAAATGCCCATACGGTCTCTCTCTCCCCTTGCAAATAAATAAATAAATAAATAATTTGATGCAAAGGGTTACTTCATTTTATGTTTTTGTTTGTTTGTTTTTTGGTCTATGAGGTAGGATCTCACTCTGCCTCTCAAGTGCTAGGATTAAAGGTGTGCACGGGCTACCCCGGCCTGGCTCTCGTTTTATATCTTCAAATGTCTCAGCCGGTGCTTGGTGCCTGCAGTGAGACAGAGCATCATGCAGTGAGACAGGCGGAAGGGCATGGTGGCGGAAAGCTGCTCACATGCCAGCCAGGAAGCAGACACAGAAAGAGAAGAAAGTGGTGGGGACTCCCACCCACTTACTTTCTTTAACCAGGCCTCACATGCTAAGAGCCCATTCATCTATGAATTTATCCAGGGATAGATACACTGACGAAGTTAGCATCCTCATGGGTCATTGACCTATGATTACTGCTGTAGGACAGAGCCCCTAACACATGCACCTTTGGAGGCATATCCTATCCTGTCCTGTCCTATCCTATCCTATCCTATCTACAACCCTGGATAATGGGCAGCCATCTGGGCATAGCACTATGTAGTGCAGGTTGGCAGCAGATGAGTCCTGCTTGGGATGCCAGCTGGTCCTAGAGCCTGTGAGGGAAGCCCAGCTCTGAAAGAAACCCAAGGCCTTCCACCTTCGTGAGCAAGGGCGATGGGCACTGCCCAGTGATTGAAGTTAGTGCAGGGCTGGGCCCATCCCTCCCTGCTTGTTCCCCTTTGTCCTGTTGGGCTCCCTTTTAGAGGGTTGAATTCTTAGGTGCTTTTTACGGAAGACTCTGTACTTTGGCTACGCTCCCAACTGGCTGGATGTGACACTTCCTGAGGGCAAAGGAAGGGTAGAGTGGGCCCCAGTCCTGGAACTGAGCGACAGCAGACCTGCACCGCAGAGCCCACGTGCTTCCTGGAAATGGCTGGTTGCTCGAGGCATTTCTAGGTATTCCATCCGGCTAGTGACGAACACCTGAATTTGCCCAGGGATGGAGAATCATGGGAAACCCCTCGGGAGGTGAAAGACCTGGAGGTGAGCCAACAAGCTCTGTTTCTAGCACCGCTGAAGGATCTGAGTGGCCAGAGAACATGGAATACCCATTGGCTGTCAGGGAATTCAATCAGATGGTTTCTACTCTTCAGAGTGGCTCAAAGTGAAAATATGATGTGAGTAGACCAAGGACGTGGGGAAAACATTGTCAAGTGCAGCTAGTTAGCTTTCTTCCTATATTTATATTGCAGAACAAATTGTCACTACCCAGAAAAACATGAATGTGTTGCCTGAAAAGCTCTTACAGGGCAGGTGCGGTGGTGCGTGCGTTTAATCCCAGCACTCAGGGGGCTGAGGTGGGAATATCATCATAAATTCAAGGCAAGCCTGGACTACAGAGTAAGTTACAGGTCAGCCTGCTTCAAAAATAGAAAGTAAAGCTCTTACTGGGCTGGGAGATAGCTTAGTATGGGAAATTGAAATATGGGGGCCTGAGTTCGCTCTCCAGAACCCGCATTACAGTGCTGGGTGTGGTGGTGCACGTTTATAATCCCAGCACTGGGGAAATGGAGACAGAAGGATCCCTGGAGTTTGCTGGCTAGCGAGTCTAACCAATTTGGTGTCCTCCAGGTCAATGAGTGACCCTGTTTAGAAGGAGGTGGAGTTGTTCATGAAGATGACACCTGAGGTTTTCCTCTGGTCTTCACATGCACACACATACACACACACACATGCTCTTACACATGTGCACAGGGAGACCTGTGCAAGCTTGTTCACTGTCTCATGGTTTCTAACAGCAAAAATTAAAACAGAACTGACACATTGTGGTTTGCATATGAAGTGACCCTTCCCACGTCTTGAAGGTTTGGTCTCTAACTGGCAGTGCTATTGAGAGGTGTTGGGTCACAAGGGCTCTGACTTAAAGGGTGCATTAATCCAGTGAAGGATTCATCATTAACTAGCATTATTGTGAGGTGGTGGAAATGAGGAGGGGGCATGCTTTTGAAGGATATGCCATGAGCCAAGCCCCTTCCTCTCTTGGCCACCACTGGGTGAACAGCTCTGCCCTCCCACATGCATCCTGCCATGGTGCTCTGTGTCATGTTGGGCCCAAACAGCAATCCATCTTGCTGCTAATGGGCTGAAACATCAGAAATCAGAAGTCAAAACAAAGTCCTCCCCTCTTATGTTGTTTATAGCAGGCATTTCATGACCACAACAAAAAAACAACATATGGGGACAACCTAGATCTCCAGAAATGAGAGTAAATAGATAAACAGAATGTGATGTATAAGTCAAAATTAATAACTTCAATTACTGGGTTAAATCAAGGGAGTCAAGACCATGATATTGGGTGAAGAGAGCATGGTGCAGAACGGACATGTTAGTTATGTAGGTCATTGTAGTGGTTTGAAAGAAATGTCCCC
This sequence comes from Dipus sagitta, assembly GCA_036346955.1. Taxonomy (NCBI): domain Eukaryota; kingdom Metazoa; phylum Chordata; class Mammalia; order Rodentia; family Dipodidae; genus Dipus; species Dipus sagitta. Next base: position 54,930,167 of record CM070783.1, read on the forward strand.
TATAGGCTCCTGTGTTTTGAATGTCTGGTCCCTAGTTGATGGCACTTGGAAAAGTTGTAGAACCTTTGGGAGGTGAAACCTTGCTGTGTGAGGTATGTCAATGAGGGTGGACCTTGAGCTCTATAGGGTGTTAGTCAGCAGGCTCACTTCAACTATGCCTTGCTGCTGATTGTGACAATGTGAGCGAGCTTTCTATTTATATAATGCTTTCCCCACCATGATGAAACTTCCTCTTAAAACTTTAAGCTGAATAAACCCCTAAGGGAGGACTTTTAAGCTGCTTCTGATTGGATGCTTCTGACCCAGCGATGAGGAAGTAACTGTTACAGTCAAGTATCCCACAACTCAGTGACTTTCATCAACCATAAGTGCTTGTAATCTTTATGGTTTGAGTGGGTCATGAGATCAGGAGTAACTGAGCTGGGAGGTTCAGTCATGCTGGACTGTAATCAATGAAGCTGAGTTTGAGTCCTTGAAGATGGGCTGTAGTCATTGAGGATGGGCTATAGTCATTGAGGATGGGCTGTAGTCATTGAAGATGGGCTGTAGTCATTGAAGATGGGTTGCAGTCATTGAGGATGGGCTGTAGTCATTGAGGATGGGTTGCAGTCATTGAGGATGGGCTGTAGTCATTGAGGATGGGCTATAGTCATTGAAGATGGGATGTAGTCATTGAGCATGGGCTGTAGTCATTGAGGATGGGCTGCAACATCGAGGATGGGCTGCAGTCATTGAGGATGGGCTATAGTCATGAAGATGGGCTGTAGTCATGAAGATGGGCTGTAGTCATTGAGAATGGGCTGTAGTCATTGAGGATGGGCTGTAGTCATGAGGATGGGCTGCAGTCATTGAGGATGGGCTGCAGTCATTGAGGATGGGCTGTAGTCATGAAGATGGGCTGTAGTCATTGCGGATGGGTTGTAGTCATTGAGGATGGGCTGTAGTCATTGAGGATGAGCTGTAGTCATTGAAAATGGGCTGTAGTCATTGAAGATGGGCTGTAGTCATTGAGGATGGGTTGCAGTCATTGAGGATGGGCTGTAGTCATTGAGGATGGCCTTAGTCATTTAGGATGGGCTGTAGTCATTGAGGATGGGCTGCAGTCATTGAGGATGGGTTGTAGTCATTGAGGATGGCCTTAGTCATTTAGGATGGGCTGTAGTCATTGAGGATGGGCTGCAGTCATTGAGGATGGGTTGTAGTCATTGAGGATGGGTTGCAGACATTGAGGATGGGCTGCAGTCATCGAGGATGGGCTGTAGTCATTGAGAATGGGCTGCAATCATCGAGGATGGGCTGTAGTCATTGAGGATGGGCTGTAGTCATTGAGGATGGTCTGCAGTCATTGAGGATGGGCTGTAGTCATTGAGGATGGTCTGCAGTCATTGAGGATGGGCTGTAGTCATTGAGGATGGTCTGCAGTCATTGAGGATGGGCTGTAGTCATGAAGATGGGCTGTAGTCATTGAGGATGGGCTGTAGTCATTGAGGATGGGTTGTAGTCATTGAGGATGGGCTATAGTCATTGAGGATGGGTTGTAGTCATTGAAGATGGGCTGTAGTCATTGAGGATGAGCTGTAGTCATTGAGGATGGGCTGTAATCATTGAGGATGGGCTGTAGTCATTGAGGATGGGCTGCAATCATTGAGGATGGGCTGCAGTCATTGAGGATGGGCTGCAGTCATTGAGGATGGGCTGTAGTCATGAAGATGGGCTGTAGTCATGAAGATGGGCTGTAGTCATTGAGGATGGGCTGTAGTCATTGAGGATGGGCTGCAGTCATTGAGGATGGGTTGTAGTCATTGAGGATGGGCTGCAGTCATTGAGGATGGGTTGTAGTCATTGAGGATGAGTTGCAGTCATTGAGGATGGACTGTAGTCATGAAGATGGGCTGTAGTCATTGAGGATGGGCTGTAGTCATTGAGGATGGGCTACAATCATTGAGGATGGGTTGTAGTCATTGAGGATGGGCTGCAGTCATTGAGGATGGGTTGTAGTCATTGAGGATGGGCTGCAGTCATTGAGGATGGGTTGTAGTCATTGAGGATGGGCTGCAGTCATTGAGGATGGGTTGTAATCATTGAGGATGGGCTGCAGTCATTGAGGATGGGTTGTAGTCATTGAGGATGAGTTGCAGTCATTGAGGATGGACTGTAGTCATGAAGATGGGCTGTAGTCATTGAGGATGGGCTGTAGTCATTGAGGATGGGCTGCAGTCATTGAGGATTGGCTGCAGTCATTGAGGATGGGTTATAGTCATTGTGGATGTGTTGTAGTCATTGAAGACCGGCTGCAGTCATTGAGGATGGGCTGTAGTCATTGAGGATGGGTTGTAATCATTGAGGATGGGCTGCAGTCATTGAGGATGGGTTGTAGTCATTGAGGATGAGTTGCAGTCATTGAGGATGGACTGTAGTCATGAAGATGGGCTGTAGTCATTGAGGATGGGCTGTAGTCATTGAGGATGGGCTGTAGTCATTGAGGATTGGCTGCAGTCATTGAGGATGGGTTATAGTCATTGTGGATGTGTTGTAGTCATTGAAGACCGGCTGCAGTCATTGAGGATGGGCTGTAGTCATTGAGGATGGGCTGTAGTCATTGAGGATGTGTTGTAGTCATTGAGGATGGCCTTAGTCATTTAGGATGGGCTGTAGTCATTGAAGATTGGCTGTAGTCATTGAGGATCGACTGTAGTCATTGAGGATGGGCTGTAGTCATTAAAGATGGGTTGTAGTCATTGAGGATGGGCTGTAGTCATTTAAGATGGGCTGAAGTAATTGAGGATGGGCTTTAGTCCTTTAAGATGGGCTGTAGTCTTTGGACATGGGCTTGAGGTGAACTAGTTTCCAAGCAGTCTTACTCATGTGGCTGTCACAATAGAGCAAACTCTCTGTGGAAATGAGTTCTTTGTTATATCTACCATCTCTTCACAGCAACTTGAGTGTCCTCAGAACAAGGCAGCTGCGTGTGCCCAGAGTGAGCCATCTGTTGTGGCCTGAAGCAGAGGAGGGAATGTCTGCTATGACCTCGCCTGTGTGCATGAGTCACTGTGCTTGGTGCACACTAAGGGAAGAAGAACCAGGTTCTAAAGCATTTGTAGGCTTATTTTAAACTTTGTACATTTGTACATGTGTGGGCTGACACTATTTATGTAGTTAAAAGTTCTCCATGCCCAGGCTTGGGAATCAGTCAGAGCTTCCTACCTCCCTGGCCATGGTGGGATGGATCCATGCTTGACTACTGGAAATTTACTCTCTAGAGTTTCTGAAGTTTTAAGGTATGAGCTTGGTCTGTTTGAGGCTTTTTAACCCATCAGAATTAAGAAAAAAAAAATTTTTTTTTTTTGGTTTTTTAAGGCAGGGTCTCACTCTAGCTCAGGTTGACCTGGAATTCACTATGTAGTCTCAGGCTGGCCTTGAACTCATGGTGATCCTCCTAACTCTGTCTCCCAAGTACTGGGATTAAAGGTGTGGGCCACTGTGCCCGGAAAGAAAACATTTCTGATGAAGAGAGACAGAGAGAACTACATCCCTAAATGAGTTCATTTGAGCCCCTGGATCAAGTCATTCTTGAACTTGATTCATCCTTCCATGAACTTTTCAGTTATGTAAAGCAAAATAAAACAAACAAACAAAAAACCTTTCCTTTTCTGCCTGAGGAGGGCTTGAATGGGGTTTCTGTCCCTCACTGCCATTGAACTCTTCATGTATGCAATAAATGATACTGTTGGAGCTTAGGTCAAGGTTAAGGTCAAGATTAGAGTCAGGTAAGATAGAGATTTGCAATGAAAGCAACTTTCTGTCTGGGCTTTGGTTTCAAATTTTCACTTTCACTTGGAAATGTCTGGAATGTGTCTTCCCCTGCACTTCTGGTTTAGTTCAGCCCCTCACTGTATTAGTTTTGTAATTGGTCCCTCCCCCATGCCAATCTCTTCCTTCATCTGCCCCCATGCTAACAGACTATGGCTTTGAGATGGGTGTGATCATATTGCTTCCAGGCTCAAGAACATTCCATGACATCAAGTGCCTTAGTCTGAAATTGAAAGTTGCCCATCAATCATTCAGCCTCGACTTCCTTTTCAAGCACCATGTCCCAGTGTAACACACATACATACACACACACATACACACAGACACACACACACACACGCATTCTTTTCCTCCTTAGATTCATTAAGAAGAGTAATGTAGCACTAGGGTTCAGGCTAAGTTGGGTCTATGATAATTAAGTAAGATGGTCCCCAGTGATTCTTGGCCATGGCATTTACAAGCTTGAGGTTTTCTGCTTTGTTATCACATAATAAATAGGGCAACCTAGATAACAGATAGGATATTATGAAAATGATGGAATATGTGCTGTTTGTAGTTTTGTGAATTAACTTGACTGGACTACGGGGCACCCGGGTAATGGTAAAATGTTATTTCTGGGTGTGCCTGTGAGGACAAAGCATGTGTCCAGATGAGATGAACATTTTGCTGGTGGATTCCATTGAGTCAGATGTTCTCCCCACATGGGTGGCCATCATCTACTCCACTGAGGACCTCAGTACAAATGAGAGAGGAAGGAGACTTTCCCCACCCTCACTCTTTGAGCTCAGACACTGGTCCTCTCTTATCCTGACACTGGAACTGAGAAGATTGATGTCCTCGGTTCTGAAACGTTAACACATGCACTGGGATGACATCATTATGTCTTCTGGGGTGTGACTGGGACTACACTACTGGAAACTACACCCCAGGGGCCTCAAGCTTGCATGAGTATCATGTGAGCCAACTGCTCCAGCCCTGGTCTCCTGGCAGCTGATGAGAGCTCGAGCATCCCTCCGATCTCCTCTTCCATCCGCTTCTCTTCCTTCCCCCACCCCTCATCTTTTCCAAGTTTTAGAAAAGCATTTAGATCTGTTCCTTTGGTTCACTGACTTAAGTTTATACAGCAACCTGCTAACTAACTACATCATTGCCTTCTTGGACCCCATACATCTATTTCCCGTCTCCAGAATCTTTTTTTATGTTCTCAGGTTATTTTCCTATGAAGAATCACGCTAGAGATTCCATAGTCTCAAACCTTGTGAAGACGACAAATTAGCTATCCATTTCCCTTAAATGCCGTCCCTGGAGCAGCGAGGATAAAGTGTCATGGACGTTTGCTGTAATCTTTCCCGTCAGTGTCCTTTGACCTGCTTCATAAGTTACTCTCTGTTTGCTCATTTTTACAGAAGGAGGCCTGTGTTTGTTTAACACTGGCTATTAAGATGGCTTAAACACTCTGTTTAAATATTTTTGCCCCAGACAAAGGAATGAGGGAAAGGTTTATATTTACTGTACTTTTACTTAACCCTGTTAACGAGTCAGCGAGCTGTGGAGATGGGAGGGAGCTTCAACACTGGGCAGGCATGATAAAGTATTTCTCCTTTGTGTCAAATGTCCTCTCTTTTTTTCTTTGCGTGTGTGTGTGGGGGTATGGATGTGTGCATGAACCCATGTTTGTACATGCATGGAGCCATGTGTGTGTGAAAGTGTGTACACCGGTGGAGGCCAGTGATTAATGGCAGCAGTCTTCTTCAATCGTTCTTTGCTTAATTTTTAAGTTTATTTATTTATTTTCAAGGAGAGAAAGAGAGAGGAAAAGAGAGAGAGAGAGAATGGGCATGCCCGGGCCTCTAGCCACTACAAACAAACTCCAGATGCATACACCACTTTGTGCATCCAGCTTTACATGGGTGCTGAGGAATCAAACCCATGTTGTTAGGCTTTGCAGGCAAGCACCTTAGCCACTGAGCCCTCTCTAGCTCTTATTTTTTTCAAGACAGGGTCTCTAACTGAACTTGGAGCTCACCAGTTCAAGTAGACTAGCTGGCCAGCAAACCCCAGGGGTCTTCCTGTGCTCATCTCCCTGGCACTAGGATTAGAGGCACAGTCCACTGCCATGGCCAGCTTGTATGTGAGTGCTGAGGATCTGAACTCAGGTCCTCATGCAAGTGTTTTAGCCACGGAGCCATCTTCCCAGCTTCCGAGGTCCTCACAGTTGACTGAGGCAATGACAACTTCTTTAAAAGTTCAGCTGGCCATACTAAGGTCCATACCTGGGGTGGCCCTATTTATTCTAGCACAGCTTCTGGCTTGAAGAGGTATCTGTGAATACCCTAGCAAGCTTACACTTAGCTTCCCCATACACCATACCCAGAGTGTATATCCTTTGAAGCTGGCAGAGATCATAGAAATGTTTTGGTCTCCTCCTCCTCTTCCTCCTTCTCCCCTTCTTTCCTCTTCCTCTTCTTCTTCCTTTCCTTCTTTTGCAACAGTGTCAATATATAGCCCATGCTGGCCTTGATCTCACAACCCCCTGCCTCAGCCTCCCTAGTGCTGGGATTACAACCATGAACCACCACGCCTAGCCTCTACTTCCCTGACTAGACTTGGCTGTTGCCTGGACTAAGCTACGGTTTGGCAGGCCCTGCTCTCAATCTGACCTAAGATCAGTATATCTTACAGATAAATATGTTTCTGGACTGTTGAAAGTGGCATGGCTCCCAATTTCCCATCTGTGAGGTGGTTTTCCTCTTTTGATAAACCTGACCCCTGTGCCTGCTCTCTCTCCCACTTGGCCTCAGCACAAGCCCTGCTCCCTGCAGGAAGCATGCCAGGAAGATTCCCCTCTAGAAACCCGAAGCTGTGCTCTTAGCCGTTCTGGTTCTCGTCTTGTAATTCACTCACTCAAATAATAGGTATGGAGGGCTGGGGAGATGGCTCCGTGATTAAGATTGCTTGCTGCTTAAAGTGCAAGGGCCTCTTGGATAGAGACCACGAAGTTCGACTCCTCAGAACCTATACAGAAGCTGAGCACAGCCATGCACATCTGTAAGCCCAGTCCATGGGGTGAGGTGGGGCGGAGACTGGGGAATGCTGGGGCTTGCTGATGGACAGCAGCTCCAGGTTAAGGGAGGAAATACACAGATGAGCGATCAGAGAAGGTTATCTGACATTTTCCTCTGGCCTCCACACATGTGCATATAATATACCACATATTACATACTACATACACCACACACACACACACACACACACACACACACACACACACACACAGGTATGGACAGCCAAGTTATGTAAGGCACAGTTTTTAATTATTATCTCTCTTTTTTTTTTTTGGTTTTTTGAGGTAGAATTTTGCTATAGTCCAGACTGACCTGAAATTCACTGTGTAGTCTCAGAGTGGCCTCCAATTCACAGAGATCCTCCTATCTCTGCCTCCCGAGTACTGGGATTAGAGACATGCATCACCATGCCCTGCTTATTTATTTATTTATTTAGACAGAATCTCACGAGTCCTGGGCTGGCCTTGAACTTTCTTTGTAACTGAGGGTGACCTTGAGTGTTTTCATTGCTTGTTGTTGGCAGGCCTGTGTTTCCAATCCTGGGCCTTGAGCATGGTAGGCAAGCACCGTACCACGGAGTCGGCCTTACCCCCAACCCTGAACCTCTGATCCTTCTGTTTCTACCTCTCCACTTCTGGGTGTGCACCATCATGCCTGGCTTAAGTGGTGCTGGGAATCAAATCCAGGGCAATGTGACTACGAGGCAAAGCACTCTACCAACTGAGCTACTTCCCCCAAACCTGCCACAGATTAGCTATTGGAAACATTTATGGCCAGCTTCAGGGAACCAGGCCTGCAAACATAACTGATGAGGTGAAAAGAATGTGGCTCCGGGCTTGGGGAGCATGATACACGGTAGTATTGAAGAAACTGAGCTTCCCTAACCAGAGCCAGTGCCCTGAAATTGGCCAACGGGGCATGGGGAATTTACCCTGCACGGCAAAGCTAAGGCCAAGGACAAGGGTGAGGAGTGAGTCGTGGACAGGTAATGAGAAGCTCTGCTGACCTGCCGTGAAATCTCAGTTAGATACAGGGAGCAGTATCTGTGGCCGGCTCCTCCAGCGCAAAGAACCATTGTGCTCAGTGTTGTGAAGTCTCTGAATCTTGCAGTTGACCATGGTGACTCAAGAGAGGTGCTCCAGTCCTCAGAGGCCCAGTTTGCTGTAGAATGGGAATTAGACTGGTACTTAACCTCACAGGGACAAATTGGGGATTGAAAATGATCTGCCTGTAGCATAGTAATTAGCATATGCAGCAGATTAGTCTGATGTCTGGCATCCAGCATACGTAAGCATTTGACACATGGAGAAATTTAGTAATCTCTATTGTTCATAGTGTGTATGGATTGATGAGAAGAGCAAAACTTTTGTTCCATTTTAGAGGTACGTGTTCGGTTATCTCTGAGTTCCCGGCATGTACCAGCCAATAGCACATGCAAGGGCCTTCCTGGGCTGGGCCTTTTCCAGACCTGTCTGGGACTGGGCTGCAGCACAGAACAGCTGTCTCTTCTCCAATGTGCCACCTCTCTAGATGAGGCTCACGGCTGCTGTCACCTGTGAGAGAAGGGCGAATCTCAGCAAACAGCTCAGCATATCTGACCACAGTACAATGAATGGCTTAAGATAAAAGGTGCTACCTGGATATTTGTACTTTATCTATTTATTTACTTATTTTTATTTAAAAATATTTTTTATTTATGGACAGAGGGAATAAAATGAGAGAGAGAGAGAGGGAGGAAGGAAAAAGAGAAAGAGAAAGGGCACACCAGCCAGCAGGCTTTGCAAGCCAGTACCTGTAACCAGTGAGGCATCTCCCAGCCCTGAAATCATTTTTTCTGTGTGTGTGTATGTGTGCATGTGTGTGTATGTGTGCATGCACATGGAGGCCAGAAGACAGCCTTGGGTGCCATTACTCAGTAACATTATCCACTTTTTTTTGAGACAGGTACTGTCACTGGCTTGGAGCTCACCAATGAGACTAGCCAGTGACAGGCCGGCCAGTGAGTTCTAAGGACCTACTCACCTCTGCCTCTCTAGCTGTGGGATCACAGTGTTTTTTTTTTTTTTTGTTTTTTTTTTTTTTTTTTTGGTTTTTCGAGGTAGGGTCTCACTCTAGCCCAGGCTGACCTGGAATTCACTATGGAGTCTCAGGGTGGCCTCGAACTCACAGCGATCCTCCTACCTCTGCCTCCCGAGTGCTGGGATTAAAGGCGTGCGCCACCACGCCCAGCTGGGATCACAGTGTTTTTATGTGGGTTCTGGGGCTTGAGCTCAGATCTTCATGCTTGTGAGGCAAGCACTTCACTATCTAAGTCATCTCTCCAGCTCCTGGATGTCATTTCTCAGCGGGTAAAGTGCTTACTTTGAAGCATCAAGACTTGAGTTTGACCCCAGGCACCCACATGAACCCTGGGCATGTAGCCCATGCTTGTGATCCCAGCACTGGGGATGCAGAGATGGGCGGAGCCCTGCAGCTCACTGGCCAGCCAGCCAAACCTCGCCAGTGACCTGCGACCTGCAGGCCAATGAGGAACCCTGTCTCAGAGACGGTAGCCCACAGGGTGAGGAACAACACCCAAGGCTGTGCTCTCCACATGCATGTGCATACACGGGCCTACATATGTGTGCACCCATATCCACATGAAACATGTACACACGCACAATAAAAGATAAAGCTTAGTTTAGCTATTAAAGAGCTATTCTGAGGACCAAGTTGAGAGCCATACAGACAAAAAGAGGTATAAAAGAGTCACTTTCAGAGACTATTATCCCCAAACTTAAGTGTGTAAATATAGCTCTTGTCCAATCAATTGTCCAATTCTCTTTGAAGCTGCCTAATGTTTAGGGCTTGGTGATTGTGCTAGTCAGTTTTCTATTACTATAACAAAATTCCCAAGGTATTCAATCATCTTATAAACAAAAATGGATATTTTGGCTCACAGTTTTGGAGACCCTGTTGCTTTGGGTTTCTGTCTTTCTCTCTCTCTCTCTCTCTCTCTCTCTCTCAAATAAATAAATTAATTAATCAAACCACTCTATACTCTGCATACTATATTTCCCATCCCACTTAGATTTTAAAATATATTTATATTCATTTATTTGAGAGAGAGAGAGAGAGAGAGAGTGAGTTTGGGCATGCTAAGGCCTCTTGCTAGTGCAAACAAACTCCAGATACATGCACCACTCAGATGCTCAGGAGGCTGAGGTAAGAGGATTGCTGTGAGTATGAAGCTACCCTGAGACTATAGAGTGAATTACAGAGCAGCCTGGGCTAGAGTGAGACCTTACCTTGAAACAGAGAGAGACAGACACACATACACACACACATGTATATATATAGAGAATATGGGCACACTAGGGCCTCCAGCTGCTGTAGACAAACTCCAGACACATGAGCCACTTTGTGCATCTGGCTTTACATGAGTACCGGGGAATCGAACCCAGGCTGTTAGGCTTTGCAGGCAAGTACCTTAACTGCTGGGCCATCTCTCCAGCCCCACACATTCTTTATTATTATTTTTTTTTTTGAGAGAGAGAGAGAGACAGAAAAAGAAAGAGGCAGAGAGACAGAATGGGTGCACCAGCCGCTATGAACAAACTCCAGATGTGTGCACCGCCTAGTGCTTATGTGTGACATTGCATGCTTGTGTCACTGTGTGTCTGGCTACATGGGACCTGGAGATTCGAACATGTGTTCTTAGGCTTTGCTGGCAAGTGTCTTAACTACTAAACCATCTCTCCAATGCCCCCCCACATTCTTTTTTAAACAATGAATAATGTTCAGTTGTCAGATGTACCATAGTTTATTCCTCCATTTACTTACTGAAAGACATATTTGTTGCTTCCAAGTTATGTCAACTATGAGTAAATAAATTTATTATACCTTTATTATAAAAATATACTATAAAGATATTATACCTTTTATTATATTATAAAACTACTATAAATACCTGTGTGTAGGTTTTTGTGTGGATGTTTTCAACTCCTTTGGGCCACTTTTTTTGTTTAGGCTAAGTCAGCAAGAATGGAGGACTTTAACACCATGTTGGGTAGGATGTGGAGAAGCAAGCACTATACAATAGTAAGGACACATGCCCTTTTAGCACATTAACTCCCCTCCCAGGATTTTATTTTAGGGCAGGGTCTTACTCTAGCCCAGGCTAACCTGGAACTCACTCTGTAGCCCAGGCTGGCTGCAAACTCAAGGCGATACTCCAATCTCAGCCTCCTGGAGTGTTGGGATGAGAGGGGTGTGCCACCATGCCCAGCTCCCTTCAAGGATCTGTGGGGCAGCATGCTTGGAGGTATGATGTGCCGGGCTGTGTGCTGCCACAGCATTTGTCCTAACTAAGGAATGGAGACGGATGTCTGCCAATAGGGAGCTCATGAAATAAAGTATGGACATCATTTCAGTGGGATATATGCAGCTGTCAAGGCAAACAATGGAGATAAATGCTGATGTTGGACGAACTCAGAGACATTTGAAGCAAAAAGGTCAGTAACAGGATGGAGCATGCTGTTCTCGTGCGTGTGCAAGGGGGTGAGGGCGTGGCTTTGGAAGCCAGGCTTGGCTAAATTCCGGCTCCTCTTTCTCGCTCTGGAACCTGAGGAAGTCAGACATGCTTCAGTTTTCTCAGTTGTCACCCTCACAGCAGTCTCAAGACAAAAAGGAAATATGTTTTTCCCTTTTATCTGTTCTGAATTTCTTTTTCTTAAATTCATGGGATTCTATTGTACTAATTTTTAATGAAAAAATGGTTATTTTCATAAAATCTTTATCGATAAATAATTCACATAGCATGCAATTTGGCCACTTACACAATTTAATAGTTTATAGTTTAAAAACATCAAATGTGGGCTGGGGAAATGGCTTAGTAGTTAAGGTGCTTGCCTGCAAAGCCTAAGGACCCCGGTTTGATTCTCCAGGACCCACATAAGCCAGATGCACAAGGGGGCGCATGTGTCTGGAGTTCATTTGCAGTGGCTGGAGGCCCTGATGCGCCCATTCTCTCTCTCTCCCTCTCTCTCTGCCTCTTTCTCTGTCGCTTGCAACTAAATAAAAATAAAAACAAAAAACTATCAAATGTATTTATGTGTATCTGTGTGTGTGCACATGCGCGTGTGTGTGTATATGGGAATGTATGTGCCACGGTGCAAAAATGTGGGGGTCAGAGGACAACTGTCAGGTGGGTCCTCACCTTCCACCGCACCCGAGGCTGGGTCTCTCATTGTTCACCGCTCCGTGTGTGAGCATTGGGAAATCCCTCCATCGCCTCCTCTCTTCTCACTGCAGACACACTGGGATTACAAAGCCTGCCACAGCTTCCAGCTTTCACGTGAGGTCTGGGGATCTGAACTCAGGTACTCAGAGCGGCCAGGCAAGAGCTTCACCCACTGAGCCATCTCCCCAGTATAATTGAATGGCTTTTGGTGCAGGTAGCCATAACTGCTGTATGTTCATGATTGCCACCAAAAAGAATATACAAATAGCAAATAAACACCTGGAAAAGACGCTCATCACCATCCCAGTCACCAGGCAGACAAATGAGCATGAAAGCCACAATGAGCCCGTGGGGTGGTGCAGGCCTTGAATTACATCTATTCTGGAGCTGGAGACAGGAGAGTTGCAAGTCGGAGGCCCGCTTGGGCTGCCAAGTGAGTTCAAGTCCAGCCTGGACAACTTAGAGTATAAAAAAGAGCTGGGGTGGGGGAGGGTGGATGGAAAGATGGCTTACTGGTTAAAGCATTTGCCTGTGAAGCCAAAGGACCTAGGTTTGATTCCTCAGGACCCATGTAAGCCAGATGCACAAGGGCCACGTGTGTCTGGAGTTTGTTTGCAGTGGCTAGAGACCCTGGCATGCCCATTCTCTCTATGTCTGTCTCTCTCTCTCCTCTCTCTTCTCCTTGCAATTTAACAAAATAAAAATAAAAAAAAGAAAGCTGGGGATTTAGCTCTAGAGTAAAGCCTAGAACTTGATCCCCAGTCGTGCAAATATGAATTAACAAATACCCACAATGTGATGCCACATGAGAATATGAGAGTACTGACGAGTGTGGCTAAATGACGAAGATGACAAAGACAGACCCTACCACAAGCTGGGCAAGAAGTAACAGCTGCTGTTGGGCAGGCCACACAGCACAGCCCTGAGAAGACAAGATGACACTTTCTTGTATGGTTAAACACACTCCTCCATAAAGACCAGCAGCCCCACTCTTAAGAATTTGCTCGAGAAAAGTGAAGGTGCATGTTTATCAAAAGACTTGTACTTGAATGTTCTTAATGGCTTTATTCAAAACAGCCCCAAATTGGAAAATAAAAACCCAGATTTGGGCTGGAGAGATGGCTCAGCAGTTAAGGCATTTGCCTGCAAAGCCTAAGGACCCAGGTTCAGTTCCCCATTACCCACATAAAGCCAAATGCAAAAAGTGGCACATGTATCTGGAGTCCATTTGCAGTGGCTGGAGACCCTGGCGCACCCATTCTCTCTCTCTCTCTTTCTCTCTCTCTCTCTCTCTGCAAATAAATAAATTAAAAAAAGAGCCGGGAGTGGTGGTGCACGCCTTTAATCCCAGCACTCAGGAGGCAGAGGTAGGAGGATCACAAGGCCACCCTGAGACTACATAGTGAATTCCAGGTCAGCCTGAACTATAGTGAGACCCTACTTTGAAAAACCAAAAACAACAACAAAAAAAAGAGTCCATCAGCTTGGGAACAGGTATGCAAACTGATGTGTCCAAAACAGGAAAACGAGAAAAGGACTGAGTTCACATCAGCACTGAAGAATCTTCAAAACATTATGCTGAGTGAAAAGAACCCAGACATTTTTTAAAGCTGCGTGTTTTTCTATTTTAAAAAATTAGAAAAGGCAAAATCATAGGGATACAAAGCAGAGTCATGGTTGCCAGGTCTAAAGGTGAGGAAGAAGTGACACAGAGACACAGGATCAGAGGACGAAGAAAGAAGGACACTGGTGGTGCTTCAAGATTGGAATTATTCTCATTAGTTTGTTTAGTTAGAATACAAAAATTATGATATTTTCCTGTATGTATATAATTATATTTTGCTAATATTCACATTGCCTTACCTTCTCGTACTACTTTCCCCTTCCTCCTAGTCCCCTCCCCCAACAGTCCCCTTTGTTCTCATGTAAAATATATATGTATAGATCTATGTATAATGTTCCTTTCTTGTTTTCCCTCCACTACCTGCCTACATGACCATGTTTGTGAAACTTCCAGTTGTGTACATAAACAAAGATTGATTTAACAAGAACAGGCCTAATCTAACATCCATAAAATTCTTGTAACAGGATGGCCCAGTCTGTACTGCTCAGTGACAAGGTAACTTAACAGGACAAGGATGGAAATGACTCATTTGGTTGGATGCTTATACGTCAGCTTTTGCTGCAGTCAGAGTCAGTGGGGAGTGAGGAAGAGGAGGCAAGGATCTGAGGTCATTTTCCAAGAAATCTGTCATAATAGATATGGAATAAACATGACCCAACTTCTGTGGTTATCAAAGAAATGAAGATTAAAACAATAACGCCGTGGCTTATGTGCTCGGCACGGTCTGATAAGCAGGGTGGGTCCCAGTGCAGGGAAGGGATATGTAATCTTTGTAGAAAGCAATTTGAAATCAAGACCTTCCACCCCTGAAGTGTAAACTCTTTGACCTGCCCACTAGGCATTTATTCTGAGGAAATCGTGAGGTGATGGGCAGAGGAAGATGTACGAGATGGCATCAGCGCCATTTGTCATGCAAACCATTGGAAGCAAGCTGAGTGCTCAGTAATAGAGGACTGGATCAGTAGAATAATGATTTATCACTGAGTTTGAGTTTTGCTTTAATATTCTTTTGAGATAAGGTTTCACTAAATAGCCTAGGCTAGTCTTGAACTTGGGGTCCTCCTGCCTCCACCTCCTGAGTATAGATTATAGAGGTGCCACCATGCCTGACCATTTGAACATTTTTTTTTGATCTTTGCAATAGTGTAAAGATAAGAAAGACTGGATGATGAGAGGGAGATTTTTGTCAAGTAGCATTCTCTACCTTTAGAATATTGAACCATGCAACTCTATTATCTGTTAAAAAGTTTAAAATCTGAATAAAATAAAAACACTCATCTGGAGCTGTAATTGCTCACATGGAAGGTATTTCAGTATAGAATTTGGTGGGAAAGTAGATTGCATTTAATTTAAGTGACCCACAATGTCCCCTTCCTGCTTGTTAACCAAAGCCAGTGAGAGCTGGGGGTGGGGGGCCTGCTGCCCATGGAAAGCACGAAAACATGGGCTAAACAGGGCGGTAGGGCTGTAGTCTTCAGCGATCCTGGGCCCGAATGATAGTGGGTGGCATGGGTAAGAAGGAAAGGTGGGTATGTCAAATGCCAAGTACTTCAAAAGAGGAGGGGTACAAATAGAATGGAGGTGGTGAGGGGGTCCAGGAGAAAGTCAAGGTCTCCTCAAAAAATGCTTGCAAGCACCTAAAAAGCCACCTACACATGAAGCCGTCAGGACCAGAGACCTGGCCACTGACTGGCCTGCATTGGCCCCTCCTGTGGCGACAGAGTAAGCCTGAACTCAGGACTCTTGCCAAGCTCTGTTCCTGTCCCTATTCTGTCCCTCCTTTCAGACTGGTCAAGCCAGAACTGGCTGCCTCTTGGTAACCAGTTTCTCTGCTTTTGTGAACTGCATCCATCAGTCTCAAAGGCCAGGAACATTACTCCAAGATCTCACAACATGCACAGAAAGACAGATCAGGTTTTTGATCCAGAGAACCAGAGAGAGAGAGAGAGCTCCCAAATGCTCTTGTGTCCCCAGTAGCCCAGGGGAAGAGATGGTGAGGAATTTTGGGGGGTCCCTGAGAGGTTCTTTGAGCCTATCAGCTTCTATAAATTGTCCATCAGAGACAGGATGGGGATGATATTTTTCTGCCCCATCCCCAGGTCTGTAGTAACATGGGATACAGATCCCCAGATACCTTGTTTGGTAATTTCTTTGGTGCACAGGCGAGAACCAGGAGTCTTGAGTCAATAACAGAAGATGCCTGAGTGCTGCTGCCCTGATTCTTAGGAGTGGCAAAGCCCAGATGCCATTACCATTTTTAAGTTATATTTTGGATAATCTTTATTTTTTTATTGACAACTTTCCAAAGTATAGACAATAAACCAGGTTTTCCTCCCATCGACCTCTTCCCCCGCCCCCTCAAATCCTCCCTCCATTGAATCCCTTCTCTCCATCTAGTCTCTCTTCTATTCTGATGACATTTCCCACTCCTAATGTGCAGGTCTTGTGTAGGTAGTGTCAGGCACTGTGAGGTCATGGATATCCAGGCCATTTTGTGTCTGGAAGACAGTAGTGTAAGCAGTCCTCCCTTTCCTTTGGCTCTTATATTCTTTCCACCCTCTCTTCCAAAATGGACCCTGAGCCTTGGAGGGTGTGATTTTATTTTAAATTAGGGCTGTGAAGATGGCACAGCGATTAAAGGTACTTGCCTGAAAAACAAGCCATCCAGGTACAACACCCAAGCCATCCATGTAAGCCAGAGCCAAAAAGTGGCACAAGCATCTGGTGTTCATTCACAGGGGCAAGAGACCCTGGCACATGCATGCGCACCCATGCGTGCGTGCACACACACACACACAAGTAAGTAAAATAAATTTTACTTTAAATTAAAGATAATTGAAGCTTTTCTCTTTGCACGTACATGTGTGTAGTAGGTGTGATGTAGTGTGCGTGATGTATTCCCGTGTGCATACAGATGTGCTGCCCCTTGTGTGAAGGCCGGAGAAGAACATCAGGTGCCTTCCTCCATTTCTTGAGATTCTCAGGGACTCTACTGATTCCAGAGCTTGTCATTTTATCAAGCCCCAGAGATTCTCAGGCCTCCACTCCTTACAGGACTGGGGTTACAGACATATGTGGCTACACCCAAGTATTTATGTGATTTCTGGGGAATTGAACTCAGCAGTCTCAGGCCCCTTGGGTCCTGAAGCTTGCACAAGAAGTGCTTTTAGCTGGGCGTGGTGGCGCATGCCTTTAATCCCAGCACTTGGGAGGCAGAGGTAGGAGGATTGCCTGTGAGTTCAAGGCCACCCTGAGACTCCATAGTGAATTCCAGGGCAGCCTGGGCTAGAGTGAGACCCTGCCTCAAAAACAAAAACAAAAAAAGTGCTTTTTATCACTGAGCCATCTCTCTGGCTCTACAGCTCTTTTTCTTTCTTTCTTTCTTTCTTTCTTTCTTTCTTTCTTTCTTTCTTTCTTCTTTCCTTCCTTCCTTCCTTCCCTTTCTCTCTCTCTCTTTCTTTATTTCTTTCTTCTCTCTTCCTTTCTTTCTTTCTTTCTTTTTTTTTAAGTTAGGAAGTCCCAGAGAACATTTCCTATAGTTCTAATCATTCTTGTAGCCAAAATCTGCCTCTAGGGAGCAGAGTGAGGAAAAAACAGTGGCTTGCCTGGAGGTGGCCTTACTGATTTGTGGTAAATGTTTAATGTTTAGAAAACAATAACAAAAACCCACATTAGAAAACTCTTCTAAAAATCTTTCATGAGGCCTGCCCTCAGTGAAAAGCATAGTATCTGCTTTCCTTCATTTTACCACACATGCACACACACATTCAGGGATATTGGGGGCTGAATTTAAAGTCTCGTGCTTGCTAGGCAAGTGCTCTACCACCAAGCTATATTCCCAGCCTGCTTTCCTTTCCTTCCTCACTTCTATCCTCCTTCTCTCCCTTTTTCCCTCTCTCCTCCCCCACTTCCTTCTTTTCTTTTTTTACAGGGCTTCACTAAGTTGCCCAGGCGAGCCTTGAACTCACTCTGTAACCCAGGCAGGCATTGAACTTGCAATCTTGTTTCAGCTGTGCAGGTCTGAGCCACCAGGTTTGTCTCAAAGTAATCTTATGGGGGCTGAAGAGACAGGTCAGTGGTGAAGAGCCCTTGCTGTGGAAGCATGAGGGCCTGAGACCACTCAGGTTCCATTCACATAAAAAGTCACCATGACCACATACATCTGTAACTCCAGTCCTGTGGAGGGGGCAGGGTGTGGAGAATTGCTGGGTTGCCGACCAAACAAATGGTGGAAAGGGCTTCCCTGGATTGAGTGACAGACTCCATCTCAAGGAAATGGGCCAATGAGCAAAAATCAGGGGACATCTGATGTTCTCCCCTGGCCTCTGCATGTGTGTGCACAGGGCATGTGCATCTGCATACACACACCATGTCATACATCACACCACACGTACTCTACTCACACATACACCAAAAATAAAAATAACCTTATTGACAAAACAGACTCATATATAAGCTAATAATAGAGTTAGTTAAGTAACTTGCCCAAAGTCATACAACTAGAAAGTGTCAGGGCTTGGCTTTGAACCAGAGAGTAACTGACTACATGGACTCAGGAAATAACATAATTAAAACAGTATATTTGGGGGGGGGGTTCGAGGTAGGGTCTCGCTCTAGCCCAGGCTGACCTTGAATTCACTATGTAGTCTCATGGTGGCCTCAAACTCATGTCAATCCTTACCTCTGCCTCCTGAGTGCTGAGATTAAAGGCACGTGACACCAGTAGGATGATCACTGTGAGTTCAAGGCCAGCCTGGGACTACAAAGTGAGTTCTAGATCAGCCTGGGCTTGAATAAGACCATACCTCAGAAAAAAAAAAAAAAAAGTTATTTGTATCTACACAAAATAATAAATATTGAGGATCTGGTCTGATAATGATAAAAATCTAATTAAATTTGGATTAAGTAAAAAATAAATATTATACATTTTGGCTCATATAACTTTAGAGTTTAAAAGATAATTCCTGGGTAGATAGATGGGTAGTTGGATGGATGTGCAGACAAGTAGATGATGGATGGATGAGTGGATGGTTGGATAGATTGATGGATGGGTGGACACATTGATGACAGATGGATCAGTGGTTGGAGGCAAGGTTTTTTTTTTTAATTTTTATTTTGAGGCAGGATCTCACTCTAGCCCAGGCTGACATGGAATTCACTATGTAGTCACAGGCTGGTCTTCAACTCACAGCGATCCTCCTACCTCAGCCTCCTGAGTGTTGGGATTAAAGGCATGGGCCACCGCACCCAGTTAGAGGTGACATATTAAAGTGACCTCAGAAGTTGCTTTGAGGTTGGAGGAACCTGGTGAGTGACAGTCTTATGAGGTTGGTGGGGAACCACAGCCAGCCAGCTTTACTTTCTCACCCAAAGTCCTTTGCTTTGATTTCTCACATTCACATGGGCTCACTTTCACTTTCTGCACTGGGAAATCCTACAAGCTGCATTTAACTTTCCCAAGCATGAAAAGATGGTGCTGAGGACATAGCAAAGATGCTGGCCATCGAGGATTGATGATTGACCTTCATTTTGTTGTGCATTTCCTCAAACTTCCCATTTCCTAGTCTACAGCAAGTATCTGTTATTCGTTCTGAATGCCATTGGTCCCTGGATAATCACTCCTTGCCCTACTTGCTCTTTAAAATATGTCTTTATTTATATGCACGTGACGTGGGGAGGCTCTGGCACCTCTTGCCACTGCAAACAAATGCCAGAAGTTGTTCCCCTTTTGGCATCTGACTTGCATTGGTGGCTCTGGAATTGAACGTGGGCTGACAGGCTTGGCAAGCAAGCACTTTTAACCACTGGCCACGTGCCAAGCCCCTTCCCTACTCTCTCTTACTGCTCTCTTGAAGGGGAAGGCTCCTCCCCTAAGTCAGAGATAAACATACAATCCAGATTTGACCAACCATCCTTTCATCTCTTGGCCACAGTGATTGGTTCAAGAAGGGGCTCATGGTCCAAGTATGCTGAATGCTGGCTCATTTGATAAGCTTGAGTTTAGGAATAGTTTAAGAGAGAATCTCCTTTTATTTTGGGGTGCTGAGAGAGAGGGATATTTGTCTGGGGTTTCTGACTCCATCTTGACTAACTTTTCTAGTGTCTGAGAATAAAGCGAACACAGAGGAAAGCACAGATGAGAAGTGGGAGGCAAGAGTTCAGAGCTCATATTTTTAAGTCCCTGGATCCAGCCATACCTGAAGCCAGAGACCTGTGGATGTTTCAATTACATAAAATAAAAAAAGTATAGTATACGTCTTTCCTAATCCAGATTGAATTGGGTTTTCATTATTTTTAGACCATATCTCATACAATATTTTATTTTGTGTAGATACAAATAAAATATTTTATTTTTACTTATTTATCTGAAAGAGAGAGAAGGAGAAACAGGCAGATAGAGAATGGGCACTGAGGGCAAACAAACTCTAGATGCCACCCTCTGCATCTGGCTTATGTGGATCCTGAGGAGTTGAACCTGGGTCCTTTGGCTTTGCAGGCAAATGCCTTAAGGGTTAAGCCATCTCTCCAGCCTGAAATATTTTAAATAATGTTATTTTTTTAATTAAGGATCCCTGGACACATGCAGTCAGTTAACAGAGCTTGTCAACAAAACACCTTGCAGGTGTGGCTGGAGGTAAGCGGGAGGCTGGGAAGATTCCCCTAGGAGTGTCCCGCAAGGAGGGGAAGGAGTGAAGTAACAATCAGGTCAGTTTCACCTGCCCTTCCTGCTCC
Source organism: Dipus sagitta (assembly GCA_036346955.1). Lineage (NCBI taxonomy): Eukaryota > Metazoa > Chordata > Mammalia > Rodentia > Dipodidae > Dipus > Dipus sagitta. The sequence goes on from CM070783.1 coordinate 54,950,619, forward strand.
TCCCAGCTTCCAGCTGGGCACAATGAGGCCCCTTCAGCCTGCAGCCTGCAGCCTGCAATGTCTCAGGAATCCTGCGGATCCAGGCCCTCTCCGCCCTGGGCTGGTCCTGCCTTGGGACAGAGGGGCCGGGCCAGTTCCTCAGTTTGCTGGGAGGAGGTGGTGGAGGCTGTGTGAGCCAGAGGTGGACGGGCATGGGATGCTCCCAAGGGCACCAGCCTGTCTAGCCTTTTTTCAGGATTGCCTCAGTGGAGGAGGGAGGGACAGAGTGAGAGAGATTCACACCTTTGGGCATTTCCTTGAATGGCATTCACTTTTTGGGGATGTCAGGTTGCTTTTAGGACGCATGCAATGTTTACGTTATGAACCACATTATTTTTTTTTCCTTTCTGAGGTTGTTTTTCAAATTGTACAAAACCATGCACTATAGAACAGTGCATAAAAGGTTTACATAAGAGCTCCTTTGGGCTTTTTCCCCGTTCCTGAACTTCCAGCTCCCTGCTCTAGTAAGCTCCTCTCATCTCAGTCCTGCTGGGCTAAGATGGGGGGAAGGAAGGACCCCAAATCCTATGTGGGCTCTCTACCCCCTCATGCCAGCCACTTGTACTTCCTTCTCTTCCTTCTCTTCATCTAATAAAGTCTCTTTAAGTCTTAAAAAGATTTACATATGGTTTAAAAAATAGAAAAGCACATACCTGCCTTTGTGATGCTGCTAAGGATGACAAATAGCTCCTTGCCAGCTAGTTTTCCAAACATCCTGTGTCTCTGAGCACTTCTCTCCACACTCAGAAGTTTCTGCTTTCTTGATTTCTGTGATCAATGCATCTTGCTTTTCTTTATTGTCTCATTACTTTTCTTTGTCAACTTATTTTTTCAAATATATATATATATATATATACATATGTACATATATGTATATATGGATGTATACTTTTTTCTTGACATTCCATCTTGCTACATAAAGTAACCACTTTGCTACATATCCCAGGCTGCCCTTCAACTTGCAATCCTCCTGCCTCAGCCTCCTACATGCTAGAATTATAGGCATGTGCCACCATGTCCATCCTAAAATTTGTTTTGTGTTTCTTTTTTTAATGTATGTTTTATACTTTCATTTACTTATTTGCAAGCAGACAGAGACAGAGAAAAGGGGGACAGTCAGAGAAATGGGCATGCCAGGGCCTCCCACTGCCCTAAATTCTAGATGCATTCATCCCTTGTACATCTGGCTTTACGTGGGTATTGGAGAATCGAACCTAGTCCATCAGGCTTCGAAGGCAAGCGCTTAAAATGCTGAGTATCTCTCCAGCCCTGTTTTGAGTTTCTTATTGGGATAAAATTTGCATTCTATAGAGTAACTTCTTTAAAGCTCAGGGCATTTGATACCTTCAGAAAGCTAGGAAACCACTGCTTTTATCCAGTTTCAAAATACGCTCACCACCCCCAAATAGACACCCAAATCCACTGAGCAATCAGCACACACTTTCTCCAGGGGGCCATAGATTTGCTTTCAGACTCTGAATTTTCCTATTCTGGATTTTTAATGTAAAGGGAATCCTGTGGCCTGTGATCTTTTGTGTTTGTTGGCTTAGCATGATATTTTTGAAGTTTATCCATATGTCAGTACTTCATTCCTTTTAGTGGCTGAACAATATTCCATTGTAAAATGACTTGTTCTAAAGGAAATATTAGCCAGGCCTAGTGGTGCACACCTTTAATCCCAGAGCTCAGAGGCAGAGACTGGGGGACTGCTGTGAGTTCAAGGCCACCCTGAGACTGCACAGTGAATTCCAGGTTGGCCTGGCTAGAGTGAGACCCTACTGTTACAGTTGAATATACAGGCTCATTTCTTGAGAGCTTGGGCCCAAGCTGTGGTGCTATGTGGGGAAGTGGTGAACTGGAACCTGTGAATGTTCCCTTCGATGGCACAAAGAAAGACTTTGCAGGTATGGTTAAATTAATGATCTTCCAGTAGGGTTCATTTTTCACTGTCAGCTTGACTGGATTCAGAGTCACGGAAACACACCTCTGGGCGTGTCAGTGAGGGTGTTTCCAGATAGGCTTAACTAAGGAGGGCAGCCCTGCCTTGACCGTGGGCAGTACCATCCCAAAGGGACAAGGAGAGGCGAGCTGAGCACCAGCATTCGTCTTTTGGCTCCTGACTGTGCACACAGTGTGGCCAGGTGCTCATTCATACCACCCGCCTTCCCTGCCATGATGGACTGTGCCCTCTCAGACCATGCGGGCCAAATTAAACCCAGCTTTCCTTAACTTGCTTTTGCCACCGCAAGGAGAAACAGTGATACGCAAGTCCGTGTAATGAACAACTGAGGGAAGACGTCGCTTTGCTGGAGTTAACGGTAGGGGAAGGGTCCAGGAGCCGAGGAATCAATGCATCTGTTGAAGTTGGAAAATGCAAGGGAACGGATTTGCCCCCAGAGCCCCTGGAAGAGCACAGCTCAGCTGACACCTTAACTTAACCCCTTTAAGATTCATTCCCAGAGCTGTCAGAGAATAAATTATTTTGTGTCACACCACTAGGTTTGTGAGAATTGGTCATACGGAATCCACAAGAAAGTGACATGGTTTTCAATATCATCTGTGAAACAAGTAAACAAGTGTGCACTCCAGTGTGTGACCAAGGGAGAGACCAGCACTGGGGACAGCAAGCACTGGATGACAGATGCCGAGGCAGCGGCAGTTTCCCTGTTAGACGAGAGGCATTGTTAAAGACACGTTCACCATCCCGGAACTTCATTTTTTGCTCATTTGGGCAACAATACTAAACATTCTTATTTGCTGGGGACAAGGGAACACTGTATAAGAGATGGTGACACTTGTACCTAGTTGTGAAGGATGAATGAATGAGCAGAATATGGGTGAAGAAAGAAGAGCAGCCAGACGTGTTGGCGCATGCCTTTAATCCCAACACTGGGGAGGCAGAGGTAGGAGGATCACTGTGAGTTCGAGGCCACCCTGAAACTACATAGTGAATTCCAGGTCAGCCTGGGCTAGACAGAGACCCTCCCTACCTTGAAAAACAAAACAAAATAAAATAAAACAAAACAAAAAAGACAGAGAAAGAGAGAGAGAAAGGAAGAGAGAAAGAAAGAAAGAAGGAAGGAAGGAAGGAAGGAAGGAAGGAAGGAAGAAAGACAGGCAGTGTATGGTACGAAAGTGAAGTCTGCCTGCCACTTCATATTCTTACCATAGGGTAAGTTTTGCAACATCAGAAACGTGTCGAGATAATGGGAACATCTAGGCAGGAAGTGCTTTGTCTGTCCTGAGGAGACATCCTCCTGGTGTAGCCTGGAGTGGGGTTAGGAGGACGGAGAGCTTAGAGACGGAGAGATGTGTGAGGAGGAGGGGAGCTTCATGGCTTTTTGTTCAGGATCTTTCTCATGCTCCAGGCTATCTCTCTCCGCACTCTAGACTGGACTTGGCTTCAGTCATGCCTTCCATCTGTCTCTGGCTCAACCTCCTGAGTTTTCAATCCCAGAAGAGCTTAGACTATTTTTCAAAAATTTTATTTATTTGAGTGAGAGAGAGAGAGAGAGAGGGAGAAACAATGAGGGCGCCAGGGCTTCTAGCCATTGCAAACAGACTCCAGCCGCATGGGTCACCTTGTGCATCTGGCTTATGTGTGTACTGGGGGATCCAACCCTGGTCCTTAGGCTTCGCAGGCAAGTGCCTTAACTGCTAAGCCAACTCTCCACCCCATTTTTTAAAACATTTTAATTAAATTATTTGACAAAGAAGGAGAGAGAGAGAGAGAATGGGCGTGCCAGGGCCTCCAGCCACTGCAAACGAACTCCAGACACATGCGCCCCCTTGTGCATCTGGCTAACGTGGGTCCTGAGGAATTGAACCTGGGTCCTTTGGCTTTGCAGGCAAACAATGCCTTAACCACTAAACCATCCCTCCAGCCCTCCATCCCATTTTTTTAAGACAGGGCTTTATAACCCAAGCTGGCTTCAAACTTGCTATATGGCCAGCTAAGGATGACTTGCAACTGCTAATCCTCCTGCCTTCACCTTCTGAGGGCTAAGATGACAGGTCTATACCACCACAGTGGTTTTGTGCGGTGCTGGGAATCAAACTCAGGGCTTTGTACATGCTAGGCAAGCACTCTACCAACTGAGCCACACCCCCAGGCCTGAAAAGCATGGGGGCCTTTGAAAAAATATTTTATTTATTATTAAGAGCAAAAAGCAAGAGAGTAAAAGGGAGGGAGAGAGGAAGGGAGGGAAAGATAGAGACAGAGAGAGAGCATGTGTTTATGAGCACACCAGGGCCTCTTGTCTCTGCAAACATTATACATCACTTTGTGCATCTGGCTTTACGTGGATCCTGACAAATCAAACCCAGGCCAGCAGGCTTTGCTCGCAAGCACCTTTAACCGCTGATCCATCTCCCCCGACCCAGCTTGGAGTCTTTATCCACCATGTGGGGCAGGTCCCCAAGGACATGCTTGAGTTTGAGAACCTCTGACTCATCAGGAGGTGCTCTTTGATTGTGGGACATGCATCTGGGACTCTGAACCAAGAGGAAGAAGTGAGAGGAGCAAGCAGAGAGGTGGAGAAGGCCAGGGCCACACCGACAACTTAGGTTCCCGTGTCCTACCAATGTCCCTGGGACACAGTGGTGGCTGCATATAAAGGAGTCTTGGAATGAAGTTGTTCTTTTCCACCTCACTTCTATTCTGGGATAGGAAGATCCCTGGACCTAAAGCCAGACAAGGCTAAAAAGGGCTTCCTCAGGGCCAAGGAACTTGGCCTGGGGGCTAGAAGAGGGCTTCCACATAAAGGCTGCTTGCCCAGTGGCTAAGCACAAAGGCCCTGCCCTCCGGTCTGTACCCACAGGTTACTAGCCGTGTGGCTCAAGAAGAATTCTCTCTGCCCCAGTCCCTTTATGTGAAGAGTTCTGAGCCACCACATGTGCATGAAACACTCAGTAGGATCCCTAAGCAAACAAGAACTCAACAGTATGCCAGCTCTTGCTTTAGTTAGCCCCTCGTTTTCCTGAATGCCAACACTGACTGGTCCTGTGCCAATGTGGGAGCACAGAGATGACGCCATCCCTGCCTTCGAAGACAGAGCTCATGGTGTCCTGAGAGAGACAGAGTGGATAAACATGTACACTAGCAGCAGACATTTGGTGTAACGGTAGAAGCTTTAGCTTCCTGGGGCACGGGAAGGACTTATAAAGATGTGATGTTCACACCTGGCCTGGAAGGACGCATGGAGAGGAGAAAAGGCAGCCCTGGGCCTTGCAGGAGTCAGGCTGGAGTGGAGACAGCTGGGGCCAGGAGGTATGCACACCCATCTGCTAGGGGACAATTAAGCCAGATGCTGGCTGACCAACCTTTGACACACCCAGCAGCAACCCCAGCCTCGTTGGAAGTGTTCCTGCCAGGGACATAGTGCCAAGGTTGGTCAGTTCTATAAATCTGAGGGCACAGTGCCCCCCTTCTGACTAGTGGAGGAGGAGAAGGAGGAAGCTTCTCGCAGTAGTGTCCATGCAGGGAGCATCCAGGGCAGTTCCAGCCACCTGAGCCCAGCCTGGACAGAAGCCAGGCTCACACCGCCCTCTGTCCCTCTGTCCCTCTGAAACCTGATGCTTGCTTGCCTGTATCAGCCTGTTCCCCAGGGGAGTGTCATCCAGACTGGTGTCACCATGACCTTCTTCCTGCTGGCCGGCCCCTTGAGAAGCACTGGAGACACCACATGGGACAGAGATGGTGATTCTAGGCACAAGTGTGGGGGCAAATTGAACTGGTGTCCCTGGGTCCAGGCAGGGTCCCTATAACCTCTCTGTCTGACACAGACACTGGACTCCACTAGCAGTTGTTCCTGTGTTGGGGTTAGTCCCAACATGCAGGCCGTCCTCATCCATGGAGCAAGGATCCTCTTCTGCCCTAGATCTGCGTACTGAGCTCTCTTCTTCCCACTCCAAACATCAGCCACATATGTGTAATGTTCAGGGATGTATGGGCTGGAAAGCCAGACTGTCTGGGTTCAAATCCCAGCTCTGTGTCATCTTGGACAAATAAGTTAACCCCTGTATGACTATATATCCTTTTATTATTTAGTTATTTTGTTTTTTCAAGGTAGGGTCTTGCTCTAGCCCAGGCTGACCTGTCACTATATAGTCTCAGGCTGGCCTCGAACTCACAGCAATCCTCCTACTTCTGCCTCCTGAGTGTCAGGATTAAAGGTGTGTGTCGCCACGCCCAGCTCTGTTTCCTGTTCTTTATGCTTGTGTATGTGTATAAGCACATGTTCTGCATGTGCTTGTAGAGGCTGGAGGACAGCCGCAGGCGTCATTCTCAGGAATTCAGCCTTCCTGGGTTTCTTTTGCTGTTGTTGTTGTTTGTTTGTTTGTTTGGTTTTTCAAGGTAGGGTCTCACACTGATCCAGGCTGACCTGGAATTAATTACTGTAGTCTCAGGGTGGCCTCGAACTCTCAGCGATCCTCCTACCTCTGTCTCCCGAGTGCTGGGATTAAAGGCGTGCGCCACCACGCCCGGATTCTTGTTTGTTTTTTCGAGTCAGGGTCTCTTGATGGCTTGTAGCTCAACAATTAGGCCAGACTGGCTGTCTAGTGAGCTCAAGGGATTCCTCCTGTCTCCGCCTCTTCTAATGCTGGGATTACAGGTGTGCCACCACAACCAGGATTTTTCACAGGTTCTAAAGATTGAACTCAGTCCTCAAGTTTGTGAGGTGAGCACTTTACTAAATGAGATATCTCCTTAGTCCTGTCCAATTTCTTTTTATTTTTTTAAGTTTTATTTATTTACTTGAAAGAGAGAGAGAGAGAGAGTGAATGGGCACGCCAGGGCCTTCAGCCACTGCAAAAGGACTCCAGATGCATGCGCTACCTTGTGTATCTGGCTTACATGGGTCCTGGGGAATTGAACATGGGTACTTTGGCTTTGCAAGCTAGTGCCTTGACCACTAAGCCATCTCTCCAGGCCCTGTTCAATTTCTTCATCTACAAAGTGAGATAGTCACACCTCCTCATGGGTTAATCCCACTAAGTCGGCAAATTTTTCTAGAAAGGTCCAGTGTTTTAACCACTCAACTCAGCTATGAACAATGTGTAAATGAATGGCCAAAAAACTTTATTCATAGACACTGACATTTGACCCTCATATCATCTTCACAAGTCACAAAATATTCCTTTTGATATGTATATATATATATATATATTAGCTATGTAAAAATGATAAAAACACACACATTCTCAGTTCACAGGCAAAAACCAGGATTGAGCTCCCACACTGCTACTACGCCAGTGTAATTTATGCAAGTGCTTAGCCTAGCACATCACTCTTGGACTGATACTGAACTTGCAAGGTACACATGTTTCAAAGCAGGCTGTCTGTGGTGAAGGTTAGGCATTTGGGGGTAGCATGGGGGATCTGTGTTGGGGTGGCGCTGAGCTGGCCAGTAGAAAGAGCAGCTGAAGGAGGGATTTGGGAACACCATTTGGCAGGAGTGTCCAGCTATGCCCTTTAAGTGGCCCTTCTCTGCTCAGAGCACTGCCCCACCCTAATCCCAGCGTGGAGACATTCTGCCACACCCCTCTGCCTCCCTCCACTGCACCCTCTCCAAACATGTTTCCAGGCCCTGGGCCAGCTGTCTGCCGAAAGGCTCAGAGGACACCTTGCCCCAGTGTCAATGACTGAGGTCAGCTTATTCACTAACAGCTCCCATCCATTTCCTTCTGTCATGGCAGAAGTGACCTTTGCTACCAAAGGTCACTTCTTGGGCTACAACTGAGGCTGGCGGTGTGGGCAAATCCCTGGGCTCAGGGCTTTGGAAGCATCCTTCTCTCTCAAGATCTAGAGAAGAGCTTACCACTGGCCCTGCCTGGACCATTACTGTCGACTCTAATACAGACGTGCTAAGTCCAGGACATGGGCTCTAGCTCATCCTGTAGGTCAGGAGTGTTGAGGTTGGGCTCACCAGTTCCTTCTGCCCAGGCCCAGGCCTGTCTTGTTCACAGCAGGCTCTTAGTCCACGTGTCAAAAGCCCACAGTGGGGACAGGAGGATTCCTCTGTGTCTAGGAGATGGGATCTCCTCAGACCACAGCTATGGCACTGACTAGATTGTTTCCAACTCTGCCTCAGGGTTCACTGGGCAGCTGGGTATCTGTAAGCTGGGTGGAAAAGGCCCTCTCCAAACGCAAGGTGTTGTACCTCGGGGGAGGTGTGCCAGGCACCTGGGCCCCCGGGCCCGGAGGCAGGCGCATAGCAGAGGTGAAAGTGGGCAGGTCATCATCTGTATCAAGGGCTGGGTTGTCCTGGCCCCGCTGCCTGGGGTGAACCTCAGGGCTGGAAGGTGCCCGCCTCCGAGCCCACCATTCTTTGGCTTTCTGCCACTGGCGACGGGCAATGATGGAGAAGGAGTCGATGAAGAAGACTTCAATAATCTCAATGACACAGACGACGGAGCAGCTCATCCACAGGCCCAGCTGGCCACCAAAGTTGGACAGAAGCATCTCAATCTGCAAGAAAGGCCATGTAACACCCTTGAGAGGGGACCCACACCATCAAGAAAGGCCATGTGACACCCTTGAGAGGAAACCCACACCATCAAGAAAGGCCATGTCACACCCTCAAGAGAGGACCCACCCCATCAAGAAAGGCCATGTCACACCCTCGAGAAGGGACCCACACCATCAAGAAAGGCCATGTCACACCCTCAAGAGGGGACCCACACCACTAAGAAGGGCTCTTGCAGGCCAGGTGTGGTGGTCCCTGTCTGTAATCCCAGCATTCAAGAAGCAGAGGCAGGAAGATTGCCAGTTTGGGGCCAGCCTGGTCTACCTAGAGAAACTCGTCCTTAAATCCTGCCCCTAATTAAAAAAAAAAATAAAACAAGAAACCCAGAGGGAACCTTCCCCCAGTCCAACCTCATGTAGGGTCCTGGATCTCAGGGAAAATATAGGCAAGTCTGTCCCCTCTCCCTTTGTTGGCTCCTCCCCAGGCCTGACAGGCCTCTAACAGCCCTCCTAGGTCAGGCTGGATCCTCCTAGGCCAAGCTAAGTGTTCCCCAGGCTAGGCAGACAGGCACAAGGATAGGCTTGGACAGGCTGTGGAAGCATGCCACTCACACTGTTGGCTGGGCTCTCCACGATGGATCTCTGGTTCAGGTCTTTGTAGAATATCAGTAGCTTGGCCAGGTCAGTCCTGCAGAAATTCCACCAGGTAGGACCCAGGTGATGAGAACACTTGGCTTCTGCCAGATGGCCAGCTCTCAGCATAGGCCATATTGAACTCCCCTGCCCCACCCACACCCCACTGCCCCGAGTATTAGAATCTGGCTCTTGGGACTTTTTACACCCCAGGCTGCATCTCCAACCTGGGTCTGCTGTGCAGGCACAAACTGTTTCCCAACTTCCAGATTAAGTGAGGCTGCCCAGACATACTTCCATTACAATTCTGACATTAGTAATGGTTTGATGGTGATCTCAAACACATACAGGAGACCAACAGGTGATGCAGGTGGACACAGTACACAGGACACAGAATAAGATAGTAGTGATAAAAAGCATGGTAGCGTGCAGCATTTAGTAGGCACTTCCTGTGTTGCCAAGCACTGTTGGAAGAACTATATATGAACTAATGCAATTCTCACAATGTCGCTATCAAGCAGGGAGATGTGTTTTAGTCCTCCCCCAATTTTTAATCTGTGCAAACGGAAACACACATGGGTTAGTGGATGAGCCAGTATTCAGACTCAGAACAATCTGGTTTCAAGGCTATGCTCTTGAATGCCATTTTGAATTGGCTCCTAACAGGGTTAGAAGGTTCATGGTTATCCGAGGGAGTAATTATTTTATTTATTTATTTATTTTTTGTTTGAAGTAGGGTCTCATTTTAGCCCAGGCTGACTTGGAATTCACTATGTAGTCTCAGGCTGGCCTTGAACTCACAGTGATCCTCTTACCTCTGCCTCCCATGTGCTGGGATTAACAGCATGTGCCACCACACCCAGCTGGAATAACTATTACTTAGTCATTTGATATAATGCAAAAATGGGGATTATCCCTAGAATGTTGTTTCGGGGAAAGCTGGAAACAATAGGTTACTTCATGGGGCTATGTTGGGCCAGGATCATTGGTTTGCAATAGTTGATTTAATGGTTGGCAAATGCTTGCTCTCTTTCTAGACTTCATTTATCCTTGTTTTGTTTGAGACAAGGTCTCACTGTGCATCCCAGGCTCTTGAACTCTCCTGCCTTGGCCCCCAAGTGCTGAGATTACTGGGGTGCACCACCATGCCTGGCCAAGTCTATCCTTATCATTACACGCAGACCCCTCAGGCTCCAAGGATGTGCATGCTCAGCTACCCACCCTCACCCCAAGAACTCACACAGCACCTGGTGCTTTACTGATGTTCTGGGTTGGAGGCCAGGTTGGTCTCCTTTGACCCCGTGCTGGGCATGGGTGCATAGTGATGACCCAGAGAAATGACCCAGAATTCACATGGTGTGAACCACAGAGGTGAGTTCAACCTTTCCCATCTTTGTCTCATCTGCTAAGGTCCCAGATCACTGACCTGGAGGATTTCTTTGCAAGTGAATGTATTTGTGGAAATTCATGCAAAATTAGAAGATGTAAAGATTCATAGGAATATTTTTTCTCAGTCTGGTACTTCAGTAAGCCATGAGACACATAAATTTACTCAGCTATGGCTAATATGTTTGCATGTATGTGTAGAGTATGTGTGGGAAAAGGTGTATGTACATGCATGTGCACATGCACATCCCATGTGCATGTGTGGAGGAAGCTAGAGGAGAATGCTAGGCGTCCTTCTCCTATCGTTCATCTGCATATTTCTTTGAGGCGGGGTCTCTCTCTCAACCCAGAGCTGCTGTTTATCAGCAAGACCTGGCTACTCTCTTGTCTCTGCCCTTTCGAACTGGGGTTACAGATGTGCATGGCCACTCTCAGCTTTTTTACACGGGTTCTCTGGCCTGAGAGGCCCGCATGCTTAACAACAAGTACTCATACCTGCTGAGCCATCTTCTCAGTCCTGACAAGTAAGTGTATTTTACAAAATTAAATAGAATAGGAAAAGCTGGGTGTGGTGGTGCAAACCTGTAATCCTAACACTTGGGAGTTGAAGGCAAGAGGATCAGGAGTTTAATGCCCTTCTTGGCTATATGGGGATTTGGAGATACTGTCTCAAAAAGAGAGAGAGAGAGGGAGAGAGAGAAATAAAAATGTCATTATGTATAAAGGTATATTGAAAAGATTTGTCAGGGCTGGAGAGATGGCTTAGCAGTTAAAGTACTTGCTGTGAAGCCTAAGGACAGAGGTTCAATTCCCCAGTACCCACATAAGCCAGGTGTACAAGGTGGTGCATGTGTCTGGAGTTCATTTGCAGTGGCTGAAGACCCTGGCATGCCATTCTCTCCACATATCTGCTGTTTCCTCTCTCTTTCTCTCTCTCTCTCTCTCTCTCTCTCACACACACACACACACATACACTTTCTCTCTCAAATAAATAAATAAAATAATTTTTAAAAATTGCCAATCGGAATGGCATGGGTGCTAATGAATCAGACTGGCATGTGTGGCAAAGTGGAATGGACATGCACTCAGTTCTCCCCGTGTCTGTCAGTTTTGAACCCACATATTCAACAACCATGGATGGGAAATTTTCAGAAATAAAAATAACTGCATTTGGGTTTAACATGTAGATTTTTACTCCCTAAACAATGCATTATAATGACTATTTACTTAGCATTTGCACTGACTGAAGTACTGTGAGTAATGCAGACGCGTCTTAGATGTGCGGGAGCATGCTGCGGTAGGCTACATGCAAACACTGCACCGTTTTACATAAGAGATTTGGGCATCCAGGGATTTTGGTCTCCATGGAAGTCTGGGAACCAAAGCCTGGAAGGGGACAAACAATGGGCGTGGCCACAGCAGTATGTGTCACCTGAAAACCAGCCCCAGTGCTTTGAACATCATAAGGAAATGTGGCATGCTTTATGTCAGTTACAGATTCAATGGGCCTCAATGTAAAATGTATTTCCTATGGGGGATCATAGTCAAACAAAAGTTTGAGCAGGGCCTGGTTTGTGATAGGAGCTCAGTAAATATTTGTTGACTAAATGATTGAATGAGCGAAAAGCAGAGGGCTTAGCAATGAGGAAGCAGGCGATGGGCTGGAGCCCCGGGCAGACAGAGGCAGCGGGAACTGGGTGGAGGGAAACTTACTTGTTGAGCTTTGTGTTTATTTGCTGGCCTTGGTCCCAGGTGAGAACATTCAGCAACCATTTCTGTGGTAGAGAAAGAAAAAGTAGGGCTAGGGATGCCCGTCTACCCTCCCTCTCAGTTACCCCCTTTTCCTTGGCCTCAGCAAGACAACTCCCTCCCCCAGAGCCACCACAGGTCAGAGAACAGATGGGGACATCATGGATAACTTACCTCAGAAACCTCAGACGGCCACTGTGCCAGGCTGGTGGTCAGTGTCCACTCCTTAAAGCTTAGAGGATGAGGGGACAGAGTGAGCATGGGTGGCCCGGCTCAGTACTGCCCTGCCCACACCCCATCCCTACAGGTCCCCTTACCTGCAGGTCTCCTTGCACACTGACTGGCAGCCTAGCTTTTCCTGGACAAAGGCCTGGTACAGTTGGTAGTAACAGTACACTGAGGGAGATGGAGAAGGCCGTGTGAGCTTCTTGGACACAACACCCTTCCTCCTGGGGATGGGGGTATCCCTGGGCTATACATGGAGGCCCCACATTCTCATGCTAGTTATTTATTTCTCCACTTGCTATAAGCACTGATTGTTTGGGAGCAAAGGTTGGTTTGTAATGTTAGCAAACGATACCGCGGTGGTTAAGTACATGAGCTGGGGTTTGAGTCCAGCTCTGTTACTCTCTGGCTGTGTGGTCGTGGGCAGGTTGCTTAATCTTTCTCTGCCTCAGTACTCTGTCCTCTGGAGTACTGTCCATAGTATCTTCTGGAGCTGACTGTGTGTGGTCAAGTTGTTAGCATAGCCTGGGAGGTTACATTTAGTCCCTAAGTAGGAAGCATCATTTAAGCCTAGCTCAACAACAGAAGTGGTCTGACACTTCCCTCAAGCAAAAAGCAGTGGGGACAGAGGCCCGGGAGCAACCCTGCTAGGCCAGACTGATCCTGTCCTGTGGCCCGCAAGGCTGGGAGTGGGTCCACTTACTCCAGTTGGGGTGCTGTTGGTAGTTGCAATAATTGGCTGCTGGAGGTAGAGGCTGGCTGTACTGGGCACACCCACATGTCTCCACCATCTTTGTCTGGAAGCATGAGTACAGGCAGATCTGAAAGAGGAGGTGCAAGATGCTCTTAACCTCCTTGCAAGTGGATGCCCAGGGCTCCCTGCCTCCTCTCCCTCATTCCAAAGGGTCAGACTCTCCCAGTCATGTTGGACCATATCAACATATGCCTCATGCCAACTGGGCCATCAAGTTGGAACATTGATTGAGAATTTAGGCTAAGACATGAAGACCATGTTAACCTCGAGCTGGGGGGCTCATCTTCCACAGTGTAAGTGCTGACATGGGGGCAAATGGGGAGACTGGAGCAGCAACCCAGACAGCAGTGAGAAACCTCACTCAGGCTGGCGCCATCAGGTATGAAGCCTGGAGGAGGCCAGTGAAGGCCAGTCCACCGCCCTAATCCACCTCAACCTCCTGTGATTCTCAAAGGGGACACAACCTGCCCAAGCCACTTGTAAGTGAAGGACACAAATGGGCGTTGAAGCCAAACTTGGCCCCTTGGCCAGTGTCTCCTCCAGATAGTTTCCCTCCTGTCCCTCACTGGCCAAGCCCATTTAGCAACTGGACCTGCCTAGGCTGTACACTGTGTTCCACACAAACCTCCATGAATCAGTTCAGCTCTGGCCGTACAGAGGACCTAAGAGGACTGGAACCAGCTGGTGTCGGTTGTACTTGAAGTCTTTGGATCAGCCCCAGAGATCCTCACCCTAGTTCCTGATGCCTGCCACACATTGACCTAAATATAACTTTGACTCTTGGATCCAGGCCACAGACCAGAGCGAAGGGCCCCACACGCCATACCTGAAGGGAGTAAGCAGCGTTGTAGATGTTTGTGACGGGCACATCACTACCGTCCTCTGTGCACTGGCTATAGGGTTCACTCAGCTTGAAGGATTCCGTCTGTAATCACAGCAGCACACAGTCATCCCTGCCCTCCCTGAAGCCCTGATGGAGGGGTCTCCCGGGAGACAAGATATCATTTAGTTATTCACTTAACAGGAACTTGTGAAGCACTTACTAGGTGCTGGGTGCCATTGCAGACACTGTGGGGTCCACAGTGAGCAAGGCTTGCCAAGCCCCCTGCTCTGGGGCACTCCCATTCTAGAGAGGTGTCCAACTAGATGGCAATAAGCCAGCTTGTTGATAGATGAGCTGATTTTGCGGGGTGACGAGTGGGACTGGGTGGGGAGGCAGGAAGGATTAGGAGGACGAGGCAGTCAACCCCATGGAGTGATGGGGAAGGAGTCTCTGAGAAAGGGACCTTTTGTAGAGACAAAAGGCCAAAAATAAAAGCGAAATTCACACACTTTAACAATAAGTCCATGACTCTGTGTAGCCTGACTCATGATATCTTACAGAAATCTGAAGCCTAACCTCTAATGACCCATAGTGTCTTATATGACCAGTTTCAAACAGAACAACCAATCTGTGAATTTACTACTTAACAAAACAGAGGTCTGGCTATCCCCTCAGACATGGGCCTGCGCATGAATCCTACCACGATAAGACCTTGGCTGCTCCGGGAACCGCCGCCTCTCCTCGGTGGTGGTCCCCGCCCTCCCGGGACCTTGCCTGCTGCTCTTCTGTGGTGTATCTCAGTGCATTCGGTCTGATGATTACGTCTTAGAAACTGTCTTACCACCCGTGTCACCAGCTTTCCCTGCACGGTTTCACATGGCACCTTTGTCGTGTTGTTGGCTCAACATCATGTGATAAGGAAGACCTGGCCTTGCGGGAAAATGGGGAAGTCTCTGGCAGGGGAAGTAGCCAAGACCTGAGGCAGGAGGGGCCA
Source organism: Dipus sagitta (assembly GCA_036346955.1). NCBI lineage: Eukaryota > Metazoa > Chordata > Mammalia > Rodentia > Dipodidae > Dipus > Dipus sagitta. Next base: position 54,965,689 of record CM070783.1, read on the forward strand.
GTTTGCTTGGAACTTGGCAAAGGAGAGATATCTCTGGAAATGAAGCCAGAACGGAGTGGAGGGGATGGGCTAAGGCAAAAACCATGTCCTTTGGGGCTAAAGAGATGGCTCAGTGGTTAAAGGCACTTGCTTGCAAAGCCTTATGGCCTGGGTGTGATTCCCCAGCACCCACATCAAGCCAGATGGACTAAGTGGCACATATATCTGGAGTTCAGTCTGCAATGGCAGGAGGCTCTGGCATGCCCATGCTCATTCTCTCTGTCTGCCTCTTTCTTTCTCTTAACTAACTAAATAAATAAAATCATGCCCTGCTAAAAAAATCTGGATTTGGCTTTCAGCCATTGGCGGATCTTCTGGGAAGGGAATAAGAAGGATCAGAAAGATATGTGAGGACTGTAAACTGCTCTGCCTGAAACCACGCCCTCCCCAGAAGGGCCAAGTTCCCTACCGTTTGACCTCCAATACTGACTTTCTTAGAAAGGGCCAAGGAAAGTAGATCAATAGCCAGACCATAAAAGGAGGGACCGTAGGGTAACTCAACGTTCCAAAACAGATCCAACCATGTTGTATAGCAACCAGTTTCCCCAGCTTGGCTCCAGCTTAATGTTTGTCATTGTGAATAAATAAGCAAAAAAACAAACAAACAAACAAAAAAACCAACATGGAGATGGGGCAGGATAGGTATCTGAAGAAGAGCAAAAATTGAACACAAACTATGAGCATCTTATGCAGAGAGTCCGTGGTCTGTCTGTGTACAAGAGCATGTGCACGTGTATCCATGCATAAACTTTTACTTTTTTAAGAGGAGAGTAATCTCGGGTAAATTGGAAGAGAATAGCAGATTTCTAGAGGAATGATAATGGGGCAAAACAAGGAACAAGAAGGCTTGACACAGGTAGAAAGGGACCATAGACATGTCAAGAGGCTAGGTAGGGCTCTGTTTGTTTTGTCATTCATCTGCTGACCCATTAGTCTCCCTCAATTAACTGCAAGTGCCTCCAGGGCACTTGGCAGGGCTCACTTTGAAATGCTGAACAATGGAAGTAAACACAGGAAGCAGCTTCTGGCCTCCCTTCTTCCCCAGGGTACCTATCCTCTCACAGCAGATGGGGCACCTCAGACAGACAGACAGACAGACAGACAGACATTTACTTTGCTCTGTCCTCTGTCCTTGTTACTAACAATAAAGAGTGGGCTTGTTCCTGGTCAGTACAGAATCAGCGGCTGGGTAGCAAGTTCATTTGGAGTTTCTAGTGTCTGGCTTGGGCTGGGAACTAAGGTGTAGCGATGCCAAGCAGTGGCTCTCCCTGAGGGCACCTGTGGTCCATGCTGCCCTCTGGACTGTGCCAAGTAGCAGTTTCCCTGGGCAGATAATCGTTGGGGCAGCAGGTTTTGCTGACTTGTTCACAGGTGCTGTTTGCCTGCTGCAGGAAGAACTCGGGTGGGCCACGAGCGGCCAGCAAAGGTGGCAGGACTCTGGCAGCCCTGAGTACCCGGAAAGCACAGAAATACAGAATCAAAATCATGCCTCCATTCTCTTTATCTGGCTCTTCCCTTCTCTCTCTCTTTCAAATAAATAAATAAAATATTTTTTAAAAATGGTGCCTCGATACTCAGTGGTCTTTCTTTTGCAATGGGGTTTGTGGAACCCAGACCACTTGAGCGGTTTGGGTAACTTTCTGAAGCAATCAGGAGTAGGGCAAGTGAGAAAAATGAGCTCTCTCCCCAATTATCTCCCATGGCTAGAGGTCTTTACTTCCCCAAAGACTCCAGTGGAAGAACTCTGCCAGGGTGCTCTCCATCCTGCCCGCCTCTGTTTTCCAGAACTGCAGGCTTGCAGCACATGGGGAGACTTTTGGCTTCCGTCCTGACCTCCAGAGGCATAAATACAAAAGTAAGAATGTGTGTGTAAGTGTGGTGAGTATTTGTGCATGCAGGTGTACATATGTAAGGGAGTGTGTCTACATGTATGCACACACAGTGTGTGTGGGTAGAAGTGAGCGTATGTGGATATATGTGTGCAATGCAGGGCTTGTGTTTATCCAACCAGGTGGTGTGGTTGGAATGAACTTGTTAGGCCTCAGAGTGGTTTGTGAGGTCTTGGTCACTCCCAAACCTTACAGAACTGTCTCACACAGACTCATGCACGGAAAGCTTGTTTGTCAGCTTTTGGGAACTGACTGGATAATGAAGGCTGACACTTCATGAATGGATGGATCCTCGGATGGAGTCATAATGAGCGGCAAGACTGGGAGGTGGTGGGAGATGAGGTGTTGCCTAGCTGGGGGAAGTAGGTCACTAAAGACATGCCTCTGAAGGATGTACCTTGTCCTCTGTGCTTTCTTTCTGCCTCTTCTCTGTACTTCTAGGCTGTCATGAGGTGAACAGTCTTCGACACATGCTCCTACTGCGTGGTGTCCTGCCTCACCACAGCAGAACACGCAGGGCCGGGTGAGCAGGGATTGAACTAAAATAGATCTTTTCTCTCTTATGTTGCTTTTCTAGGGTATTTATTCACTGTGACATAAAGTTAACTAGCGCACTTCCCTCTCAGAATCCAGAGGAAGAAGACCTGACAGGTGCACAGGGAGATCTTTATCATTCCTCTTTAAAGGGAGGAAGTGTGCTCAGGGGAAGCCCAGGTAGCAGCAGTGTCTCAAGGCTGGAAAGCACGCAGGGGAGGAGGGAATGACGTTACCAAGGCTTCCGTGGTGAGAGAGCCAGTCCCTGCCTCCTCCCACCATCTAGGGCTAAAAACATCCTGATCACTCCCTCGTGTATGAGGTACTCATCTAGGCCAGGCTCTTCCCACACAGGGCAACTGCCAATATTATGTCTATAATCTATATCTATATCATCTATATCTATCTGTAAAGTTTATTTATTTGGGAGAGAGAGGCAGCTATATATATATAGAGAGAATGGGCATGCCAGGGCCTCTAGTCACTGCAAACAAACTCCAGACACATGCACTGCTACCTTGTGCATCTGGCTTTACATGTGTAGTGGGGAATTGAACCTGGGTCTTTTGGCTTTGCAGGCAAGCACCTTAACTGCTAAGCCATCTCTGCAGCCCCCCTCCCAACTATTGTTTTTGCATTTCAGTGTACTGATGTCTTTTTCTTAAGTTCCCCTTCCCCTCTCTCTCTTTGCCCCTTCATATATCTATATTAGATCTTTTTATTTACTTACTTTTTTATTTTTGGTATGTGCGTGTGTAGTATGTGTGGTGTGTGATGTGATGTGATGTGTTATAGTGTGTGTGCCCTGTGCTCACGGTGCTGAGGCCAGAGGAGAAGTCAGGCGTCTCCCTCTTTTCACTCATCTGCCTGTTTCCTTCAGACAGAATCTTACTCAACCCAGAGCTGCCAATTATGCCTTTTTTTTTTTCACTCAGCAAGCCTCAGTGGTTCTATAGTTTCTACCTCCACACAAGAATGGGTTACAGACATTTGTGGCCATGTTGACATTTACATGGATGCTGGGGGATCAAATTAAGGCTCTTATGCTTATGCAGCAAGTGCTCTGAACTGCTGAGCCATCTCCCCAACCCCTAAGTCCCATCTTTTAAAAAATAAACCCCAAGCCAGGCATGGTGGAGCATGCCTTTAATCCCAGTACTGGGGAGACAGAGGTAGGAGGACTGCTGTGGATTCAAGGCTGAGACCACAGAGTGAGTTCCAGGTCAGCCTGAGATAGAGTGAGAACCTACCTCAAAAATAAATAAATAAATGAATGAAAAAAAAAATAAATCCACCCCAACTCTGTTTTATACTAACCCACCCTGAAATTCTTCTACGGTGAAAGTCAGGATCTCAACTCCACTAAATAGGAATGTACTCTGCAGGCCGCACAAGTGGCTAGACAGAACCGAGCCTCCTGCTACCAGTGATGAAGCCATGCTCCACCTGCATCTTGTTTTAGGGCTACCACAGTAGGGTGGGCAGTAAGAAAGTGGGTTTCCCAGCTCAGTCAGAGTGGTCCTGCTTTCCTGTTTTCACTGTTGGGCATTTCTGACTAAAACTTCCTTGAAGTAAAAGATTTCCTCTGTAGTACAAAGTCAGTTGGCCTAACCCGTTCCCTGGGCTTCTCACTGAAAACCAGGTCCTGCCCTGGCCTAGGTGGAATCCTTCTTTCCCTTGGTGGGCTTCTGTTTCTGCACAGAAAGGCTAGTGTGCTGGGGATGGAGGAGATGGAGGGTGCCTTTCCCGAGCCTGTTCAGTAGGGACTCAGTGGTGAAGGGTCTTTTGGTTGCTTTGGGGCTCCAGGCTGCCTCAGGGGCTCTTTGTGCACCCCACCCTAACCATCTTCTCTGACCACATGCATATGTGGTTGGATTCTGAGCCCACCTGAAGAGCTACCTATTGATAAACAACACTAAGGTCAGTGGCCAACTGTCTCTAAACAGGCAGTGGTGTCAAGCAAGCTCAGGGGTCAGAAATATGGTACCATGGAAATGTAATGAGGCTGGATTCAGATTCCAACTGTGCTGCCCTGGATTGGATCATCTGATTTGCCTGAGCCCAAGTTTCTTCATGAACAAGAATTTTATAATGCTCCATGGTTAGTGTCTCAATCTCTATGGGATGGTCAGCCTTGATTGTCAACCTGACAACCTTTAGGATAACCCCGAACACATACTTCAGGGTATATGTGAGGGTGTTTCTAGAAAGGTTTAACTGATGAAGGGAGACCCACCCTGAATGTGGGGAGCACTTGCTCATGGGCTGGGGTCCCAGACTGAACAAAAGGGAGAAAGAGAGCTGAGCACCAGCATTCATGTCTCGGCTTCCTGATTGTGGATGCAAAGTGACCAGCTGCCTCATGCTCCTCCTGCCTCCTCGCTAGAGCTGTTCCGGCCACCATGCCTTCATGCTTAGTGGCCTTTACTCTCAGAATGTGAGCCAATCAGCCCTTCCTTCCTTAATTGCTTTTGTCACAGCAATGAGAAAAGTGAGGAGTACATTGTATTAACTCATTTGACCACAACAGATCCACTTTCCATAAAATAAAGTACAGAGATAACTTCCCTAGTACCTCTCCTCTTGGTGGATAAAGAATATGTTCTTCACAACGGCGGGGACTTCTGGGGAAGGGAAATAGCCAGCCTACATAATGTAACAGCACATGGCATTGACACAGGTTCTGGAATTCTCAACTTGTAACTAAAGAGAAGGGGCTATAAACTAGAAATTCCTTCCTTCATGTTTCCCTTCTTCCCTCCCTCCTTCCTTCCTTTCCCTGGAATTTGGTTGCAGTGGCAAGAGGCCACATGTATATGCACATGTGTGCAAACCTCCCCACATACAAATAAATAAATTTTAAAAACTGTAACACTTGACTTTTTCCCAAGAATGATTATTATTCCAATGGAGAGAGAGAGAGAGAGAGAGAAGTTTTGGTCAAAGAACATGGCTCACATGTAACTGGTAAGAAGGAGAGAGCTGAGGTTCCAGTCCAGAGCTTCTCCCCTCACTTCTGTGCCTCTACTCACTACTGTGAGAACTCACTGAGCCCAGTGCCAGCAAAGTGTGTAGCACAATGCCTGGTGCAGAATAAGTTCCCTAAGAAGATTAGTTTTTTTTTTTTTTATTTAAAGAGGCAGAGAGAGAGAGAGACAGAGAGAGAAAGAGAGAGAGAATGGGCGCGCCAGGGCCTCCAGCCACTGCGAACGAACTCCAGATGCGTGCACCCCCTTGTGCATCTGGCTAACGTGGGTCCTGGGGAATCGAGCCTCGAACCGGGTCCTTAGGCTTCACAGACAAGTGCTTAACTGCTAAGCCATCTCTCCAGTCCAGAAGACTAGTTTTAATCTTTAAAAGAAGTGTGTTTTCTGGTCATGACCTCATCTACTCTCAACAGAGCACCATGAATGACAGATGCCTTCAAATACGACCTCCAGCCCAAATCTTTCTGCTGAGACCTAAGTGATCACTGGTCATTTCCGTTTAGGTGGCCAGTGAATACCTTAAACATACATCTGAGGAAGCTTGCAAAAGTAGCCAGATCCTGCCATCCCATCAAGAAATAAAGTTTATTTTCTACCCTTTGAATCTGGGTCAGTTATGTAACTTGACTTTTGGCCGGTGGGTCACTAAGAAGTATGATACCAGTAGATGCTTACAAGTGCTTGCACATGGGAACATGTCTTTTCTTGTCGAGTTTGGAACCTGTGTCACATGTGAACAAGTCCAAGCCAGCCAGCTGGAGAGGAGAGGCCACAGGAGGAGGATAAAGAGAGCCAGGACTGGCTGAGGTCAGCTGAGTCTGGTCTGGATGAGTGAAACTGCCCAGAAGAACCTAGCCCACAGCCCTAACCTACAGACTGTGACCTAATCATTGGTGGTTGTTTGAAGCCACTTACATTTGGATAGCTCATATGTAGCTAAAGCTAAGTGACGGGTGCCTAAACCTGAGCTCAGCATCTCCTCCACCCACCAAAGCCTGCTCATATGAGCTAATGACAGCCCGATCCATCCTACTGTCCAAGCTAGAAACCCCAAGCATCATTCTAGAAATTTCTCTCCTTCACTATTTCCAGTCATCAAGAGAGGTATAGAGCATCTTTTGAATTAGCTAGTGCTCTTCACTCTTGTTCACTGTGATCCAATTTACATCCTCTCTGGCCTGCATTACTGAAAGTCACCCAGCTGTCCTCCTGCCCCCACACTTTCCCTTCCTCGGTTCCTCCTCCACACACCCCCTCACCTCTCTCCCATCTGAATCACAGATCTGGTTCTATCAGTGTTTCTCCTCGCTTGATGATTCACTGCAAATGCACTAGCTTAGCTTTCGAAGTGTTCCTTGATTGGTCTCAGATTACTTTCAAGTTCTACCTTCCTCTTGATTCACTTCAAACCAACAGACATGTGTCTGAATTCAATAGTGGGAGGGACTTCATTACAGAAAATGTAGACACTGAATGTGTAATTAAAAGTATACAATTGGGCTGGGCATGGTGATGCCTGCCTGTAATCCCAGATACTTGGGAGGGTGAAGCAGGAGGATTGTGGGTTTGAGTCTGGCCTGGGCTACATTGTGAAATCCTATTTCAAAATGAAACAAAATATTATTATTATTATTATTATTATTATTAATAAGAAGAAGAATGTGATGATAGAGTTCAATAGAGAGCCTACCTAGTATACCTGAAACCCTGCATTTAATTCCCTAGTACTGCAGTAAGTTAAATTAGACATGAAACAAACTATACAGGTGGCCTTTTTACATCTATAACTTTAAACAATTATGAATTGAAAATCCACTTTTTAAATTATATCTCTAGGGGCTGGGAAAATAGCTCAGTAGATAAAATGCTTCCTGTGCAAGCATGAAGTCTTGAGTTCAGATCCCCAGCACCCACTTAAAAGGCCAGATGAGGTCTGGAAAGATGGCTTAGCAGTTAAGGCGCCCGCCCTCAAATCCCAAGGACCCAGGTTTGACTCCCCAGTACCCATGTAAGCCAGATGATAAGGTGGTACATAAGTCTGGAATTTGTTTGCAGAGGCTGGAGGTCCTGGTGTGCCCATTCTTACTCTCTCCATCTGTCTCTCCTATATATATATCAAATAAATAAATAAAAATAAAAAATATATTTTTAAAAAAAAGGCCAGATGAGGCAGTGCTGGCCTTTAATCCCAGCAGTGGAGAAGCAGAGACAGGAGGATCCCAGGGCTTTCTGGCTAGCTAGTCTAGCTGCATTGGTGAGCTCTGGTTTCGTTGAGATGTCCTGTCTCAAAAACATGGTGGAGAGAGATTGAAGAAGGCACCTGATGTGACCTCTGACCTCCACAAGCTCATGCTCACACACGCGTATGCACATGCATGCACACACACACACACACACACACACACATATGCGCACAAGATATATCATTACTGCACATGTACAGACTTTTCCCTTAAGATTACCCTGTAAATAACATGGCCTAACAACTATTTGCATAACAATTATATAGTAGTAGGTGTTAGGTATTATAAGTAATACAGGCATTATTTAAAATATAGAGGAAAACATATGCAAATACTATGCCATTTTATATAAGGAACTCAGTTTATGATGATTAACTCTACATTTATACAACAACATTTTTTTTTTACTGCCATTGAAATTAAATGGCTGTGTATTTCCACTTTTATAACAGAACAAAGAAGATAGGCCCATTTTGCAATGAGAAAATAGAGTGGGAGGGCTTTGCCCTGCATGGGACTATGGGTGGTGTGATGATTGGTGTGCTGACTCATCCTCATCGCTCACATCAAGTTGAGAAGCATGTGGGAGACACACCTCAGGGACTGTTTCCGAGGTGTCTCCAGAGGCTTTTAACTGAGGGGGAAAGACTCACTCTGAATGTGGGCAGCACCAGTTCATGGGCTGGTGTCTTGAGAGAGAATGAAAATGTTTACTAAGTGAGAACGTGAGCTGCGCACCAGCATTCATCTCTCCCTGCTTCCTGACTGTGGGCAATGTGCAACCAGTGCCTCCCACTCTTGATGCCACTGCCAGAGAGGCTCTTGCCAGCATGCCCCCACCCTCCATGATGGACTGGACCCTCACAGTCCCCAAACCAAACGGCTCCTCCCTGAAGCCGCATTTGCCAGGGACTTTGTCACAGCAATGAGAAAAGTAGCACATACAAGTTGCTTTATCTTTTTTCTTTTGCTTTGATTCTGCTATTTGTTACAAATGCTATTTGTGCATGGCTAAAAAGTATATTCCCAATTATTGGTGAAAGTGAATTAAGCTAATTTTTAAAATCTTTTAGAGGAAGAAATATATTCCATCTCTACTTCACATCCTGTAGAAAAGAAATTTAACCAGCTGTGGTATTAAATGAAATACTAATGTAGCTGCAAGAACTCAGAACAGTGTCTGATTTCAAATTGGGAAACCCCAATAAGAGAAAAATAAAACTGTAACTGCTGTATTTGCTGTTTTTCATTGGAACAAAAAAAAAATACCATAAAAGCTAAAGCTAGGGGCTGGAGATATTGCTCAGTGGTTAGGGCACTTGCCTACAAAGCTTAACAACCCCAGTTCAATTCCCCAGTATCAACATAAAGTCAGATACACAAAGTGGCACATGAGTCTGGAGTTCGTTTGCAGGAGCTAGAGGCCCTGGCGTGCCCATTCTCACTCTTTCTCTCTCACTTTCTCTCTCACACTCTGTCTCAAATAAATAAATAATAAATTTAAAAATTTTTTTAAAAAAGAAGATAAGAAAAACCTTTCCTTACCACAGGGTCTCACTACGCATACCAGGCTGACTTGGACCTGAATATGCAGTCTAGGTTAGCATCAAACTCGTGACCTTCCTGTCTCTGCCTTTGCCTCTTGAGTGCTGGGATCACAGGCCTTCACTCCCATGCCTGGACCTCGCATCTTTTCTTAACCGTGCACGGGGATAGCCAGTGTTCTCTGAGCACTGCATGCGAGCGTGTAGTAGGACATGCAGCACCAGTGTTTCACACACATGACCTCACTGAGCTCCCATCAGCTGTGAAGTAGCATTGTTTTTTCATCCCTTAGATACATCTATTTGTAAAACGAAGTTGTGACTGTGCTTTCAGATAAAGATGTAGAGTGGGCTTTGCAAAGTCAATGCTCCATGACTCAGGCCACACCTCCAGGAGTGACTGGTCCACGCTTTTCACTTCCTCAACTCCCACTCCCATTGAACCCATTGTCCTTTGGTTTCAGTGCCGCTCCTTCCCCTGCAAACTTCTCTGACAAAGATCTCCAGCCCTGTCCCTTGCCAAACTCAGAGAAGACCTCCTCCTTTACCCTGCTTCACCAGTCAACTGCACGGGCGCTGGGCGCACCTTCCGTGAAGCTCCCTTCTGCGGTTCATCTGACACCAGCTCTTTCTGGCTTCTGCTCCTACTTCCCTGCCTCTGTCACTCCATTTTCCTTTGGCTCAGCCTCTAAACATGCTCATGTTTAGGGTTCTGTTTCAGGACTTGTGTTTATTTCCAAGTCTAGAGTCACCTCCCAGACTTTCTTCAGAGCTCAAAGTTCACAGCATCTACTGGGCATCTTAATTTCGTCTGTTTTTTTTTTTTTTCCCAAAGGTATTCTAAGTATACTCATTCTCTAATAATGCCTTAATTCTGAGCCTGACATGGATCCATCCACTCCACAGTCCAACCAGGACCAAAATATGCATCTAGGGTTGGAGAGATGGCTTAGTGATTAAGACACTTGCCTGCAAAGCCTAAGGACACAGGTTCAGCTCCCCAGAACCCATGTAAGTCAGATGCATATGGTAATGCATGTGTCTAGAGTTCATTTGCAGTGGCCGGAGGCCTTGCCATGCCCATTCATTCTCTCTCTTTATCAAATAAATAAATAAAATAGGCATCTAACTTCCCCCTGCTCTTCTTGCTAACCTCAGCTGTGAAGCCCTGTTACTTCCCCACTAGTATTTCTAAAACCCACTTCTTTCTGTCCATCCCCACAAACACCGCACCCCGGAAGGACCTCATCATTCCTCTCTGGAATTATACCGATTGCACTTCAAGCAAACTGATTTGTTTTGAGACAGAGTCTCATTATGTACTTGGGGCTGGCCTTAAACTCCTGATCTTCTTGTCTCAGCCTCCTTGGTGCTGAGATCAAGGGCACGTGTCACTATGCCGGACTTCCAAAGTGATTTTTAAAAGCTTCCCTATGTAGTTTATCATTCCTTATGTGACACCTTTGTAACCGCTCTACTCTTTTTCTGATTAGCCCCTCCTGACACTAGTTGTCTGACCCTGTTCTTTAAGAATTTGTCATTAGGCACAGGGAGGAGAGAACTCTGCAAGTTCAAAGCCAACCTGGCTGTACTGTGAATTCCAGGCCAGCCAGGGTTTCTACATAATAACACCCTTTCTCCACTAGCTTTTGTCTGGATTTTTATTTGTCCATCCATCCATCAGTCTATGCAATATTCACTAAGGATATTCTATATTCTAAGAACTAAGGTGAGGTACGATAGGGTTCCTGCTTATGTGGACATATCCACTGTCTTACAAAGATATGTTGAGGCTGGAGAGAAGGCTTAGCAGTTAAGCACTTGCCTGTGAAGCCTAAGGACCCCGGTTTGAGGCTTGATTCCCCAGGACCCACATTAGCCAGATGCACAAGGGGGCACACGTGTCTGGAGTTCGTTTGCAGTGGCTGGAGGCCCTGGTGCGTCCATTCTCTCTCTCTCTCTGCCTCTTTCTCTCGCTGCCTGTCACTCTCAAGTAAATAAATAAAAATACCAAAAAAAAAAGATATGTTGAGTTTTATCTTTGCGTGTTTGTATATGTGCAAGAGTACCTCACACACAAAATATGTGTGTGTGTGTGTGTGTGTGCGTGCGCGTGCGTGTGTTGTAGCTGAGGGTGGAATCCAGGACCCCATGATGCTAGGCATGCTGAGCCACTAAGCTACATCCCAGCCTAGGTGTGCTGACTTTCATCTTCCCCCTCTTAAAGGCAACATCTCCACTGGGTTCATTTTTGAATACTCAGTGCTTTGCACATGTTAAGTTATGCAGTCCCTTGGTGAAATAAAAATAAAAACCAATTTCCCAACTAAGTCTATCAGCTTAACACACCTATCAAAAATAATAAAATAAGCCGGGCGTGGTGGCATATGCCTTTAATCCCAGCACTTGGGAGGCAGAGGTAGGCGGATCGCTGTGAGTTCGAGGCCACCTGAGACTACATAGTGAATTCCAGGTCAGCCTGGGCCAGAGTGAGACCCTACCTCGAAAAACCAAAAGAAAAATAATAATAATGATACACAGCTTGGTGTGGTGGTGCACGCCTTTAATCCCAGCACTCGGGAGGCAGAGGTAGAAGGATCGCTGTGAGTTCAAGGCAACTCTGAGACTACATAGTGAATTCCAGGTCAGCCTGGGCTAAAGAGAGACACTACCTCAAAAAAAAAAAAAACCAAAATGATAATAATAATAATAAACAATCAGGTAAACAAACAATGTGAAAAATGAACAAGGAGGAAGTCTAGTTTGTTTGAATTTATTCTTCGTGACCCCCAGCTGACCTGTTAGGAATCCCTGGATTTTGTTGTTGTTGTTCTAGATGCTTATAAATCAGACCTTGTGTTCACTGGCCTTGCTCTGTGGTTTTGATTCTCTAATCTCAACATTAGGTGTAGCAGAAAATTCACCATGCTTTTGTTTACCCACCATTGGTACAGAAAGCATTTGCCTAACCACATGGTGGGTGTTTCCAACCTCTGAGCAGAGAGTAAGGGCAGAATCAATTGTTCTTGAATGTTTGCAAGCCCTATTAACTCTAATCCATTTGTAGACAATATGGGATAGAAAGGTAGAAGGAGAGAAAGGGAAAGAGAATAAGGGAAAGATGTATTTCAAAATCTAGGTCCTTCTTCAGAGTACAGAGAAAACCACATGGGAAATGTTGGACCAAAATGTTTACTAAGGCCGGGTGTGGTGGTGCACGCCTTTAATCCCAGCACTTGAGAGGCTGAGGCGGGAGGATCACCATGAGCACGAGACCAGCCTGAGACTACATAGTGAATTCCAGGTCAGCCTGGGCTAGAGCAAGACCTTACCACGAAAAACAAACAAACAATAAAATGTTTACTATTAGCCTGGAGAGATGGCAGAGCAATTAAAGGTGCTTTCTTTCAAAGCCTTAACAACCCTGGTTTGATTCCCCAGTTCCTATGTAAAGCCAGATGCACAAAGTGGTACATATGTCTGGAGTTCATTTGCAGAGACAGGAGGCCCTGGTGCATCCATAGTCTCTCTCTCTCCAACTCTCTCTCTCTGTCTCTCAAATCAGTAAGGCCTTAGGCATTGCCTTACCCCAAAGACTGACTGTAGCATTCATAACCCCATGGTGAATACCAGTTACCCCACTGAGGTGAGCCCTCCGTGGAACAGGTGAGGAAGAGGAGATATAAGAGGATAACATGAGCGTAATGGGACCAACACATGATTTGTCCATATAGTAAAGTTCATAATTAATAAAATATAAATAAATAAATAAAACTTTAAAAATATTATTTATTCATTTATTTACTTATGAGAGAGGCAGATAGAGAGAATGGGTACACTGGGGCCTCTAGCCACTGCAAACACACTCCAGATACATGTGCCACTTTGTGCTTCTGGCTTTACATGGGTACTGGGGAATTGAACCTGGTGGGTCCTTAGGCTTTGCAGACCAGTGCTTTAACCACTAAGCAATCTCTCCAGCCCCCCAAAAATATATTTTAAAAATGCTCATTATTGCCTTCTGGGAGTTTTCTAATTTCCCAATGAACAGAGGAATCAGTGGCCCAGCTCCTGAGTAGTGTCCTAACCATGGAGCAAAGGCCACAAGTGACAAGCCTCCAAGAGCATCTGCACTTCCCACTTCCAGACTATCCTGATGGCTTCCTCGTCCAGGCATTAAAGCCACAAATGTCACCTGTACCACCACCATACTACTTCATCATCTCCACTATCCAAGCTTAGCATTCCCAGCATACTTTGCACTTCACCTTCCTGCATTAAACAAAAACACTCTAGATCAGCATCCATTGCCATGGTCAAAAGTCATGTGTTGGATGTGTAGTCCCCAAAGTCATATATTTGCATGTAAGGTCTTGGGGGATAATTAAGATTAGGTAAGATGAAGACAGGGCCCTCAGAATGACATTAATGGCTTTATAAGAAGAAAAAGAGAGGGCTGGAGAGATGGCTTAGCAGTTAAGGCACTTGCCTGCAAAGCCTAAGGACCCACCAGGTTTGATTCCCTAGGACCCATGTAAGCCAGATACACAAAGTGGTACATGTGTCTGGAGTTTGTTTGCACTGGCTGGAGGCCTTGGCATGCCCATTCTCTCTCTCTCTTTCATTCTCTCTCTCCAATAAATAAATACAATATTTAAAAAGAAGAAAAAGAGAGATCAGGGCTAGCTTGCTCACTTGATATGACGTCCTCTACATGTCACCAAGGCAACAAGAAAACCCTTATCAGTGCTATCACCATGATCCCGGACTTTCTTGCCTCCAGAACTGTGCACCAAACAAAAACCTGTTCTTTATAAACTATCCAAGTTTAGGCATTTACATAGAAAATAGACTAAGACCCATGACATGATCTCATGAAGCCTGCATATTGCTCTTTCTCTAACACACACACACACACACACACACACACACACACACACACACACACCGCTTTTGTTTTTGTCTTTTTACATAGAGTCTTATATGTAGCCCCGAGAGGCCTGCAGCTCCCCATTCTCCAACTTCAGCCTCCTAAATTCTGGGATTACAGGTGTGCACCACTATGTCCAGGTACATTTCTCTTCCATAGCATTTAAGATTATAATAATTGTGTACTTTCTAATTATTGGTTTCTTATGGACCCCCTCCAACTTCAATGTCTACGACATCACTTCCTAACCTCTATATCAGAATTAATCAAGTTTCTAAGCCAAAACTCCTGAGTGTGCTAGCTCTTGCAATAGTGACTAGAACTTGGTAAAAATAAATAAATAGATAGATAGATAGATTCTTGGGCTCATCTTCCAGAGATTTTGGTGTGGTACATCTGAGCCTGGCAATCAACCAGGTTTGGAAACCACCACCCTGGAGGAGAAGTTTGTGAGGCTGAGGCCTGGGAAGCTCACGGTGAGACCATAAGCACAAACACAAATAAAGACCTGAGTGCGTCATCCATGAAAGAACTGTCTCCTCATTTTCCCCACAAACAGGTAGAAAGTGCTACTAAAAAGGAATACAAGTAAAATTATAATGGATGCAGTTTTTCTCCTAATAAATTAGAAAAAGATAAAATTTGAATAATAAGTTCTGTTGGTTGGTGCAGCCCACATAGGCTTCTATTAATAAGTTTCAGGGCTCCTAGCACCCATTCAGGATAAGTTTAAAGACATGAGAGGAGAAAAGAGTTCTTGGTGAATGAGGTAAAACTGATAGAAATGTGATGGGCTAAACAGACCTTTGAAAACCCAATGACTTTCCGTTTGCCTGTAGGCAGTTTTGACACGACCCCTATGCCTGTGGGCGGGCACCCTAGAAAGATAAGGGTCACCCCCACTGGCATTGCTCACGGGTTTATAGTCAGTGTCTGATGCTTTGCTTCCATCACAGGTTCCGTAAATTCTGGAGCATGACTTTAAACAAGTCTTTTCCCCAAAAGGTATCCTGTGCTTGCTCATCCGCACAGAAAACGAGACCCTAAACTGTAATGTAACTCCTGGGAGGACGACTGGGGCTGTCATCAGAAAACACAGAACCACGCTCCCTTGACAAGCACCCTCTTCCACAAGTGCCACCTCCTTAGTCATCACTCAAAATGCCAGCTTGTCGCCGTCTCTGAACATAAGCCAATCGGAATATTCTCTTACCAGATGCATTCCTATGGAGGTGGACATGGCCGTCTCGATCTCCGTCCCCACGTCCTCGATGAAGGGGTATTCGTCCTGCTGGTGGATGAGCACCTTCGCCCCAGTGGAGGACACCAGGTAGGGGTTGTACTCGTTTTCATTTATGTACAAGATGACCTGCAGCCCTGGGAGGACAGAGCATCCTGATGTGGTCAAAGGTCAGGAAGACATTCCTAGCTCTTTGGGAGGCTCAATTCCAAAACCCATGCGTTCCCAGCAAGTGGGTGGTAGATAAGCCCTGGACTGGAAGTTGTGGGAGGCAGGGGTGGTTGGCTCCTGACTTGCTTACTGCAAGTCCACATGAGGGGTTCAAATACCACTAGCACTGTTCTTGCTAAGAATGAGTTCTTGCTAAGCATAAAGGAACTGGCTGAGATGTGCAAATCCGCATGGTTCTTTGAGATAAGTCGTTGTGCTGAGCATTCAAAGGGACTCGCAGCACCATGGCTTTTTATGGACAGGACCCAGGGAAGAGGCGAACCATGAGCGGTGTGTCTGACGGCTGGCCCAGCCTCTCTCCTTGGCCTGCTTGCACTCATCGGCCATCTATTCTGCACCTAGCTGCCAGAGGGTCATCGAGTGGGGGGGTGGTCACTGCCTGGCCTTCAGTGGCATCTCATCTCCATGAACATGGAGAATGCCACAGCATCAACCTGACTGCCACCACCAAGGCTACACTGATGACACGGCCCACCTTCCTCATCTTCTCCCACACTCGCCCTCCTCAGTAGCTCCAAGCATGCCAGTCTTGCTTCTCGTTCTAGAACAGGTCAAGTTCCTTTTCCTCTCAGGGGCTTTGTAGTTGCCAGATCTTGACTGCTCCCATGCAAATCTGGACACAGATCTTCTCATCTTTAAATAACTCTTTCAGTGAGCTCCTTCTGATCTTAGCTCACGTCGAACCCTCGTCCCAAGCCCAGGCTGTCTGTCCTTCCCTTTGTGGTTTTCTTGTCCTCCTCTTCCCTCTCATCAGGATTTGTGACTGCATCATCACTATATAGGTGTTTGCTCATTTCTCTTTGCACGAAGTTCTGCCAAAGCAGAAATGACACCTGTCTCCTGCACTGCTGCCTCCCTGGTGCCTAATAATGGCTCAGCACTCAGCAGATATTCAATAAATGCCTGGTGAATGAATGAATAAATAAATGAGAAGAGTCTATGTGGAATCAAAGGAAAGAAATTAAGAGCTAGTCTATCTTCTCTTATTTGTAAACAAGAGAACTGAAGCCCAGAGGGGATAGCTGTGTGCTGGAGGTCATATAGCCCCCATGCGACAGAGTCACTTCTCTGCTTCTCTTCTTTCTCAGGTCCCAAATAGCTTTCTTCCACTGAAATATGCACTCTGAGTCACTGCTCCTTCCAGTCCTGGAAAGAACAGACTGCATGGTGACAAAACCAGGCTTTCAAAAGTAGGCTTCCCTTCTAACCAAGCCTTGCCTCTCCCGTACGTATCCAATTGTGTTCAATTTGCATTGGACCTTTCAATAACTCCTTAGGGGCTGGAGACATGGCTTAGCAGTTACAGAGCTTGCCTGCGAAGCCTAAGGATCCATGTTTGACTCTCCAGATGCCACATAAGCCAGACACACAAAGTGACGCAAACACAAAGTCGCACATGCGCACATGTCTGGAGCTTGATTGTAGTGGCTAGAAGCTCTGGTGTGCCAATTCTCCTTCCCTCTCTCTCTCCCCCTCTCCTCTCTCATAAAACAAAAACAATAACAACAACAACAAAAAAAAAAAAAACATAGAAAAGAACTCCTCCTGGCTGGAGTCAGGTCTGACTGTGGTGGTGTCTGCCTGCAATGTTAGTACTTAGGAGATTGAGAGAGGAGGATCACTAGTTTAAAGCTAGCTTGGCCCCATAGTGAGACCCTATCTCCCAAAACCAAGGGTTGAGGATGTAGTTCAGTTGCAGGGTGCTTGCCTAGCATGTTGAATCCTTAGCAACACACACACACACACACACACACACACACCCCTTTGTGTGGGTATTCCTTTGTAAGCCAAGGCAGTCTGCTGAGGCCCCACCTTCCCTATTACAGTAGTAGCAGCAGTAATGTGAAGGTAGCATTGGAAGTAGTGATCACATCACAGGTGATAGAACGAGCAACGGTGACAAACAGCATGTCCCATATACAGGGTGTGTGTGTTGTTGTGTCCTGCCCCCCACCAGATCAACATGTTGAAGCGTGAACCTGCAGGGTGATGACATCTGGAGGAGTCAGGGCCTTGATTAAGGTTAGATGAGGCCTTACGGGTGTGGCTCTAATTTGATAGGATTGACGCTCTTATAAGAAGAGGGAGAGACATCACAGTGCCCTCTTGAGGCAGAGGAGAAGCCAGGTGAGGACACAGAGAAGAGCCAAGGAGAGAAGTCACTAGTAGCCGGCACCTTGATCTTGGAGTCCCAGCCTCCAGTATCCTGAGACATTAATGACTGGTGTTGAAGCCACCCAGACTCTGATATTTTGTTGCTGTGGCCTGAATGTGTACCAGGGCTTATTGTCGTGCTCTGCATAACATTTATGGGGGAAACTGCTATTGTTCTCACTATATAAATGAAGGGCAGTAACCTGCCCAAGGTCACACAGCTGGGTTTTGACTCTGGAATTTGTCATCTCAACTAAGCTAAAGGTGTGTCTACCTGCTTAATCTTCTATTCAGCCCGTTTGGGTTTAACTCTGTTTAGAAGCTGCCTGCCCAGCATTAGTCATCCTACCTACAAGCTAAAGCAGAGCAGTTTCTCAGTAGAAGGAAGCCCAGCAGTGGTTCTCTCAAAGGCAAAGAAGTCACAGAAGAAACAGACTCCCATGTTGATAACAGGAGCCAGCATCCATGCTCATAGAATACCCAGAAAACAGAAAGTGTGCCTCTAGTTTGGGGCCAGACGGAAAGAAGAGAGGCCCAAGTGCCTGACTGTCACGCTGCTACCATGGTCACCATTAGGGTGTCTCAGCCTCTCCTCCATGCAGGGTTTCTTACCATACTCGCTGCCCCCCATGGAGGTGCTGAGGGTGGTTGCATTCTCTTGGTTGTTGAATGTGTAGCAATTCCCATACATTGGGTGGTGGAAAAGTGTGAAGTTCCTGTGGAGGAAGGAAATGTTTCAGAAAGGGCTCGGCTAGGCGCTCCCCTTGCTCATCCCAGCTGAAGTCTGGAAGGGCTGCATTGAAGGAATCTGCTACCTTATGAAACAATGGATGAGAACATGACTTACTTTTCCTATTTTTCCTCTGAGGAAATGAAAAGGCCCCTCAGCCAGGTTGGTATGCCTTGACATAAAATTAGACTATTCGTTTTCCCTATTAATCCTCTCATCACTGGATTTAGTCTGGACTTTTTTTGTTTTTTTGAGATAGGGACTCATGTATTGGCTGGCCTCCAATTCTCTATGTAGTTGAGGATAACCTTAAACTTCTGATCCTCCTGCCTCTAGCTCCCTAGTGCTGGGATTACAGACATGTATCACTATGGTTTATGTGGTGGTGGGGATTGAACCTGGGACTTCATGTCTGCCAGGCAAGCACTCTACCAGCTAAGCTACATTTTCAGCTCTGATTTTGCACTCTTTATGCCTGCCTCTAAGTTCTTCTCCATGCTCAAACTTCTCAGCCAACAGTTAGAACTTTTCCATTCAAATTCTCAGTCCTTAAAAATGATCTTCAAGCCGGGTGTGGTGGTGCACACCTTTAATCCCAGCACTCAGGAGGCAGAGGTAGGAGAATCACCATAAGTTTGAGGCCACTCTGAGACTACATAGTGAATTCCAGGTCAGCCTGGGCGAGAGTGAGATCTTACCTCGAGAAACAAACAAACGAACAAAAAAAAGATCTTCAGAGATGGAATCCCATGTCATTTTAGAACCCAAACCTTAGTGTGACATCATTCCTGTCACTCAGTTTTTGCAAAGACCAATATGTCTATTAATAGACAGAAAGGGGGCTGGAAAGATGGCTTAGCGGTTAAAGTGCTTAGTAAAGCCTAAGGGCCCATGTTTGACTCTCCAGATCCCACGTAAGCCAGACGCTTGGAGGTGAGGCAAGTACAATGTCGCACATGCCCACTAGTTGGCGCAAGCATCTGAATTTCGATTACAGTGGCTGAGGACCTGGTGTACCAATTCTCCCTCTAATAATAATAATAATAATGAAAATAATAATAATAATAATAATAAAAGAAGAAGAAATAGAAAGGCTTAGAATTTAAAAAGAATGACATAAGTCATTGAGACCAATGGGATCTCCTCAGAATGTCCCATCTACCCCACCAGTGGGGATCTGAGCAGTAACTTCAAAGTGGAACAGCTCACAAACAAGAACATGGGAACTTCTTCCTTCCTCCCCCACAGACTGGTAGCTGCCAGTCATAGGTATGCACCACAGTAATGTACAAAGCTATACGTACATGTACATGTTCTGTGACTGTGCTGTGATGAACAATTTAAGGAGTTTAAGGGCATTGTGACTCTATACCACCTACACTGATCACTGACTCTGGATCCTAGCTCCCTTGTGCTGGTTCAGTGAGGAGATGGCTCTTTGCTCCCAAGACCTACAGGGGAGCTGCAGGTGTGTGCAAGGGATGTGGGGTGCAGAGCCTCCAGTCCTCAGGGATCCTCTCCGGACCTGGCATCGCAGGACACTCCGTCGAAGAAGCAGGTAACCAGCAGCTCCTCGGCAGAGTAGCTCATGTTGACCTTCTTCTCCAGAGGCACCTGTGCCATGATGTTCATGTAGTGCAGCTTGTACCACTCCTGGATGGCATTGAGCCCTGAGCTGAAGGTGTAGGTGGCACAGTTGGAGGTGTCATTTGAACACTGAGAAAGAGAAGACACAGCTGAAGCTGTTGGTCCCATCACAGCCACTCGCCAAGAAGGAAGGCAACGACAAGTAACTGAGACATAAGGCCAGACACACGGGGGCACAGGATGGAAAGCCCCAGAAAGGATGGGGCTCTGCTTACTTCTGGGAGCTTGGTGAGGTCAACCTCAAGCCTCAGGGACAAAAGGGGAAGAAAGGAGGGATGCTGAGGCTGACTCCTATGACTTCCTATTAGCATCTGCCATCAGGCAAGAAGCAGAACCAGTTTCCTGGGGTCTCAGCACATCTGGGGTTTGCCTGATGAGTGCTGCTTTCTGCCGGCGGAGCCCTTCCATCTCCTACTGCAGAGACTATCTAGAAATCTGGATTCTAGCCCAGATTCTAACACTCCTTCTCTGCAGGGTCTTAGGCAAGACATTAATGGATCTAATAGGTCACTAACAAAATGTTGATTGAAATACCATCCTACCCGACTGCATTTAGTAAGCAGTCGGGCTTCTGTTTGAATTATGTAATGATGAGGGCTCTATGGAGAAACTGGTACATTCCAGACATTCTCATTGCCCAAAGCTTGGAAACTTTCTTGAAAGGACAGATATCTAGGAATCCACTTGGGTATCAAGGAGACACTTCCAGACCATGTGAAAGGACCTAGGAAGTCTTGGAAGGCTGCATGATTTTGGCAAGGGGCCATTTTTGTAAGATTTGTGACTAGATCCACTGGGTCTCACCATCAAGGTTACAAGGTATAGCAGTAGACCACATCCTCCAGAGGTGGCACGGAGAGGCCTGCTGGTGATAAAATTTGCCCACTAGAGTAATGGAATTCATTTTTTGGTGAATGGCCCCTAAAATGGGACCAGAAGGAGAGATGAGTGAGTCCACAGTATCTCATGAAGGCCAGTACTGCTGGGAACGCTGGTGTCTCTGCCACTGCTTGCTTTCTCACTTATGATGTCTGTACTCCAGTTCTGCCGTGGGGAAAACTGCCCCACCCTCCATTAGTCAAGGGTTGATCAGGTGTCTCCCAGTTTGGCCAATCAGAGTTCCAAGATGTAATTTGAATCTTAGATATTAATAAAAACAGTGGAAACAAATAGCTTTGTGTGAATTGTATATGTGCATGTATGTTTGCATGTGCAAATGTTTGTGCGTGCCTGTGTGCAGGTGTGTGTGTGTGTGTGTGTGTGTGTGTGTGTGTGTGTGTAGAGGCTGGAGGTCAATGTCAGGTGTCTCCCTCTATCACACTTCACCTTATTAACTGAAACTGGGTTTCTTGCTGTATGTGCACATGTGTGTGCAGGTGTGTGTGTGTTTGTGTGTGCGCAGGTGTAGAGGCTGGAGGTCGATGTCAGGCGTCTCCCTCTATCACACTCGCCTTATTTCCTGAGACGGGGTCTCTCACCGCATCCAGAGCTCACCATTTCCACTAGTCCAGCTACCCTTGCTGCAGCTTGCCCCTCTCTATCTCCCAAGCCCTGGGAGTACAAGCACATACCCCCCCACACACACTGCATTTATGTGGGTTCTGGGGACCCACACTCAGGCCCTCAGGCTTATGGGGCAAGCATTTTGCCAAACAAGCCATCTTCCCAGCCCTGAAGTCACTCCTTTAACATTAGTATCTGAAATAGCCCATCATTTCTTGCCACTTAGGTTGCTAAATCTCTCATTTTAGTCCCTTTTTTTCTGAGGCAGGGTTTCACTCTAACACAGGCTGACCTGGAATTCACTATGTAGTCTCAGGGTGGCCTCAAACTCATGGTGATCCTCCTACTTCAGCCTCCCCAGTGCTGGGATTAAAGGCGTGCGCCATGATGCCCGGCTCATTTCTGTCCTTTAAGAGGCCTCCATGAGCTAGCTACTGGTCACCTTCTAAGATCTGTCCCATGAGTAAGACTGTCTTGGATGTTTACTGTTGCTAGCAGGCAAATCATCTGGACTTAAGTGTCTTTCTTCCAATTGGTCTACAGAGGGCTGGAGAGATGGCTCAGTGGTTAAAGGTACTTGCTTCCAATTGTTCTATAGAATGAAATGACTGAGGCAAAGGGACCCTGACTACAACCTCCAGTTCACCCTGTGCCCCCGAACTCTGAGGAAGTATGTCTTACCAGCTGGAACCCCACCAACTTCTTGGACTCTTGGACATGCATGACATTGGAAGCCTTATGAATGATGTTCCCGCTAATTTTCCGCTTCCGGCCGGTGAAGAAGTCCCTGGCTTTGCCCTTCTCATCCTTATTGAAGACCAGCAGTGGAATCAGGTTGAGGAACCTGGGTGTTGTGCCTTCCCAGGCTGAACTCTGGGACCTTTTTTCCCGGCGTTCCCGAGGCTTAGCCTCTGAAAAGCCGTACAGGGACTCCAAGGCCGAATTGGTTTCCTTATCCAAATCAGCCAGAAGGTAGCCCACAGCACTGCGCCTGCCAAAGTGGGAAGGAAATGTCAGGGAGAGGGGACACCTCTCATGAAGACGGTCACTTCTGCATGTTGTTTTCCACCCAGCTGGGTCAGCCCTGTGGCCATCTCCTGCTCACCCCCCTGGCTAAGAGGACCAGGCTTTTAACTCCCTGCCCTATCCAAAGGGACCACTGGCTCTGCCCAGTGGGGAAAAGCTCATGGGTGATGCTTGAGTGACCTCCTGTGGCTTCACCTGTGTGTTGATGAGTTGGTCCCAAGCAGCATTTCTGTAGTGGTGACTGCCAAATGCCTGCCTATAGCAGTCCCAGTGAAGACAAGCTGCTAACTTCTATCTAGGGGCCAGGCTCCATCTATCTAGACACACTCTGCCTCTACCCTCTGGGTGTCCCCCAACCTGATGACACTCAAGAGCACATAAGAATACAAGAGGGGACTTTACCCAACATCATGACATCGCATCTAAAGTCTTCACTGTACTGAATCAGCCTGGCCTCCCCCTCCCTTGCTCCTCTCGCCTTAGGCAAGGACAATGCCACATGCGTGGTAGCTGAGGACATTGATTCCAGAGCCAAGACACGGGTGTGGGTGTGACCCCTCCTGGTACTGGTTATGACCTTGAACAAGTTACTTAGCTTTTCTATGTCTCTGTTTCCCTGTTTGCTAATTTGGGGAAGGATCAATGAGTCTATTATAAGTGTAAGAAATATAGCTGGGTGTGGTGACACATGCCTGTAACACCAATACTTGGGAAGCTGAGGAAGGAGCAGTTTGAGGCCAGCCTGGGCTACAGAGTGAGACCCTATCTCTAAATAAATAAATAAATATTAAAATCAAAACATCAGTGTGCTGGGCATGGTGACACATGCCTTTAGTCCCAGCATTCAAGAGGTAGAGGTAAGAGGATCACTGTGAGTTCAAGGCCAGCTGGAGACTACATAATGAATTCCAGGTCAGAGAGGCCTAGAGCAAGACCCTGCCTCAAAAACAAAACAAAACAAAACAAAAAACTGAGGGGCTGTCGAGATGGCTTAGCAGTTAGGGTGCTTGCCTGCGGAGCCTAAGGACCCAGGTTCGATTCCCCAGTACACAAATAAGCCAGATGCACAAGGTGGCACAGGCATCTGGAAGTTCATTTGCAGTGGCTGGAGGCCCTGACATACCCATTCTCTCCCTCTTAAATAAATAAATAAATATTTAAAAAACAAAACAAAACAAAACAAATATGTAAATAAATGCATGTGCATATGTATAATAATTGTCACTATTATTTGCAGAGTATGAGTGGATGTGTTAATCTGCTCCTTCAGTACAAGGAAAGCTGCACTAGGGCAAGCACTGTTCAGGTTGTTCAGTTCTCTTCCTCAGAAGCCAGCCTAAGGCAGGGCAATGTGCAGGTGCACACTAACTGATTAGGAAAGAGCTGTGCGTGGAAGAGGAGATAAAAAGAAAAGACTGGGAAGGAAAGAAGTAAGGAAGGGAAGAAGAAAGAAGAGATTCCAGATGGGACTGGGGAGATGGCTCAGCAGTTAAAGGTGCTTGCTTGCAAAGCCTGCTGGCCTGTAGTTTAATTTTCCAGTGTCCATGTTAAGCCAGACGCAAAAAGTGGCACAAGGAGGAAAACCTGGTGTGCACCCCCTATATACATACCACCTTTAAATAAATAAATAAAATTACTGTGGAGGTAGAGAATGAGCCTGAGACCTGGTTTTGACTTCGATCTTTGCCACCAACTCACTGATGGCTCTGAACAAGTTAGCTTGTTTTGATAATCTTCCTCCTCCTGCTCCTCCCTTCTCCCTGCCTCCTCCTCTGCTCTGACAAATTCTGCTGGATTCTGACTACCTCTCCGATCAATTTTCCATAATCCCTATGACCCATTTAGAACAGGTCCTGCCACAAACAATAGGGCAATACCAAGGGTTGGTCCAGCCAGGGCCCAGGGATCTCAATTAGTGGGCTGGGCTCACTGGGGGGAGGGTTCAGGGCAGCTGGGATGCTCCTAGCAGTCATCAGAATGTCACTTCTGAGTCAGCCTGTGTTTTGGGGAGAGTGAGGGTGTGAACTCGGGTGGGAAGAGGAAAGGTTCGGCTGGGCTCAATGCGTGGGTCTGAAATGGGCAGTGTGTGCTAGCTCATTCTAGAACCACCTCCAAACAGATCCATGCAGCCTCCCCTGCCTGCCTTCCTTAGACTGATGAGCTGAAAACTTGGTACAGATTTGGAAAGTAGAAGAGGGCAGTTCACCAGTGTTGGTGATGAAATAAAATTTCTAGAACGTATGTCTGCAGGCTGGTGTGGCTCTGGGGCTGCCACTGTGAGGGAAGTCCTTGGCTTCCAGGAAAAGCTAGACTTCCCACTTGCAGATCCCTTACTTGTAGGGGTTCATGTTACAGATGGTGACAGCAGGAAAGTCCAGCTTCCGGAAGTGGACTTTGATGGAGACAGAGACGGTGTAGAAGGACATGACGAGGAGGGCGCACTGCCAGAGTATAAGAGCCACTGCAGTCAGCGTGAACAGGATCCACAGGAGGCGCCTGAGGCGGCCACGGGACACCACGATGCGGCGGCAGCCGTGGGTGTTGGTGTTTAGGCAGTACCACTGCATCAGGTCCTTGATGGTCGGTGCCTGCGGGCCTCGCACCGGAAGATTCTTTTTGATTTTGGCTTTGATCTTCTCTCCGGGAGCCATGGTGACGATGGACTTTGCAGCGGGCAGAGCGCTAGAAGGGCAGAGCAGAAGGACAGTTGAGCTCCCAGTAGCCGGGCTATTGGCACATCTGGAATGCCAGGGGCCAGGGGAACACCAGCCCACGTGTCCTCAGAGGCCTCCTTCCTCTTCCTCTGTGGGCTGGGCAGGCTGCATTCTGAGCCCTTGGCCCCTTCTCCAGGATGTTTGCTTTGGGCCACCACAGCTGCCTCCTCCTCTTAGGGCCCCCAGGCCTAGTCCTGTGGGGGCGGGGTGAGGCATAACCTGTATGTACTGGCCTGACTGGCTGAAGGACCTTTTCCCAGGCCATCCTGGAGCAGATGCTCTCACAGCAGCCTGTCCTGGCCTCGCTTATCGTGCAGGGTACTATAACCCGTGCCTATCGCTTTCATGAGCCCACTCTCCTGAGGGTAACCCTCATATCTCATGATGTCCCCTAGTGCCTAGCAAAGGGTCTCCCCTGCAGAGCACACACTCGGAAAGGTATCAGTGGCAGGAGAAATCTGCCATAGATCATGTTCCTGGCCACATGTTCTTCCCTGCACGTGAAACGATTTCTAGTTTCATTTCTTCTTTTTACAGTCAAACTCCGTGTGCTTTCAAGCACCTGATATAACAGCAGCCTACAACTGCTGAGCAGGCATGGTGCCATATTTCCTGATTTTAAGATATCATTGATTTGGAGAATTCACCTTGATTTAATAACAGCTCTTGGTGTATTGGGAAGCAAATGGCCACATTCACCAATGTCCATGATACATTTCAGTTGCAGAAAGTTTACAGTGGGAAATACTCATTTTAGAAATGAACCCACAGGCTGGAGAGGTGACTTAGTGGGTAAGACACTTGCCTGTAAAGTCAAAGGACCTAGGTTCAATTCCCCATGACACACATACACAAGGTAGTGCATGCATCTGGAGTTCATTTGCAGCAGCTGGGGGCCCTGACACACCCATTCTCAATAGCTCTCTTTGAGGGGCCTGGTGATGCATTGACACCCTCCCCCTCAAAGCAAGCAGTGAATTCACAGTATGTTGAACTAAAGTGAGAAGGAATGAGGATGGATCCTGAGCTATTTAATTTCTAGACTCTGGACAACAAAAGCCTTCACCCCAAGACTTTTGAGTACCTCTCAAGTTTATGATGCTAGTGAGCTTAAGGCTTAGAATGTGGAAGAAATAGGATACTGGGGTCAGGACCATGATGCTCAGAGGCAGCCAGACGGCCCAAACTTTCCACAAACTTACATGATTTTTTTCTGAGATGAAAAAAAAACAAAACCACCCACCCATCTCTGATCCTCAAAATTTTATTAGAACCTGGATGTGGTGGCACATATCTTTGATCCCAGTGCTCAGGAGGCAGAGGTAGGAGGATTGCTATGAGTTTGAGGCCAGTTTGGGACAAGAGAGTGAGTTCCAGGTTAGAGTGAGAACCTAACTCACAAACACCAAAAAAAATAAAAAATAAAAAATATAAAAAAAGATATTAGCTGCTTCTCACCGCAGACAGTTCTGGGATTCCTCTACCCACACACACCCTTTGCCCAGAACTAACCCGACCCCAGTGGACCAGCCAGCAATGCCAGCGTCCTCAAGGTGTTTAGACAAGTACTTCGGCTTCAAGGAGCAGCTATAGACAGTGTGTACCCACAGCTTGATGGCGCCCCTGGACCCCTCACTGAGGGACTGGAGCTGTCAGACACAGCACCAGCTCTTCTAAACATGTTACAGGCATTAGCTCATTTAATGCTCTCAAGTCTTCTGAGGTAGGCATGGTCATTTCCTCCATTATACAAAGGAAATGGAGACATGGAGAGGGTAAGTAGCTTACCCAAGGTCACATTAGAAAGTGGCCAGGCTGGAGGCTGGAGAGATGGCTCAGCAGTTAATTTTTTTTTTCCTGCAAAGCCTAATGACCTGGATTTGATTTCCCCAGTGCCCATGTAAAGCCATATACACAAAGCAGTGCATGTATCTGGAGTTCTGTTTGCAGGGGCTAGTCGCCCTAGTGTGCCCATTCTCTCTCTCTCTCTTTCTGCCTCTCTCTCTCTCTCTGCTTGCAAATAAATTAAATTAATCTTTTTTAAAAGAAGGAGAGTGGCCAGGCTATTCTGTTCTTAAATAGCAGCTCTCACTCTGTGCCCAGGCTCCTAATTCAATCCTTGTTACACGTTGTCTAATTTAATTCTCATTACAGATTATATGAAGTGCAAAATGGTTAGGTAACTTGCCCAAGGCCACACAGGTAAAGAAGGACTTACAAGATTCTTTCAAATTACAGGTCCCTGGTTCATCTTGACATCCGTTTTTCTCTACTGCAAACCCTTGCCTATCCCTAACCTTGCCTCTTCCCCATACCAGGGAAGGAACTAGAAATCTGGAGAGGGATGAAAGGTTTGCTTCAAGTCTAGGATAGGTTCGCCCCAAAATGTGGACAGGAAAGAGTGCGGCCACGGTCACAATCCCATGCGTGCCCTACTGTTCCGAAACTGCTTGAACCTCAGACCTGGGGCCACAAGGCCGAGTGCCTCCTGGAAGATGCTACAGACGCTCTGCTCCCCTGAGCCCAACGACCTGGCACTTCTGGCCTAAGTCACCTCTGCTTCCAGACAGCTCGCTGAAGCCTCCAGCCTGGGAGACTCGCAGCCACTGTCTGCATCATTCTCCAGCAGTCACTCCCAAAGAAAGCTCTCCCTTCACAGGAACCAAGTCTGGGAACCCAGCTGAGCTGGGCGGAGAGAAGTGAGATACCTGCCCCCAACGACTGTCACTACCTCAGGCCGTCGTGTGGGTGGACCTCAGGGCTGGAGCCGCATCGCTCCGGGAAGGGTCTCAGCATCCCGCCACCCGCGTCCAGAAAGCCACCGCGCCCCGCGGTCGCTCCGGTACCCGAAACCCCGACGCGGCCCGGCTCACCTCGAAGCTGGCGGCTGGCTTGTGCGCGGTCCGGGTGTTATCCTCTTCTGCGGGCCTCAAGACGCCAGCATCTCCAGGAGGCACAAGGGCACTCGTGGGCCGGACCTGGGCCCCGCCCTCGGCCCCGCCTCTCACCTGCCCAGGTGTTTTTCCCCAGGCCACCCAGGACCCGCCTCAGCCCGCGACGCCGCAGCGCCACCTGCCGCCCCGAGGCCTGCACTGCGCCTTGCTCTGCACTGCGCGTGCTTGCTGCCACCCTGCGGCCACCCGGCACCTTGCAGCCCCACTGAGTTTCGGTCTCATCTTCCCCAAAGCACCTCTTAGCGCCTCCTTCTGTCTCAGCAGTGATATGCGCCTTCTGCTCTGGTCCGGATGACTGGCGACTTTGTTACAGCACCAGCAGGAATCCCAACCAGGGGTTGGCTTAGTGATTAAAGGTGCTTGTTTGCAAAGCTGGTTGACCCCGGGGGTTCCATTCCCCAGTGCAAACGTAAAGCCAGAAGTACAGACGTACAAAATAAGGCATCAGTTGCAGTGGCAAGAGGCCCTGACACACCTATACACACATACACGCACACACACGCACTCTCACACTCTCAAATCAATAGTTTATTAAAAAAGAATTCCGGGGCTGGAGATATGACTCTTGCTTGCAATGCCTGAGAGCGTGAGTTCCATTCCCTAGTACCTACATAAACCCAGATGCACAACGCAGTGCATGTGTCTGCAGTTCATTTGCAGTGGCAGGACACCCTGACTTGCCAATTTTCTCTCTTTCTTTTTTTTCTTTTTTTTTGGTTTTTTGAGGTAGGGTCTCACTCTAGTTCAGGCTGACCTGGAATTCACTATGTAGTCTCAGGGTGGCCTCGAACTCATGGTGATCCTCCTACCTCTGCCTCCCGACTGCTGGGATTAAAGGTGTGCGCCACCACACCTGGCTCTCTCTCTCTCTCTGTCTTAAATAAAGAAATAAATACAGCTTAGCATGGTGGTGCATGCCTTTAATCCCAGCACTTGGGAGGCCAAGGTAGGAGGATTCATGTGAGTTCGAGGCCATCCTGAGACTATATAGTAAATTCCAGGTCAGCCTGGGCTACAGTGAGACTCTATCTTGAAAAAAAAAAAAAAAGAGAGAGAGAGAGGAAAATAAATACATAAGTACACAAATAAAGAAATCCCAAGCAGTCGCTTGTCTCTTGCGTTTTGGACCCCTGGGGACTAGCAGCCTGAAGCTGCTTCCAGCTATGGGCAACATGCGCTGTGCGGCCACTCCTGGGACTTTTCGCTTGTCTTCTTACAGGGTCCCGTGCGGATGACTATTATGAATGAGTTTAGGAAGCTGCACTTGGGAAGGGCCATAGACAGATGCCTTGGTCACAGTCCCTGAGAGTCAGCAAGAAATGGGCCCAGGCAGGGAGGCTTTAAAAAGACATTAAAGCTTCTTTCTCAGACGTAGTTTGTTCACCTTCACCTACAGACCTTGTTAAAATGCAGACTCTGATCCAGTAGAGGCAGGATGGGTCTTGAAAATTCGAGTTCCTTATTTCATTTTTAAAAAATATTTTCTTTCTTTCTTTATTTGAGAGAAACCAAGAGAGAGAAAGAGGAAGAGGCAGATAGAGAGACTGGGCATGTTCATGTAGTGACTGTTACGGGATAAAGGACTGCGCTGAGAGCAAGTTGCCCAAGTGGGTACAAAAACATCTAGAGTTATTGGATGGAGATTTAAATAAAATGTCTCAGCTGTTTTCTTGTGATGCATGTTCATCATGAGAACTGACATGAGAATCCACAGCCCCCACTAAGAATCAACACAAGAACCCACACCCCCCACTAAGCACAATCACTAGTCATGGTATTGTTTGCATTCAGTATATACTGCATGTCTGTGGTGGTGGGATTTTTAAATACATACATTCTCTTTTTATAATAGGGTTTTATAATAAAGCTATATTGAGGCTGGGGATACGGCTCAGCAGTGGCCTCCCAGCATACCTGCAATAAGATGAGAGGAGAAGACAGGAGAAATTTTCTGGAAGCTCGCAGACAAGTTGTTCTAGTGAATGGACAGATGCTGTGTGAAGCCAGGTGGAAGGTGAGGACTCACACCTGAAAGTTGTCCTCTGATCTCATGTCAACATGGTACATGCGTACCCACAGTTACACACACATACCTAAAAAGCTACATTTTCCCCTCGTGATACTTTATAGGCAACTTGCCTTGCCACAGTGTACATTTACTTAGGTATTCCATTTACATAATTTACATAACCAGTTTTTTGGTACATGTATTATCTGCAAATTTTCCCTAATCTCCATAGAAAATCTTCAGGTACATCTGATTCTTTCCTTAGAATAAACTCCTACTAATGGTATTTTTCCCCCGTTGATGTACTTACTCAGTTTAGTTGGTAAAACAAAAAACAGGACAGTTACAAGAGCAAGGTGGGGCTGGGGAGATGGCTCAGCAGTTGAAGGTGCTTGCTTTCAAAGCCCAATGGCCCATGTTTGATCCTCCAGTACCCACGTAAAACCAGATGTACAAAGTGGTGCATGCCTCTGGAGACTGCAGTGATAAGAAGCCCTGGTGTGCCCATTCTCTCTCTTTTCTCTCCCCGCTCAAGTTAATAGAAAATATTTTTAATTTTTTTGAAAAGAAAAAAATAGTACCATTAGACCAGTCTTATAAAATAAATGGAGAGAATGTACTCTTATAGTAAGATAAATAAAGTAGTCAGCTATAACTGAAAAACGAAGTTATGATATTTGCTGGGAAATAGATGGAATTGGAAAAACTTATACTAAGTGAGGAAACCCAAGGCCAGAAGCACGAAATTCACATATTGCCTCTCATATGTGGATCTAACTTTCAACATTTGTTTGTATGTAAATAAAGGGATATGAGACTGAGTATAGGTTATGATTATAAATAGGAGACTGTAAGAGAGGAATGACAGATGGTGAGAAGTAGAAAAAGACAAAACAAAATATTTAGTATAAAAGTAGAAAGGAGACAAAGTTGGGGGGAAGACACAAGGGGAAGAGGGAAGGGCAGGGAAACAAAAATAGGTGTGAACATACCATAATGAAACTTAATTCTTTGTAAGCTAATAAAAATTTTAATGAGAAGAAACTTTGGAGAAGCTGGAGAGATAGATGGCTTGGGGGTTAAAGATAATTGCTTGCAAATCCTGCCAGCTCAGGTTCAATTCCCCATTACCCATGGAAAGCCAGATGCTGGAGTTCATTTGCAGTGGCAAGAGGCCCTGGTGTGCCCATACTCACTTCCTCTCTCTCTCTCTCTCTCTCTCATCACAAATCAATCAATAAATAAAAATATTAAAAATAAAATTTTGAAAGGAAAAAAGTAACATTATGATAGTCTTGTAAAATAAAATGGAGAGAATGTACCCTTATAGTAAGATGGGTAAAGTGCAAACCATTGAAAATTGTTTAGAAAAGAGCTTATTCCTCAAGAAAGGTTTACAAGTGCTTTGTACTGGTCTGTGTTATTTTGTTTTGCTGAAGTAAACACATGTGAGCAAGGTGCAGTGGATCACACTTACACTCCCCAAAGAGAAGTCAGCAAATTCTGGATGCAAAAACATCTGATAGCCAGTTTCCCTACCTGCAATTGGCAATTGTTCATTAAGTACTCCTATTCGCTTGGCTGGTCACACTCTCCAAGGTGAATACCACTTGGAACTATTTTTGCAATGCCTGTAGGATCCCTGGGTTTCAGAGGGTTGGCATTGGTGTCCAGGCTCTCAAGAGACAAGTTACAAGAAACATCAGGTGACAAATCTTTCAGAGCCAAAGAGTCAAAGATGTGTAACGTGGCTTACAAGATCTGGCTAAGCCAAAATGGGGGCTTAGGCGTCAGTGTGGGAACCCTGGTGAGATAAATAGGTTTGCTCCCACATAAAGTCGTCCCAGGATGCCTGTGGCTCTAGAAGATACCCTTCATCTCTTGCTGATATGAACTTGCATCACCAAGGTAGGATCAAGTCTCTTTCGGGAACCAACTGTTGATCACTGGGGAGTAGACACCAGGGTTCGGGGTTCACTTGTGAAAATTCCATCATCGTGTTTCTGATGCTGCTTCTCTCACAGGAAGTTGGCTTCGGGGGATCAGCACCGTGGACAGCAGCTACAGGGCGTCTTGGCGCCCCTTGCAGGCGGAAGGGTTCTCAAAACGCCACGTGCTGCAAACGGACTCCAGATGCATGTGCCACCTTGTGCATCTGGCTTACATGGGTCCTGGGGAATGCTTATCTCTTAAATAAATAAATATAGATAGATACTATATTTAAAACACCACGTGCCATTTGAGGATGGATTGGGTGGAAAGGATCAAGGAGCAAAGGGAGCAACCTCCAGCTAACCTATTCAGCCCTTACGGATGAAATCAACCGCAGTTAGATTGCCTTGATAACTAGAAATACGCAGTGAACGCATACTACTCGTGACACTCTATAAAGCTGCCGGACATTGAATTGTCAGTACTGAACTATCTCCCAGGCAAAATGACCACTTTCTTCACTGAGAGCCTCTTGTCAGAACACAATCATACAACCCCATAGCCCCACACAACCACAGAATGACATACAATCCACCCAACCACACAACTCCCTTATGTGCGTTTCTGTTCAAAGTCACCTTGTATAACATACAATTGGTATGTTAACATTGATCTCATGACCAACAGGAATACAACTCAGTTATGAATAAAGTGTATCTAATAAACTGATGACATTTTCTCACAAAGGAACATCACTTTCTCCTAGAAGCACTTCAGCACTATTTTTGGAAATGTATTATAAGCAGAAAACTTGCCAAAAATGTGAGAGCACTGGCACTGAAAGGACTACAGAGAGGAGCGCTGGCTCGTAGGGTGACGGCTGAGACAAGGGGGCAGAGTGCTGCACGTGTGATCCTGGCTGAGAATATGCGTGTCGGATGACTCAGGTATTTGGTGCTCTGTGCACATCCATAAGCAGCACCTCAGCATTGCTTGTACGGTTACAAGTAAACTTCAGTGGTTAAAAGAATTCGCATGTATGGAAGTTGTGAATAGTGAGTGTTGACTATACAGTTTGGTTGTCTTTAAATCAATTTGGGCTGATGATTTCACTTGCTCTTCTTATTTTAGGGTGGACAACTAGGTTATTCTTTTTTTGTTTGTTTGTTTGTTTTGTTGGTGTTTTGAGGTAGAGTCTCGCTCTAGCTCAGGCTGACCTGGAATTCACTATGTAGTCCCAAGGTGGCCTTGCACTCATGGTGATCCTCTTACCTCTGCCTCCCGAGTGTTGGGATTAAAGGTGTGCACCACCATGCCCAGCTAGATTATTCATTTGCTCTCTTATACATTTTTTTATTTTTCGAGATAGGGTCTCACTCTAGCCCAGGCTGACCTGGAATTCACTATGTAGTCCCAGGCTTGCCTTGAACTCACAGCGAACCTCCTTCCTCTGCCTCTCAAGTGCTGGGATTAAAGGCGTGCACCACCATGCCTGGCCTAGCTCTCTTATTTTTAGTGGAAGTATTTACAGCTATAAATTTCCCTCTACTAACTGTTAGAACATGTCTCATAATGTTTGACAAATTGTGTGTTTGTCTGCACTCATCTCCAAGTATTTTCTAATTAATTTCTCTTGTGGTTTCTCTTGTGATCCACATTATTTTTGAGGATCATGTTTATTTCTCATATATTTCTGAATTTCTCTGATTTCATTCTGTCGCTAATTTTGACTCATTTGTGGTCAGAAAACACACTGCTATGGTTAAGACAAGGGTCCCCCAGAGATCCACAGGTTAAAGACTTGGTCCTCAGCTCATGGTACTACTGGAAGGTGGAGGAATCAGGCGGGGTATGTAGATGAATGGGGTGGTTTGATTCAGGTGACCCCCATAAACTTAGGTGTTCTGAATGCTAGGTTCCCAGCTGATGGAGATTTGGGAATTAATGCCTCCTGGAGGCAGTGTATTGTTGGGGGCAGGGCTTATGGGTGTTATAGCCAGTTTTTCCATGCCAGTATTTGGCACACTCTTTCTATTGCTGTTGTCCACCTTATGTTGGCCAGGGGGTGATTTCTACCCTCTGCTCATGCCCTCATTTTCCCTGCCATCATGGAGCTTCCCCCTGAGCCTGTAAGCCAAAACAAACCTTTTTCTCACAAGGCTGCTCTTGGTTGGGTGATTTTGGCCAGCAATGCAAACCTGACTGCAACACTGAAGATGATCTCAAACTCATGTTTATTATCCTCCTGCCTCAGCTTCCTGAGTGCTAGGATTACAGGCATGTGCCACCATACCCACATGCCAGTAGAACCTTTAGGGAGTCAGATCTACTGGGAAGTTTAGGTCACAAGGGGCAGGTCCAACAAGAGGATGGTGGGATGCTAGCCTCTTCTCGCTTTGCTTCCCTGCCAGCTTTATAAGAGCATCTCGCTCTGCCATGTACTATGCCATGGGGTTCTGCCTTGCCACAGGGTCAGAAGCAACAGGCCAGTTGATTACAAACTCACAATCATCCAAACTCATAAGCAAAAATAAACCTTTCCTCTTTTAAAATTTATTTTCAGGGCTGGGAGGATGGCTCATGGTTAAACGTGCCTGCTTGTAAGGCTTATTTCAAATATTCTGTTACGATAGTGGAAAGCAGAGTAATACTGCATGATTCCAACCCTTGTAAACAAATCTGTGGGTGATTTATGGCCTTATCATCTTGTCTGTCCTGGAGCTCTGCTGAATTTAATACCAATATACTAGTAATCCATCTAATGCCACAGTCTACATTCTGTTCCTTATGCATTCCCTTTCTGTAATACTCAAATACCTCCAGATACAGGCCCATCTCAAAGGCTTCTCATATATGTGTCTCTCTTCCTGGATGTTCCTCCTAATTTTTTCCTAGCTCCTTACTTCATCTCCTGTTTTCTCCTTCTTCTTCTTCTTCTTCTTTTTTTTTTTTTCGAGGTAGAGTATTGCTGTGGCTCAGGCTGATCTGGAATTCACTATGTACTTTCAGGGTGGCCTCGAACTCATGGTGATCCTCCTACCTTTGCCTCCTGAGTACCACCATTAAAGGCGTGTGCCACCACACCCAGCAAGTTTGTCTTTTTGAGGTAGGATCTCACTCTTGTCCAGGCTGACCTGGAAATCACTATATAGTCTCAGGGTGGCCTTGAACTCACAGTGATCCACTTACCTCTGCCTCCTGAGTGCTAGGATTAAAGGTGTATGCCACCACACCTAGCTTTTTTTTTTGAGGTAGGGTCTTGCTCTAGTGCTGGAATTAGTTTTAGGCTGACTTCAATCCCACAGTGATCCTCAGTCTCCTGAGTGCTGGGATCAAAAGCATATACTACCACACTCAATGTCATCTCCTTTTGATCTCTGCTCAACAGTAAACCTTCCATGATAAGTTGACTTAAAAATTCCATGCCTTGCATAAAGTTTCTGTCCTCCTTTCCTGTTTTATTTTCTCCATAGCATCTATTTTTAAAAAAATATTTTTATTTATTTATTAGAGACAGAGAGGGAAAGAGAGAATGGGCGCACCAGGGCCTCTAGCCACTGCAAACGAACTCTAGATGCATGCACCACCAATGTGCATCTGGCTTATGTGGGACCTGGAGAATCACATCTAGGTCCTTAGGCTTCGCAAGCATGCACCTTAGCCACTAAGCCCTCTCTCCAGCCTCCCCATAGCATCTATTTTTTAATGAACACATTGTGCTCAATGTACACATGTGTGTCTATTACTTGCTTATTGTCTGTCATTTTCTCTTTTCCTATTTTGGTCACTGTTCCTTGTCCAATGGAGAGAATGGTGCCTGGTACACACTCAGAGCTCAATATGCATTTATCAATGTGTAAGCCAAATAATGAACCAGTCCTCGTAGTAGAGCTGGTCCTTGCTCTAGAAGGCCATGTCTGAGGAGGTAGGGATTGTCTCAAAGGCATTGCAGGCTGGAGCATTGCAGTGTACAATACAAAACAGTTATATTAAAAGTTTCACATTCTCTGAGATCTATAACTTGCAGTTAAATGATATTCACAAGACCAAATTCCTGGGTGTACAACCTGTGCAATTGTGCAAGGCTCCATCTTAGAAGGATGTTTTATGTTTGCCGTTTCTATCATTGTCTTGAAATTCATAGCAAGTTTTTTGCACAAGAGCTCTATGTTTCATTTTCAAATGATGTAGTTAGTCCTAGACATGCAGAATTCTCAGTGAAAGTGAGTAAATGTTACAGAAAACATGCATGGAATCCAGCCAGATCAGAGCTTCCCCAACAGGAAGACTCAGAGTAAGAATGTGAGCTAGAAAATTCAGACCTCAGAGGGGAAAACAGTAAGCCAACATACATTAACTTCTCAATGATTCAGTCTGTTGATTCAGTCCGGGGGGGTGGGAGGTGGTGGTGAAGTAGAATCATTGGCAATGTATGCATGATTTAAATGTGCATGCTGGGCTGAAGAGATGGTTTAGTGGTCCAGGAGCTTGCTTATGAAACCTAGGTACCCATGTTCAACTCTCCAGGTCCCACATAAGCCAGACACACAAGGTGGTGCAAGCACAAGGTTGCACATGCACACAAAATAGTGCACACATTTAGAGCTCAATTGCAGTGGCTGGAGGCCTGGCACACCAATTCTCTCATTTTCTCACTCTTGCTCTCATTTTCTCACATGAAAAAAGGCCAATCTGTTGGTCTAGCCTCAAAAAGATACAAAAATGTACCATAGCTCTGAGAAGAAGTGACAGAGGAGTGCTCAGCACTGAAACATCTTTATCACACCTTCCAAGGCTCTGGGTCTATTGTGAAAGAGGTGGCAGAAAGAATGTAAGAGCCAAAGGAAGGGTAGGACTTCTTACAATGCACTCTTTTAGACACAAAATAGCCTGGATATCCAAGACCCCATGGCACTACCTACACAAGACCATCATACTAGGAGGAAAAGATGATGATCTCAAGATAAAAGAGAGACTGATTGAGAGGGGAAGGGGATATAATAGAGAGTTAAGTTGTGAAGGGGAAAGTGAGAGTGGAGGAAATTATCATGGTTTACTGTCTATAATTATGGAAGTTGTCAATAATAAAAAATAAAATAAATAGGGCTGGAGAGATGCCTGCAAAGCCAAATGATCCCGGTTCGACTCTCCAGGACCCATGCAAGCCAGATGCACAAGGGGGCACATGCATCTGGAGATTGTTTGCAGTGGCTGGAGGCCCTGGTGTGCCTATTCTCTCTCTCTCTCTCCTTTTGTCTCTCTCAAATAAATAAATAAATAAAATAAAAATAATAAATAATAAAATGTGGTGTAGGCATGTTGTCACATGCCTTTAATCCCAGCACTCAGGAGGCAGAGGTAGGAGGATTGCTGTGAGTTTGAGGCCAGCCTGAGACTGCATAGTGAATTTTAGGTCAGCCTGGGTTAGAGTGAGACCGTACCTCAAAAAATTAAATAAATAGAGCTGGAAAGATGGCTTAGCAGTTAAGGCACTTGCCTGCGAAGCCAAAAGACCCAGGCTTGATTCCCTAGAACCCACATAAGCCAGATGTACAAGGTGGTGCATGCTTCTAGAGCTCAGTTGCAGTGGCTGAAGGCCCTGATGTGCCCATTCTAGCCACCTGCCTTTCTCTCTCTCTCTAATAAATAAAATAGTTTTAATAAATAAATAAATAAATAATATGTCTATGCTATGTATATGAGTGATATAAACATATATGGTATGTACATGTGTAAGATAAATGAAAACTATGTATATGTTCAAGCTTGTTATTTGTCTATTGAAGTTGATGATGCCCTATATAGTTTTAAAATTTCAACAATTTACATTCATGTACATATTGTATTACATATTTTGAGCACAATTCCCTCCCAATCCACTACCTTCTTCTGTGGCCTTCCCTACCTCTTCCATTGCCCCCTACTTCTTTCCAACTTGAGTCTCCTATTTTGATGTCTTTTTTCCCTCTTCCGTCATGTAACAGAATGTTATATTGTGTGGATCTTGTGCAGGTAACAACATGAATGCAATGGCCACTTCATGTCTAGAAGACAGCATTCCACAGCAGTCCTCCCCATCCTTTGCTTCTTATATTCTCCCCATCCTGCCTTCTACAGTGTTCCTTGATGTTCCATGTACTGATCAGTAGCTTGCTCAACAGCAATTGATCTTTATAATGTTTTAAACATCTCCCTCTCTCTCAGCAAGTAATTAATTTAGATTGCCAAGAGGGAGTTTTTCTATTTCAATAGCAATTAAGTTTCTTTCAACCATCCTTTTTTTTTCTTAATTTTTATTAACATTTTCCATGATTATAAAAAAATATCCCATGGTGCTACCCTCCCCCCCACTTTCCCTTTGAAATTCCATTCTCCATCATATCCCCTCCCCATCTCAAACAGTCTTTCATCTTGATGTCATGATCTTTTCCTTCTCTTATGATGGTCTTGTGTAGGTAGTGTCAGGCACTATGAGGTCATGGATATCCAGGCCATTTTATATCTGGAGGGAGGACGTTGTAAGGAGTCCTACCCTTCCTTTGGCTCTTACATTCTTTCCGCCACCTCTTCCACATTAGAACCTGAGCCTTGGAAGGTGTGATCAAGATGTTACTCAGTACTCCAGTCACTTCTTTCCAGCACTATGATACCTTCTGAGTCCTCCCAAGGTTACTGCCATCTGAAAAGAGAAGAACCATCCATTTTTTTTAATGAAGTATATTTGGATTTTTGTGTGTGTGTGGTAAGTGTGAAGTATGTGTGGTGTATGTGTGTGGTGTGTGCATGTGTGCTACCTTGTGCATGTGAGGAGGCCAGAGAATGTGTCTCCCCCGACACACACATTGCTTATCTACTGGTTTCCTTGAGAAGAAATCTCTTCACCAATTCTGGAGTTTGCCATTTTCATGCATCCCAGCAATTCTCCAGTCTCTGCTCTTCATGGGACTGGGATTATAGATGTATTTATCCATGCCCAGTTATTTTACAAGAGTTCAAGGGAATCAAATTCAGCAGTCTCAGGCCCCTTCAGGCCCTCATGTTTGAACAGGAGGCACTTTTATCTGCAGAGCCATCTGTCCAGCTTCTAAAGGTGTAGCCCAAGCTGGTTTTGAACCCCTAATCCTCCTGCCTCCCCCTCCTCAATAGTTACTGTCAGTGTGGACCACCACAGCTGGCTGAAAGTTTTGATAGTGTTAGTCACTATAAAATGCTAAGCAAGCCGGGCATGGTGGCGCATGCCTTTAATCCCAGCACTCGGGAGGTAGAGGTAGGAGGATCGCCGTGAGTTCGAGGCTACCCTGAAACTCCATAGTGAATTCCAGGCCAGCCTAGGCCAGAGTGAAACCCTACCTTGAAAAACCAAAAAAAAAAAAAAAAAAAGCTAAGCAATTCAGAAGATATATTATTAATATTACTACCACTATCTCCTAATTATTAATAACTATGTCTGTTATTTCAGATTTAAAAGTTGTTATATAAATAACTACTTTTATTGCAAACAGGCTTATGCTTTCTGTAATCTTTTTTCACTCAATAACAAATTATGATCATCTCCATGTAAATCAATAAATGCATACCTTATTCTTTTTAAATTTATTTTATTTATTTGTTTTCAAGCAGAGAGATAAATAGAGATATAGATAGAGTGTGGGCTCACCAGGGCCTCTAGCCACTGCAAATGAACTCAAGACGCATACATCACTTTGTATATCTGGCTTATGTGGGTACTGGAGAATCAAGCCCAGGTCATAAGACTTTACAGACAAGTGCCTTAACCACTGAATAATCTCTCTAGTCCCCATGCCTCATTGTTTGTAATAGCCATGTAGCATTTCCAATATTTCTTGATCTACAGATATTTGCCCTTCTCCCATTCAGCCACTAATTTTTCATGAAAATATAGGTAAAATTCTAGATTTTCTTATAAAACTACACATGGGCTGGAGAGATTCAGTGGTTAAAGGCACTTGCTTGCAAAGCCTGACAACCTGAGTTCAATTCCCCATTACCAAAGCCAGATGCATAGTGGTGCATGCATTTGTAATTTGTCTTCAGTGTTAGGAGGCCCTGTCTTGCCCACACTCTTACTGTATGTCTGCCTCTTTCTCTGTTTCTCTCGAGTAAACAAATAAAAGTATTTTTAAGCTGGGCATGGTGGCGCATGCCTTTAATTGCAGCACTCAAGAGGCAGAGGTAGGAGGATTGCCATGAGTTTGAGGTCACCCTGAGACTACAAAGTGAATTGCAGGTCAGCCTGAGCTAGAGTGAGACCCTACCTTGAAAAACAACAACAACAAAATATTAAGCTGGGTGTGGTGGTGCATGTCTTTAATCCCAGCACTTGGGAGGCAGAGATAGGAGGATTGCCATGAGTTTGAGGCCACCCTGAAACTACAGAGTAAATTCCAAGTCAGCCTGGGCTAGAGTGAGACCCTACCTTGAAAAGAGAATGAAAAAGAAAATTTTAACTGCGCATGTACTCAACACAAAATCAATCATTCACATCCTTGGGCAGAAAACAGAAACTTGAGTTCAGACAAATATCTGTACATGAGTGCTTATAGCACTTTACACACCAAGCCATAAACCCAACCCCTCATTCTAAGTTACTGTTGTTATTTAAGGTTATGATGGCAGCTGGAGGACCTGAGTTTGACCCCAAGAACCCATGTAAAAATGCCGGGAGTCCCTGAGGCCCACTGGTCAGCCAGTCTAGCCTAATTGCCAAGCTCTGGGCCAATGAGAGAACTTACCTCCCAAAAGGTAGATGGCTTTCTTGAAAAAACAGCACCCTAGGGTTGGTGAGATGGTATAGCAGTTAAGGCACTTGTCTGGGAAGCCTAAAGTCCCAGGTTTGATTCCCTAGTATCCATGTAAGCCAGACATACAAGGTGACACATGTGTCTGGAGTTCGTTTGCAGCAGCTGGAGGTCCTGGTGCATCCATTCTCTTTCTCTCAAATAAATGAAATATTTAAAAAAAAACAGCACTATAGGTTGGCCCCTGGCTTCCATATGCATGCACGCATGTGCTCGCACGCACACAAACACACACATGCAGTTCAGAATGATAAAGCAGGGCTGTAGAGATAGCTTAGTGGTTAAGGCTCTTGCTTGTGAAGCCTAAGGACCCAGGTTCAATTCCCTGGTACCTATAGAAGCCAAATGCAGAAGGTGATGCGTGCATCTGGAATTCTTTTGCAGTGGCTAGAGGACCTGGCACACTCATTCCCTGTTTTCCTGCCTCTCTCTCTCTCACACAAATAAACAAATAAAAATAACTTTAAAAATGATAATAATAATAATAGAGAAAGATAAAGAAATAAAGGTGTTATTTATGCAGTCTTGATGTCTAGCATTCAAGTCCTCATTCTTCACAATTGTTCTGACTAATCTGGGTCTTCTGTATGTCCTAATAAAATTTATAAATTAGCCTGTCAAGTACCACAGAAAAACTGATAAAGAATGTGTTTAATTTATAGATCAATTCGATGGGAATCGACTTGCTATTGTGTCTTCTAAACATGAATGTAGCATATCCTTATATGTAGATTTTCTTAATTTTTCTCTGCAATGTCTTATAGTTTTGACTCAAAACACACAGCTCTCACCTCAAAGGGGTAAGAGATAGTTTGTTCTAGAGCCAAATATGAGTGACCATGGCCTGGGAACCCAGATTTAGATAATCCTAAATTCAATTTTTGTGGTGGTTTGATTCAGGTGTCCCCCATAAACTTAGATGGTCTGGATGCTAGGGTCCCCAGCTGATGGCAATTGGAAATTAAAACCTCCTGGAGGCAGTGTATTGTTGGGGGCAGGCTTATGGGTGCTATAGCCAGTTTCTTCTTGCCAGTGTTTGGCATACTCTTCTGTTCTGTTGTCACCTTATATGGGTCAGGGGGTGATGTCCACCCTCTGCTCATGCCATCATTTTCCCTGCCATTGTGGAGCTTCCCACTCAAGCCTGTAAGCCAAAATAAACATCTTTTTTCCCCACAAGCTGCTCTTGGTTGGGTGATTTCTACCAGCAATGCGAACCTGACTGCAACAATGTTCCAACATATTAATAATGTCATGAAATTTTTTTTAATTTTATTTTTTTATTCCTAACTTCCATAATTACAGACAATAAATCATGTAATTCCCTCCTCCCTCCCCCGACATTTCCTCTTCATAACTCCACTCTCCATGATACCCTTTCCCCCTCTCAGTCTCTCTTTTATTTTTGATATCATCCTTTTCCTCCTATTATGAGGGTTTGTGTAGGTAGTGTCAGGCACTGCGAGGTCATGGATATCCAGGCCATTTTGTGTCTGCACCATATGGAGTCCTACCCTTCCTTTGGCTCTTACATTCTTTCTGCCACCTCTTCTGCAATGGACCCTGAACCTTGGAAGGTGTGATAGAGCTATTTCAGTGCTGAGCACTCCTCTGTCACTGCTTCTCAACACTGTGGTACCTTCTGAATCATCCCAAAGTCCCAGCCAACTGAAAAGAGAAGCTTCTTTAACCAAAAGTGAGAGTAGCATTAATAGATGGGCATGAACATTAAGAGAAGTGCTTACCAGGCAGTTTGATGAACATAACATGTACATCTAGGCAGACACCAGCAGACATTATATCCTTAGAGCTCATGATTTCCCCCATCATGGCTTTTTAGTATCAGGCATGTATTCCCTCCCATGGAGCAGGCCTCCAGTCCAGTTAGAG
Organism: Dipus sagitta; assembly: GCA_036346955.1. NCBI lineage: Eukaryota > Metazoa > Chordata > Mammalia > Rodentia > Dipodidae > Dipus > Dipus sagitta. Next base: position 55,008,703 of record CM070783.1, read on the forward strand.
AGAGGTTGGTTTCTCCCATAACAGACATGCCACTATTGCACCCATTAGCTCATTTGGCCTGACTGGCCAAATTTAAGGCTTGCAGTGTCTGCTGTTTATCTCCACTGATGACTTTTCTCCCTCCCATGGAGCTGCATGCAGCATAGCTTTTTCCAGCTTTCTATCAGCTGGTCTACATGGAAGAGGTTTTCAGCTCCAGTAGGATTTCTCAGTGACCTTGTAGCCCAAGCATGTGGACTCTTCAGCAATAGGGTCTGACCATCTATTCCTGGTGTGAAACTAAGAGCCTTGGCAATGGCCTGTAATATTTTTGGGAGGACATCAGGGATCTCCCTGGCCAACAGCTCAGCAGAAGGCATCCCATCCCTGACATGGAAAATTTTCTAATAACAATCTATGGCTTCTGGGTTGCCATTGTCCACAAAAGTAGGTTTCCATATGACTTATTCATACCCTCTTGGATTTTGATTAACCCTCCCCCTGTTTTTTCCTTTACTCAATCTCTTCCCCTGACCTTACTTGGGCCTTTCCACCTCCAGTAATCTGTCTTTCTACTTACATATATACAATACCATCACCTTAAGTCCCCTCCCTCCCTTCCTTATATACCCTTTCTGGCTTACTGTCCTCTGCTTCTGAGTTTTATTCCAACTCATACAAGTCCAAACATTTGTAGCTAGGATACACATAGGAGAGTGAACATGTGACATTTGCCTTTCTGGGCCTGGGTTACCTCACTAAGTACAATCCTTTCCAGGTCCATCCGTTTCCCTGCAAATTTCATAATTTCACTTTTCTTTACTGCTGAATATAACTCCATTGTATAAATGTACTATATCTTCATTATCCATTCATCAGTAGAGGGGCATCTAGGCTGGTTCCATTTCCTAGCTATTGTGAATAGAGTGGCAATAAGCATGAATGCGTGTCATTAAGGTTTTATAGCTACAGAACAAAAGAAACTCATAAACCAAGGCTCTTTTCAAATCACTTTGGTGGAAACATCAAATTGTTGTGTTATAGCAAAGCAGAGAAATCTCCGCTATAGGTGAACCCTGTAAGCTTTAGGGCTGTCATATGTGCCAATTGGTGCAATGGTGACATATCTATTTTAGGGGAAACCAACTGCTCTTATTAGATTTGGGGCCCTCTGCACTGGAGGGTATTCATGCCTGGTACTGAAAACCTAGTCAAAAGCCTATGGCTGAGGAGGTCATAGGCCCGAGCTGGAGGAAACTACTATTGTTGTCTGGTTAAGTGCATATATTATGCCCACCAATCTGCCCTCTAAACAGTTATGCTTACACCCATATATTAATGTTACTCTCATTTTTGGTTAGAGAAGCTTCTCTTTTCAGATGGTTGTGACCACTGGGGTGACTCAAAAATGGTCAAAGTGCTGAGAGGAAGTGACAGTGAAGTGTTCAGCACTAAGTAAGACGTCCCTACCACACCCGCCAAGGCTCAGGGACCATGTGGAAGAGGTGGTGAAGAGTCTAAGCCAAAAGGAGAAGAGAACTGCCCACAATGCTGTCATCCAGACACAAAGTGGTCTTGAGATTCATGAGCTCACAGTAGCATATGCTACATATACAAGATGTGCATCATATCAGGGAAAACAATGACATCAAAATAGAAGAGAGACTAGTTGGAAGAAGGGATTTTGTGCGGGAAGGGATTTGGGAGAGAGAGAAGGGAGCGTGGTAAAAAGGGATTATAATCATGCTATAGTGTTTATATTTATGAAAGTTATCAATAAATATTCTGAAGGTTTCACTGTGTTCACTTTCTTGTGTCACCTTTAAATGTCTGGCAAGAGTCTGATTGTCACTTTTTTTAGGTAGCAAATCAAAGGACATTTAACTTTGCTACACTGTTTTTAGAAGGCAGGTATACACCACCTTTTTACAAAGCGTTCCATGTAACACTAGTTCCGTGTACTCCCTTGCTGGGGAGAGGATGCCCCGCTGCTGACAGCCAGCGAAGCCTGACTGTGGAGGAGCAGCAACCTTACAGACACCGTTCCCCAAAGACGACCGCGAGCCCCACAGCACCCCGCAAGGCACATCTGCACAAAGCCTTTGGGAGAACTTTGAAAATCCGAGGTTTTAGAGATTTATAAATATAGCCATTGTGCCTAGCATGCATGAGGTCCCAGGTTTGATCAGATTTTCACTTTTTTTATGTGACTTTTTGGCCTCTCTTTTCATTAAAGATAGATTTCATATAAAAGATGTTCTTATCCGTGGGGTTCTAAAAGCTCACTGTTATATACCTGTGCAGGGTCTTTGTGGAATACCTCACTCTGGGTATTTTTAACTTGAATACACTTCTTCAGTCTGGGACATTGTACTGTATTATTTCATGGTAGGCATCACTGGTCTCTCCAGAACCTGTGTCAGTTGATTACTGAACATCAACCAGTTAATTCTCTAATTTTATTATCTTTTGTTTTCTCTTTCCATTGATTTTTTTCTACCATCTTTTTAATGTTTTTTAAAACATTTAAAATTTCATTTATTTATTTATTTATTTGAGAGAGAAAGAATGGGTATGCAAGGTCCTCTAGCCACTGCAAACAAACTCCACATGCACATGCCACCTTGTGTACCTGGCTTTACATGGGTACTGGGGAATTGAACCTGGGTCTTTAGGCTTTGTAGGAAAGCACCTTAACCACTTAACCATCTTTCCAGCCCCTTTAAAAACTTTTGTATTGACAACTTCCATAAATACAAGCACTATACCCAGCTCATAATCCGTGCGCATAATCCCTTCCCACTACCCTTTTCCAAAACCATTTCCAAAAGCCATGTATAGTCTTAAAAAATCATGTAACTTACATTTTCTTATTTCTCTGGACATATTAGACATAATTTTAAAACTTGAGGGAAGGGGCTGGGAGATGACTCTGTGAATAAAGTACTTGCCCCCCAAGACTGAGTATCTGAGTTTGGATCCCTAGACCCCATGCAACAACTGGAAGCTGTGGCAAGCTTCTGTAATCCCAGCATGCTGACAGCAAGATGAGAGGTGGAGACGGGAGAATTTCCCAGAAGCTCACAGACCAACTAGCCTGGCAAGTGGTGAGCAACAAAAATAAGAAAGCAAAAGAGAGAGAGAGAGAGAGGAGAGACTCTGTTTCAAATGAGTTGGAAGGCAAAGACCACCAAAACATCCTCTAACCTCCACACATGAGCTATATACTATGTGTGCACCTGCACTCACACACATGAACCATATACATGCAAAAAATTGTGTGTTTAAGTTATTTATTTATTTGAGAGAGAGAGAAAGAGAGAGAGAGAATGTGTATATTTGGGCATGCCAGGGCCTCTTGCTACTACAAATGCATGCACCACTTTGTGCATCTCACTTTACATGGTTACTGAGGACTTGAACCTGTGGAAGAAAAAGGTTTTTTTTTTTTTAATTTAATTTTCCTTTGCCTTTTTATTTGTCTTTATTCCCTTCTGTTATATTCAGCTTCATGTTGCTGGCAGAAAACACCTAACCAAGAGCAGATTGTAGGGGGAAAGGGTTTATGTTGGCTTACAGACTTGAGGGAAGCTCCATAATGGCAGGGGAAAATGAAAGCGTGAGCAGAGGGTGGACATCCCCTCCTGGGTATTATCAGATGGACAACAACAAAAGGAAAATGTGCCAAACACTGGCAAATGGAAGCTGGCTATTATACCCATAAGCCCGCCTCCAACAATACACTGCCTCCAGGAGGATCTAATTCTCAGATTGCCATTAGCTGGGGACCTAGCATTCAGAACATATAAGTTTATGGAGGACACCTGAATCAAACCACCACATTCTGCCCCTGGGCCCATAAACTGATAACCATCCATGAAGTAAAATGCAATGCATTCAGTAGAACTTTAAAAGTCCCCATAGTTTTTATCAATCCCAATGATGTTCAAACATCCCCATAGTCCAAAGTCTTTTAACTGAACTGTAATACCAAAAATAAAAAAAAAAAACCATAACGACACAGAATAAACATTCACACTGCAAAAGATGGCACTAGATATAGCAAAGAAATATTTAACCAATACAAGATTTAAAACAAATAAGGCAAGCATCAAATTCTCTATCTCTAAGTCTGATAACACTAACCAGTGATGAGTCTCCAAGTCCAATAATGCTAACCAGTGACAAGTCTCTGGAGTTCCAATTCCACCCCTCCAGCTAGGCTACTCACTGTCCTGGAAAATTTTATCTGGTGCCGGCAGTTCTTCTTGGCAACCATCCCATAGTCCTGGCATCTCCACTAGGTCTCCAACTAAAACCCACTGTTCATCCACATGGCTCCATCAGGCTTCCACACAGGTAATCCAACAAGCCTGCTTCACACTGCCCATGGCCATTTCCCAAAAGCAAAACTGTGTTCCAAATTCATTGACCCTCTCTTTCCTGCCAGGTGGGCTACCAATTTGTTAATCTCGGGGTTGGGGGGGGAGAATAAATCCAACTTTGAAGAGCAGGACACTCCTTCAGCATTCAGTCCCCTTACTTCAGAAGAGCCCACATTCTTCCTGCTGTCCCATGCAGATCAGCTGGCCCAATCTCAATGGTTGTAATTTCTCAATAGCAATTGAATGGGCAGCAGTTTTGGCCCAAAGATTTCATTTCTTTCTGAGCCATATTCTTCAACTCACACCATTCCATTTCTATGCGACACAAGCCTGGATAAAGAACACTGTGACTGAAGAAGACATCTAACACCAATCGCTCTGGCTTCCACATGTAACCTCAAAATACATGTGCCAGTGCACACAGAAACATGAATGCACACACATGCACAGAAAAAAAAAAAAACAACAAAGAAAGGCAAAAGTACACTATGGATTTCAAGTAGGAAGGGTTTGAGTGAGAGGAAATTGAGGCTTGTGTAGCCATGGGAAAGACAGGAAAGCAGAGGGTGGACAAGCAGCCACCACCAGTCTCAGACTGCAGCACCCGAGTCAGAGTTTCTCTAGAGCTGCTCTGGATGTTCGTACACTTCATGGGCCAGGCTGCGGTTAGGGCTGGTGAGGCAGCCTCCTTGGACACAATATTATTTTTGTCTGTGCTGAGGATCAAACCTAGGGCCTCATGTGTTCTAGGCAAGTGCTCAGACACAACTCCTTCATTCCTTCTGTTATATTCAGCTTCTTGTTGCTGGCAGAAAACACCTGACCAAGAGCAGCTTGTGGGAGGAAAGGGTTTATTTTGGTTTATGGGCTCGAGGGGAAGCTCCGTGATGGCAGGGGGAAACAATGGCATGAGCAGAGGCTGGACATCACCTCCTGGCTAGCATCAGGTGGACAACAGCACCAGGACAGTGTGCAAAACACTGGCAAGGAGAAGCTGGCTATAACATCCATATGCCCCGCCCCCAACAATACATCACCTCCAGGAGGCTCCAGTTCCCAAATTGCCAGTAGCTGGGCACCTAGCATTCAGAACACATAAGTTTATGGGGGACACCTGAATCAAACCACCACACCATCAGCTTGTTTATTTGCTTTTTTCCTTTCTTTCCTCTTTCATTTCCCCTCCCTGTCCCTCTCTCCTGCCATCTCTTTTTCTCTCTCTCCAGTTGCTCATTCTGCCTGGCTTTCCAAGCTAGGGATTTCCTTAAATGTCTGCTAACTCTGAGCTGACTATGTGCACTCTATGATTTGTATAATTAGTATATATAAATTAAAAACTTAAATCAATTTTTTTTCGAGGTAGGGTCTCATGCTAGCTCAAGCTGACCTGGAATTCACCATGTAGTCTCAGCATGGCCTTGAACTCACCGTGATCCTCCTACCCCTGCCTCCCGAGTGCTGGGATTAAAGGTGTGTGCCACCATGCCCAGCTCAGTTCATTTTTTTTTTTTTTTTTTGGTTTTTCGAGGTAGGGTCTTACTCTAGCTCAGGCTGACCTGGAATTCACTCTGTAGTCTCAGGGTGGCCTCGAACTCTCAATGATCCTCCTACCTCTGCCTCCCGAGTGCTGGGATTAAAGGCGTGCGCCACCACGCCCGGCTCAGTTCATTTTTTAAAAAACATTTTCACTAATTTGTTTTTTGTGAGAGAGAGACAGTGAGAGAATGGGCACACCAGGGTCTCTTGTCACCACAAATGAACTCCAGGCTCAAGTGCCACTTTTGTGTAACTGGCTTTACCTGGGTACTGGGGAACTGAACTCAGGCTGGCAGGTTTTACAAGCATGTGCCCTTAACCACTCAGTCTGTAACTTAGACAACCTTGAATTTGCAATCCTCCTACCTCAGCCTCCTGAGTAGTTAGGATTACAGACCTGTCCCACCACCTGGCCCAGCTTAAGTGTATCTTAATAAACTTTTTATGTAGGAATAATTTTAGATTTGCAAAAGAGCTGCAAAAATAGTACATCAAGTTCCTGTCTACTCTTCCTTCAGCTTCCTCTAACATTAGCAACTCATGTAACCACAGGACCAATGTACATTTGTTAAACTAAGAAATTCACAGTGGTATAACACTCGTTTTACTTCATTTATGTGATAACAGAATACTTGACACCAGGTAATATATATAGAAAAGGGGTTTATTTAGCTCACAATTCTGGTGGCTGGACAGTTTAGGCAGTATCATGGCTGGTGATAGTTATGTCACAACATAGACAAGATCCAGAGAAGAAAAGAGCTGTGTGCAGAAGGGGACAAGGTTGTGGTGTGCCCGTGCTTTATGACAGCCTGTTTTTGTGAAAACTAATTCAGTTACAAAGACTTAACTCCAGATAGGCACTAATTCATTTGTAGGGATGGAGACCTGATAACCACTTAATCTTCCCCTGGGTCCTTCCTCTTAAAGGTCTCACTACCTCAACACCATCACACTGGAGATCAAACTTCTCATACATGAAACCTTAGGGAATTATTCATAGCTAAACCATCATGACACTAATGCTGCATTCTTGGTTTTATTGTATTTCATTGGTTTTTACTAATAACCTAGTTTTAGTTTTTCTGTCTGCCTGGTTGTCTCTAGCCTATGACCATTTTTCAAACTTTCTTTTGACTTTTTCCTAACCTGAACAGGTATTCTGAAGGATGGCCCCAAATTTAGGTTTGTCTGACATGTTCTGTCATGATTAGACTGTGTATGTGGGTTTGGGCAGAGCATACTTTGAGGTGAAGTACCCTCCCCATCACATCCTTCCAGGAGACCTTTGACAGCAAAGTGACCTTGGCTGTTCATATTGACTTTGCTCTCCTGGCTCAGGTACATCTGGAAGATCTCTACTGTAACTTTATTCTTTCCTCCCTTGCACTGTTTGGAAGTGAGTCGCTAAGTCTATCCACGTTCAAGGAGATTTTCCACTTGACTGCGCCAAGCACTGCTGTACATAGAGGGAAAATGTGAAAGTGAATAGAGGGGAACAGAGAATGCAGTTAAAACCTACATCCTGCAGTTCAGTGGGACAGCACTTACTGAACATGGGTTAGGCCTTGGGCCCAATATGTAACACTACAAAAAAAAAAAAAAATGTATTGGCTACTTGTAGTGGTTATCTAATCCTAAGTAACAGATTACCTCAAAACTTAACAGGTCAGAACAAAGAACAATCTATGCTGCTCATGCATCTGCCATCTGGGTTGCACGTGGGGAGTCCAAGTCTCTGCTCTATGTGGCATCAGTGGGATCTGACAATGGCAAGCCAAAGGGTCCACTTCCAGGATTGTGTACTCAACTGGCCTGCAGTGTGGGGCTAGGTCAGGGCCATGGACTCAGTTCTTTTCCACATGGGCCTCTCCTGTGGTCTGTGCCTCCTCACAGCGTGGTGGCCAGGTTCCCGGGGTGCACATGCTGATCAGGCCCAATGAAAAGTACACATATTACCTTTTGTGATCTGGCTTTGGAAGTCTACCAGAGTCTCTGCTGAATTCTGTTAGTTGTTAATTGAGGCAGTCACAAAGACTCACTCAGTTTCATAAAAGAAGCCCATATATTCTCTCTCTCTCTCTTTCTCTCTCTCTCTCTCTCTCTTTGTCTTTCTTTAGTTTTTTTGAGCAGGATCTTACTCTAGCCCAGGCTGACCTGGGATTCACTCTGTAGTCCCAGAGCTGGACTCAAACTCATAGCAATCCTCCTACCTCTGCCTCCCAAGTGCTGGAATTAAAGGCGTGCACCACCACACCTGACTAGATTCTATGTCTTGATGGTGGAGTGGCAAGGTTCTCAACAGGCATGTTTGAGGGAAATACAAAGTCCCTCATTACTGTGGCCTGATGAAAGTTCTAAACTTGAGGCTTCCTCCATTTGTGTTCCAAAAAGGAGAGAGAGAGAGAAGATGCTTTTAAGGGTTAGGAGGTTTACAAAACCTACAAACACTAGTGAATAGTTTTGTCTTTAAAGGAAATTAAATGACTGAGTTTGTGACAAAAGCCTGTAATCCAATTCTTAGGAAGAAGAGGCAGAGGTTAGCCTGGGCCACGTAGGGAGATCCTCCATCTCTAACAGCAAAAAATATAAGTCAAAAAGAGGCATGAATGAAAATGATATATTTTTCATTTCACATGATCCTGAGTCTGTAGAGTCATTGAACTTGTGCTTCCTTGACACATCAAGACTTTGTGTTCCTGTGTCATTCTCTCTTCTTGTCATTCTCTAACTCCCTCTGTGCCTTAGAAGCCCATTTCACTCTTTTACATTTAGCTCCATTCTCTGATTTAAGAAAAAAAAAAAAAGGAGAAAAATCATCAACAGTCTTAACCAGCAGTGAACCCTGCAAGCTACACAATTAGCCAGCCACAATTACACAAAGTGGAACATGTGTCTGGAATTTGTTTGCAGTAGTAGGAGGCTGCCTCTTTCTCTCTATCAAATAAATAATAAATAAAGATATCTTTTAAAAAAAAGAGTGGCAGGCTGGAAAGATGGCTCAGTAGTTAAGGCACTTGCCAGCAAAACCAAAGGACCCAGGTTCAATTCCCAAGTACCCACATAAAGCCAGATGCCCAAGGTGGCACATGCATCTGGAGTTTGTTTGCAGTGGCTGGAGGCCCTGGCATGCCCACTCTCTCTCTTTCTCTCTAACTGCCTCTTTCTCTAAAATAAATAAATAAAATTTTTTTTTAAAAAAAAAAGAGAGCGGTGGGATGGGATTAAGTAAAAATTTTAAAAACTTTTTTATTGACAACTTCCATAATTATAGACAATAAAGCATGATAATTCTCTCCCCCACTTTCACCTTCACAAATCCACTCTCCATCATATCCCTCCTCTCAATTAATCTTTTATTTTGATGTCATCATCTTTTCCTCCTCTTATGATGCCCTTTTGTAGATAGCACTAGGCACTGTGAGGTCATGGATATCAAGGCCAAATTGTGTCTGGAAGAGTGCATTGTAAGCAGTCTTACCCTTCCTTTGGCTCTTACATTCTTTCTGCCACCTCTTCCACAATGGACCCTGAGCTTTGGAAGGTGTGATAGAGATGTTTTAGTGCTGAACACTCTTCTGTCACTTCTTCTCAGTACTATGGTGACTTTTGAGTCATCTCAGTGGTTACCGCTATCTGAAAAGAGAAGCTTCTCTAAGCAAAAGTGAGAGTAGTATTAATATATGGGTATGAACGTTAAGAAAAGTGCTTACGGAACAGTTTGGTGAGTATAATATTTGCATTTAGCCAGACAACAGCAGGCATTATGCCCCTAGGGCTTGTAACCTCCCCCACCATAGATTTTTGACTAGGTTTTCAGTACTAGGCATGAATTCCCTCCCATGGAGCAGGCCTCCAATCTAATTAGACCACCACAGGCATGCCACTATTGCACCTGTTGGGTCATTTGGCCTAGTTGGCCAAACTTAAGGCCAAACTTATCACTGCGGGTGACTTCTGTCTTTCATAGGGCTGAATGCAGCATAGCTTTTACCAGCTTTCTGTCAGATGGTCTACAGGGAGGAGGTTTTCAGCTCAGTGCCAACATGGTTTCTCAGTGACCTTGCAGCACAAGCATGAGGAATCTTCAGCAATAGGGTCTTGCCATCTATTTCTGGTGGGAAACCAAGAGCTCTGGCAATGGCCTGTAATGTTTTAGGGGGGCTTCAGGAGCCTCTCTAGCCAACAACTCACTGGAAGCTATCCCATTCCTCGCATTGAAATTTTGGGGGGTGCACCACTATCCAAAAAAGTAGGTTTCCACACCGGGTGTGGTGGCACATGCCTTTAATTCCAGCACTTGGGAGGCAGAGGTAGGAGGATCACCATGAGTTCAAGGCCACCCTGAGACTGAGCTACAGTGAGACCCTACCTTGGGAAATCCAAAAAAAAAAAAAAAAAAAAAAAAAAGGCAAAAAATAGGTTTCCGTATAGCTTATTCATGACATCTTAAATTTTTATTTGTCCTCCCCCAACACTTCCTTTACTCAACCTTTTCCCCTGACCTCACTTAGGCATTCCACCCCCAGCAATATGTTTCTCTACTCCCTTATGTCATCTCCCTGAGTCGTCCTCTCCTCCCTCCCTTATAGCCCCTTTCTACCTTACTGGGCTCTGCTACTGATTTTACTCCAACTCACATACAAGTCTAAACATTTGTAACTAGGATCCACATATGAGAGAGAACATGCAGCACTTGGCTTTCTGGGCCTGGGTTATGTCACTTAGTATAATCCTTTCCAGATCCATCCATTTCCCTGAAAATTTTATAATTTCATTTTTCTTTACCACTGAAGAGTTCTCCATTATATAAATGTGCCACATCTTCATTATTTATACATCAGTTGAAGGACAACTAGGCTGGTTCCATTTCCTAGCCATTGTGAATAGAGCAGCAATAAACATGGATGAGCAAGTACCTCTAAGGTAGTGAGAAAGAGTCCTTAGGATATATGCCTAGGAGTGCTATAGCTGGGTCATACGGTAAATCTATTTTTAGCTGTCTTAGGAACCTCCACACTGATTTCCACAGTGGCTAGACCAGATTACATTCCCACCAACAGTTGTAAGAAGGGTTTCTCTTTTTCTACATCCTGGTCAGCACTTATTGTCATTTGTTTTGTTGACAGGAGTGAGATGGAATTCTTACAGGAGTGAGATGGAATCACAAAGTAGTTATAGTTTGCATTTCCTTGATGGATAAGGATGTAGAAAAATTTTTTAGATGTTTGGATGCCATCTGTATTTCTTCTTCTGAGAACTGTCTATTTAGTTCCATAGCCCTTTTTTTTCTTTTTATTTTTTTCTTTTTATTTTTTTACTTTATTAGTTAGTTTTGTATTCAGCAAATACAGTCAGTTTGGTACCATTATTAGGCTCATCCATGACCTACCTCCTCCCCTTGGCCCCTCCTTGTTGAGGTATATGGGTCATGCATTGTGGAGTTAGCCCACAGTTATGGGTAAGCTAAATTTCTCTGCATATCATGACCCAACAAGTGGCTCTGACATTCTTTCCTCCCCCTCTTCTGCAAAATTTCCCTGAGCCATGTTGGGTTCATTTTTGGTCTGCTTCAGTGATGAGGTGTTGGGGGCCTCTCAGGCTCTGGCTCTCTGATTTGGTAGGAGTTGATTTTTCTCTGTGCTGATCTCCTTCCTCCTTGTGCTGGTATCTGGTTCATCAGGAAAACAGCCCCCCTTGCTTGTTTCTCCAATTTTTCTTAGTTTCACCGGGGCCCTTTGGAGGTATGATGGGGTGGCTCTCTCCTTAGGATCTACATCTATTTGAAAAAGAGAAGCAGATTCTCCAACAGAGAGTAAGTTAGCACCAGGACAAATGAGATAACCCTTTTTTTTTAAATAGAGAATTTAATAGGTGTAGGCCCTCTTGTAGCCCACAATTGATGGTAGCTTGATATTGGAGAGTGGGCTTATGTTTGGATATGGTTCTAACTTGTTTCCCAGCTCCAGCTATGGGTCCCATATCAGTGAAGGGATCAGTTAGCCAAATTGAGAGCAGTTGGTTCCCCACCATGGCTGTGTGCCACCACTGCACTTGTGTGGGCATCACACCAAGTTATTTGCTGCTAAGTAGGTTAGGCCAATTAAAAAATGGGCTATGGGCTATAGTACTTGATGACCCATAGCCCATTTTTTAATTGCATTGTTTGATTTCTAATTATTTAGATTTTTTAGTTCTTTGTATATTCTGGATATTAATCCTCTGTCAGATGTATAGCTGGCAAAGATTTTCTCCCATTCTATAGGTTGCCTCTTTGTTCCATTCACCACATCCTTTGCTGTACAAACACTTTGTAATTTCATGAGATTCCAGTGGTTATTAGTGGTTTTATTTCCTAGCAACTGCAGTTATATTCAGAAAGTCTTTGCCTATGCCAATATGCTGAAGTGTTTCCCTTAACTTTTTCCTCTAGCAGCTTCAGAGTTTCAGGTCTGATACTAAGGTCTTTGGTGCACTTGGACTTGATACTTGTCCATGGAGAGAGATAAGGATCTATTTTCGTCCTTCTCCATATAGAATCCAGTTTTCCCAGCACCATTTGTTAAAGAAGCTGTCTTTTCTCCAATGAATATTTTTGGCATTTTTGTCAAAAATCAAATGGCTGTAGCAACCTGGATTTACATGTGGGTCCTCTATTCTGTTCCATTGATCTACATGTCTATCTTTGTGCCAGTACCATACTGTTTTTGTTACCATGGCTCTGTAATACAGCTTAAAATCAGCCTTATTTTTGTCGCTCAACATTGTTTTGGTTATTTGAGGTGTTTGTGCTTCCAAATGAATTTTAAGATTTTTTTTTCTATTTTTGTGAAGAATGCCATTGGAATTTTGATGGGGGTTGTATTAAATGTGTAGATTGCTTTTGGTAAGATTGACATTTTCACAATATTGATTCTTCCAATGCAAGAACATGGGATGTCTTTCCATCTCCTTGTGTCTTCTGCAATTTCTCACTTGAGTGTTTTAATGTTTTCATTGTAGAGAACCTTTACTTCCTTGGTTAGGTTTATTCCAAGGTACTTTTATTTTATTTTATTTTTTTTTGAGGCAGTTGTGAATGTGAGTGTTTTCCTGATTTCATCATCAACATGTTTGCTGTTGGTATATAGGAAGGCTACTAGTTTCCGTGTGTTAATTTTGTATCCTGCTACATTGCTCAAAGTGTTTGTCAGCTCTAACAGTTTGCTGGTAAAGTCTTTTGGGTTCTTTATGCATAGAATCATGTCATCTGCAAATAATGGTAATTTGTTCTCTTCCCCTCTGATTTGTATCCCTTTTATGTGTGTCTCTTGCCCTATTGCTATAGCTAAGACTTCTAGTACTATATTAAATAAAAGTGGAGACAGTGGAAACCCTTGTCTTATTCCTGATTTTAGTAGAAAAGCTTCAAATTTTTACCCATTTAGTATTATGTTGGCTATAAGTTTGTGATAAGTAGCCTTTATTATGTTGAGATATGTTCCTTCTAGTCCCAGTTTCTTTAGGACTTTTACCATGAAGGGATGTTGGATTTTGTCAAGTGCCTTTTATGTACCTAATGAGACGATCATGTGATTTTTGTTCTTCAGTCCATTATATAGTGTATTACATTTATTGATTTGTGTATGTTGAACCATCCCTAAATTTCTGGGATAAAGCCTACCTGGTTGAGATGAATGATCTTTTTGATATAATCTTGTATTCTATTTGCCAATGTTTTGTTAAGAAATTTTGCATATGTCCATGAGAGAGATTGGCCTGTAATTTTCTTTTTTTGTTCTGTCTTTATCTGGTTTGGGTATGAGGGTGATGCTGGCTTCCTAGGAGTTTGGTAATTCTTTCCTTTTCTATTTTATGGAAAAGTTTGGGAAGCATTGGTGTTAGTCCCTTTGTGAAGGTCTGGTAAAATTTGCCAGTGAATCCATCTGGGCCTGGACTTTTTTAGTTGGGAGACTTTTTATAACTGCTTGAATCTAATCTCCATACTTGTTATAGGTCCATTTAAACAGTTTATTTCATCTTGATTTAACTTTGGTAGGTCATATAAATCTAGGAAATCATCCATTTCTTTCAGATTTTCAAACTTAGTGGAGTATATGTTTTTAAAGTATGTCCTTATGATTTTCTGAATTTCATTGGCATTTGTTGTAATGGTACCTTTTTCACCTCTAATTTTATTAATTTGTATCTCTTCTCTCTTTCTTTTGGTCAGATTTGCCAATAGTATATCAATCTTGTCTAGCCTTTCAAAGAGCCAAATCTTCATTTCATTGATATTTTGTATTTTTTTTGTTTCTACTTCATGAATTTCTACCCTAATCTTTATTATTTATTCCTATCTACTCATTTTTGGTTTGCCTTGTTCTTCTTTTTCCAAGGCCTTAAGGCGGAGCATTAAGTTGTTTACTTGTGATCTTTATAATTCTTTCTTTGTGTGTGTGTGTGTGTGTGTGTGTGTGTGTGTTTCAGGGTAGAGTTTCACTCTAGCCCAGGCTAGGAATTCACTATATAGTCTCAGGGTAGCCTCAAACTCATGGCAATCCTCCTACCTCTGCCTCCTGAGTGCTGAGATTAAAGACATGTGCCACCATGGCTAGCTTCTAATTTCTTAATACAGGCACTTTAAGCTATAAATTTCCCTCTTAGGACTGCCTTCATTATATCCCATAGGTTTTGGTATGTTGTGTTATCATTATCATTTGATTCTATAAACTTTTTGATTTCCTTCTTGATTTCTACAATGACCCATTCATCATTCAGTAGTGTTCTGTTTAGTTTCCCTGATTTTGTATATGCTCTATAGTTTTTCTTGCTGTTGATTTGTAGTTTAATACCATTGTGATCAGATAGAGTACAAGGAATTATTTCAGCTTTCCTATGTTTGTTAAGATTTGCTTTGTGTCCTAATACATGGTCTACTTTAAAGAATGCTCCATGTGCTGCTGAAAAGAATGTAGGGCTGGAGGAATGGCTTAGTAGTTAAGGCATTTGCCTGCATAGCCAAAGGACCCAGATTTGATTCCCCAGGACCCACGTTGGCCAGATGTATAAGGGGGTGCACGCTTCTGGAGTTAGTTTGCAGTGGCTGGAGGCCCTGGCACACCCATTCTCTCTCTCTCTCTCTCCATCAAATATTTTTTTAAAAAAGAATATATATTCTGCATGGAATGTTCTGTAGATATCTGTTAGGTCCATTTGATCTATGACATCATTTAATCCAGATGCTTCACTGTTTAGTTTTTGCCAGGATGACCTGTCGATTGCTGAGAGTGGGGTATTGAAGTCACCCAGTATAACTATGCTTGGTGTTAATCTGTTACCTGAAGTCTAGTAGGGTTTGTTTGATGAAATTGGGAGCCCCCATGTTTAGTGCATATATGTTTAGAATTGTAATGTCCTCTTGTTGAATTGTTTATGTTATTTTATTTTTTGTTTTTTGAGGTAGGGAATCAGTCTAGCTCAGGCTGACCTGGAATCATGGTGATCCTCCTACCTCTGCCTCCCTAGTGCTGGGATTAAAGGCATGCGCTACCACACCCGGCTAAACTTGTGTCTTTTAGTTGGGGCACTAAGGTCATTGATATTATTATCGAAAGGTGTGAATTTATTTTCGACATTCTTTTTTTTTTTTTTAGTTTTCTGAGGTAGTGTCTCACGCTAGCTCAGGCTGACCTGGGATTCACTATGTAGTCTCAGGCCAAAGGCCATCCTGAGGATGGCCTGAGACTACATAGTGAATCCCAGGTAAACTCTTGGTGATCCTCCTACCTCTGCCTCCCAAGTGCTGGGATTAAAGTCGTGCACCACCACACCTGGCCTTCTCGCCATTCTTTTTGTTTTGTAGTGCTTCCTGTTTCCCTTCACTCTCTTGTATTAACTGTTATTTGAGTATGGTTTATTTTTTCTTGTTTCCTCATGTGTGAGCTTTCCTTTCTCTTCAGTGTGAAGGATCCCTTCAAGTATTTTCTGTAGAGCTGGATTAGTGGTCATACATTCCTTTAGCCTGTTTTTGTTGTGGAATGTCTTTACTTCTCTGTCAATTTGGATAGATAGCTTTGCTGGATAAAGTAATCTTGGTTGACAGTTGTTATCTTTCAGAACTTGGAACACATCACTCCAAGCCCTTCTGGCTTTTAAAGTTTGTGTTGAGTGATTTGCTATTATTCTGATGAGCTTGCCTTTATAAGTGAATTGCTCTTTCTTCTAACTGCTTTCAATATATTTTCTTTGGGTTTTTGTGTTTGGTAGTTTAATGTAGTGAGGAGACATTCTTTCCTGGTTTTGTCTGTTTGGTGTTCTAAAGGCTTCCTGTAGCTATATTGGCAACTCTTTCCCAATTGAGGGGACACCTGCTACGCCTTTAGAGTGAGATTCTTCTCCTTCTACTACACTCTGGATGCTTTAAAAATTGTTATTTAAATTTATTTATTTATTTTTATTTTATTATTTTTTGAGGCAAGCCTAACAGATTGCCTTTTTGTGTGTGTGCATGTATATGTGTGAGAGAGAAAGAATTGGTGCACCAGGGACTCTAACCACTGCAATTGAACTCCAGACACATGTGCCCCCTTGTGTGCATGTGCAACCTTGTGCGCTTGCATCACTGTGCATCTGGCTTATGTGAGACCTGGACAGTTGAACGTGAGACCTTAGGCATTACAGGCAAGTGCCTTACCCACTAAGCCATCTCTCCAGGCCCTTATTTTGTTTTATATTTTTTTATTTTGAATTCTTATGTTTGATCTTTTTATAGTGTCCTGAATGTCTTGAAATTCCCATTCATACCTTCCATTAGCTTATCTTCTTTTTGTTGGACTATATTAGGTCTGTTACCTGGTCTTCTAGTTTAGATATTCTGTTCTCTCTTTCATCCATCCTAATGGTGAGACTTTCTACAGAGTTTTTCATTTGACCAAATATGTTTCACATTTCTAGTATTTCTGATTGATTTTTCTTCAGTATTTTTTTAATTGATTAATTTGAGAGAGAGAAAGAGAGAGAATGGGGTGCACCAAGGCCTCTAGCCACTGCAAACAAATTTCAGATGCATGTACCACTTTGTGCATCTGGCTTACATGGGTACTAGGGAATTGAACCTAGGTCCTTAGGCTTTGAAGGCAAGCACCTTAGCCACTAAGCCATCTCTCCAGCCCTTCTTCAGTATTTCTATTTCCTTACTCATGTCTTATATTGACCTCCTTATTTCATTAAGTTGGTTTCCTGTATTCTCCTTTAGGAACTTGTTTTCTTCTTTTTTAAAAAAGAGAAATATTTTATTAATTTATCTATTTGACAGAGAGAGAGAGAGAGAGAGAGAGAGAGGGAAAGAGAGAGAGAGAGAGAGAGAGAACGGCCTCACCAGGGCCTCTAGCCACTGCAAACGAACTCCAGATGCGCGCACCCCTTGTACATCTGGCTAACGTGGGTCCTGAGGAATTGAACCTGGGTCCTTTGGCTTTGCCAGCAAACGCCTGAACTGCTAAGCCATCCCTCCAGCCCATTGTTTTCTTCTTTGATTCCTTTGACTTCTTTGATTTATTTGAGTGTAGATGTAGTCATTCTTTTGAATTCCTTGTCAAGCATTTCATCTAAATCAATCTCACTGGAGGCCATTTCTGATGGGTTTATAATTTTTGATGGAATTATATTGTCTTGCTTTTTTGTATTTCTTGCATTGTAATGTAGAGATTTTTGCATCTTGAGTTAATTTGGTGCTTGGGTTTTCTAATTATCTGGTGTATTCTTAAACATTGTAAATCAGACATTATATATCTTCAGGGTAGGAGCCTAAGGTGCCAGGTGTGGCTCTTATATGACTCTCAGAGTAACAGCATAAGTGATCCTAGATTGAGTTTACCTGCTATGCAAGAATTCTAGTAGACTGGGTGGAGAAAAATATAGGCAAATTCTAAAATTCAACTGAGCAATATACACATTCAATCAAAACTAGCTCAGAGTATTTATGCAAAAGTGGGGATTAAAACAAACAGATAATCAAACAAAGCCACAGCCCCTAAGGGTGTGCGTTGATCCATACCCTTAATCCTGTCAATTAGGAGGCTGAAATTTGTGGTCCGTAATGGATTCCAGGTCAGCCTGGGACCGAGTAAGACTCTACCGCCAAGAAAGACAGAAGAAGGCACTATAAATCAGGAAATATCCAAAGCAACCCAAGTCATTCAGAAAACATGGCTTATTTAAGAGTGGTAAAGCTGGGCAGGAGAGATGGCTTAGCAGTTAAGGTGCTTGCTAGCAAAGCCAAAGGAGCCAGGTTCAATTCACCATTACTCACGTAAAGCGAGATGCACAAGGTGACAAATGCGTCTGGAGTTTGTTTGTAGTGGCTGGGAGGTACTAGCACACCCATTCTCTCTCTCTCTCTATCTGCTCCCTCCCTCTCTCAAATAAATAAACAAAAATATTTTTTAAAAAAGAATGGTAAAGCCAACCACTAGTAGTACATCAATCAAATCTAACACATAACCTGCCCTGACATGGAAGGTATGATTAGCACTTCCAATGCAGGCCTATATACCAGGCTTTGGGGCAGGTTTTGACCAAGAGTTGGCTCTGTGAGCTTTTGGGATGTCTTCAGTCTCACTAATGCTGAGACCCCCCTTGGGTCCCTCTTTACTGAGCTGGGGACTTGGCTAGGCTGGCCGGCTTGGTGGATCTGTTGTTCCAATCGACTATGCTGGATTTGTGTGGCTGAGATCCCTTGGAGTTCTCCAGTGGTTGCCAGGGCTGGGGACTGGGGCAGGGGGGCTGTGGAGAGTGCCTGATGTTCCTGGGCTGCTCATCTGGTCCCTGTTGTCTTCCCTTCAGGCTTCTTGACTTTGCAGGGCTGGTGTAATTGGCAAATCGCTTCACTGTGGCTTTGCTCCTATGGCTCAGGCCTGCCAGGCATGTGCATGGCTCTTCCCAGCAGAGTGGCCACCAGTGCCATGGTGGGAGCCAATTCTGGCTGCTTGAATGGTTTCCAGAAGCTCTGGGTCTCTCCTGCTTCTCGGCTGGGGTTGATAATTCCTCATACACCTTCACTTTTCAGTAGAAAAGCGTATTATTGGGCTGGAGAGATGGCTTACCAGTTAAAGTGCTTGCCTTTGAAGCATAAGGACCCAGGTTTGATTTTCCAGGATCCATGTAAGACAGATGCAGATGTTGGCACATGCATCTGGAATTTGTTTGCAATGGCTAGAGGCCCTGGCATGCCCATTTTCTCTCTCTTTTTCTCCCCCTCTTTCTGTTGCTAATAAATAAATAAGAAAAAACTTTAAAAAGAGCCAGGCATGGTGGTGCACGCCTTTAATCCCAGCACACGGGAGGCAGAGGTAGGAGGATCACCATGAGTTCGAGGCCACACTGAGACTACAAAGGGAAATCCAGGTCAGCCTGAGCTAGAGTGAGCCCTTTTCCTTGAAAAACCAAAATGAAGAAATAAATAAAGAGTATGTTGTGCTGTTTTTCTGCTTATTTTGCACCCCCTACTCCCAGGCTGCTTTGGCATGGCTACTATGCTGCCAACTTAACCGGAAGTCAATTATGTAAAAAAAAATTTTTTTTTTATTTTTCGAGGTATGGTCTTGTACTAGCCCAGGCTGACCTGGAATTCACTCTGTAGCCTCAGGGTCACCTCAAACTCACAGCAATCCTCCTATCTCTGCCTCCTGAGTGCTGGGATTAAAGGCGTGCACCATGATGCCCGGCCAATTGTGTAAATTTTTAAATGACGTTTTTAATTAATGAAAGAAAAATACTGGGCTGGAGAGATGGCTCAGATGGCCAATGTGTCCACTAGTGCAATAGTGGCATGTCTGTTATGGAGATAACCACCTGTACTCAGATTAGAATTGGAGACTTTCCCTGTGGGAGGGAAATAATGCCTGATACTGAAAACCTAGTCAAAAGCCTATGGCTGTTGACTACTACTATTTGGCTAAATGGATACATTATGCCCACCAAATTAACCTCTAAATATGTATGCTTATGCTCATATATTAATTCTGCTGTCACTTTTGGATAATGATGCTTCTTTTTTTCAGATGATGGTGATCACTGGGGAAAGTCAAAGTGCTGAGAAGAAGTGACAGTGGAGTGGTCAGCACTACGTGAGACATCTCTCTCACACCCTCCAAGGGCTCAGGAACCACTGTGGAAGGGGTGGTAGGAAGAAATGAGACCAAAGATGTAGGGGGTTGTTTTGGAATGCTGTCTTCCAGACACAAGGTAGTGTTGCATTGCTGACCTCGCAGCAGCTCTTGGTCGAGCAATACTTGCATAATATTGGACCCATGGACAGGTTGTCATGGATGATGGAGGAGGAAAAAAATCACATCAAAATAGAAGAGGGAATAGTTGTTTGGAAAGAAGAAGTGGCTCAGTGGAGGGGGTGAGAGAGGGAGACAAAAGAGAGTGATGGGGGACTAGAGAGATGGCTCAGTGGTTAAAGGTGCTTTATTGCAAAGCCTGATGGCCTGGGTTCAGTTCTCTAGTACCCACATAAAGTCAGATGCACAAAATGGCCCATGTGTCTGGAGTTTGTTTGCAGTGGCAGGAGGCTGCCTCTTTTTTTCTCTCTCTCTCTCAAATAAATGATAAATAAAATATTTTTTTAAAAGACAGTGGTGGGATGGGATTATGTAAATTTTTAAGTAAAGTTTTTAATTAATAAGAGAACAATATTGGGCTGGAGAGATGGCTCAGCAGTTAAGGCACTTGCCTTCAAAGCCTAGCAATGCAGATTCTATTCCCCAGTATCCACATAAAGCCAGATGCACAAAGTGGCACATGCATCTGGAGTTCATTTGCAGTGGCTTGAGGCCCTGGTGCACCCATCCTGTCTGTCTGTCTCTTTTCTCTCTCTATCTCTCTCTGCTTGCAAATATTCTTTTCAAAAAAGAGAACAATATTGTGTACGTTTTAGACCTTATTTATTCCTTGTGTTATATAACTTCTCTGAGTCATGTTTGGCTTCCCAAATTCATTCTCTACATTTTGAGCTCTAAAGCACAGCAACCACGTGTGATTTGTCACTGTAAGTTTCTGCCCATGTGACCTCTGCTTGTAAAACTCCATCTGCACTATGGTTTCCTATCTGGACAACTCCTATTGGTCCTTTAGAAACCAGATTGGCTGGGTATAGTGGCACATACCTTTAATCCCAGCACTCTGGAGGCAGAGGTAGGAGGATAGCTGTGAGTTTGAGGCCAGCCTGGGACTACAGAGTGAATTCCAGGTCAGCCTGGGCTAGAGTGAGACCCTATCTTGAGAAACCCAACAACAGCAAACAAGCAACACACACACACACACACAAAAACCCAGATTGAATAACTCTTTGTTCTGTATTGAAAATTTGTGGCAAAATTTGAATACCATTCTCTAAATGAAGTGTTGGCTGCTTCTGCATCTTAGTACATTTAGGCTGCTGTAATAAAATGTTATAAACTATGTATGAGCAGCATACACTTACTTTTCATAGTTTTGGAGTCTGGAAGTCCAATATCAAGGCACTCTAGACTCAGTATCTCGTGAAGGCCAGCTTTCTGGTCCATAGAAGTAGCAGAGTCTCACTGTGTCTACTTTGAGCCTCTTTCATAAGGGATCCCCCCATGACCCAATTTTCTCCCTAATCACCCACCTCCTGATACTATCACCTTGGGACTTAGTATTTCAAACTATGAATTTGAGGAAGGGATACAAATATTTAGACCATAGCATCTCCCAATTTAATTATCACTCCCATCTTCTGATGCTTCAGGATCTCGTTCATATCTCTACTATAACATCCAGATATCAAGGTGTAATTTATTAGCTAGTACGCCATTCTTTAAGGTCAGGAACTAAGTTAGATTATCTTTGTCTTGGACTAGTTTCCCATTACCAGATGCTGAGATGAGCATTCTTTTCTAATATTCATTTATTTCAGGGGGTGGAGAGAAAGAGGCAGAGAGAGAGAAAGAGAGACCACGTCAGGGCCTCCAGCCACTATAAAGAACTCCAAATGCATGCACTACTCTGTGCATCTGGTTTTACATGGGTACTGGGGAATTGAACCCAGTTCCTTAGGTTTTGTGAGCAAGCATCTTAACTGCTGGGCCGTCTCTCCACCCCAGAATTCTTTTCTTTTTGTTTGTTTTTCAAGGTAGGGTGTTGCTCTAGTCCAGGCTGACCTGGCATTCACTACGTATTCTCATGGTGACCTTGAACTCACCACCATCTTCCTTCCTTCGCCTCCTGAGTGCTGGGCCATACCCAGACCAGAATTATTTATTTATTTATTTTGGGTATGGTGTTCTCCAGCCCAAGCTGACTTAGAACTCATTCTGTAGCCTCTACTGGCCTTGAACTCATGGTGATCTCTCTACTTCTGCCTCCCAAGTGGGGAGATTAAAGGCATGAGCCACAGTGCTTGGCCTAAGATGAGTATTCTTATGAAAATCAGTATCTAAGTAAGAGTTCTCAGAAGAGACTAAGGGAGATGTTAGCTTTCTAATACTATTATGCAATACTTGAGATAATCAATATAAAAAGAAGAAAAGTTTAAAAGTGCTTACAATTTGGGGGGTTTCAGGCCATGGTTGGTTGATTTTTTTTTTTTTTTTTGGACCTGTGGTGACTCAGGAGTACATGGTATATCAAAGTTGCTCACCTCACAGTGGCTGAGTTGCACCCCACAATCCCTTTCAACAGAATGCCCCCAATGGCCTAAAACCTCTCACTAGGCCTCACCTTTGAAAGGCTCTACCACCTTTCAGTAGTGTCAAGCTAAAGACTAAGTCCTTAACACAGGAGTCTTTGGGGGGAACATTCCAGATGCAAAACTATGGCAAGGTAAGAGGAAGAAGATGCAAGGCAAGGAAGAAATCAGGCAGAGATGAACTTGGGGAAGGTTCTAGAAAGAGTATCTGTAGCCTAGCTCTTCAGGGAGCTCTGTAGTATGAGTCAACCCTCAGCATTTGGAGGCAAGAGAGTGTGCTTCCACACTCCTGTGCCCAATAATCATTAGTTGAGTATCCCCAAGACAAAGCCCCAAGTCTTTCCATTCACTGTGTGTGCCCCTGATGCCCTGCAGGCAGCCTGCCGGCAGCAACAATCAGAGAAAGATGACCTCAGCTATGACAGAAGCAAAACATGCAGAAGCTGGGCTGCACGTGCAAAGATGTCAAGGGTCCCACAGGATCCTGGGGGAGCACTAACTGTGTGGCCCGCAACGCCTCACTCAGTGTCTTTGGAAAGAAGAGCCTGAGATTGGGAGCAGCAGAGACCAATGAGCATCTCAAATGGAGAATGCATTAACTCACGTCTGTGGCTCAGAGCTAATAGAGATAGCAGCATACTAATAGTAATTCTTTGTAAGATTTCACAAATGATCACAATATCTGTGTTATTCTCTAGAAAAACAAAAACACTAAAATTAACTTACAAGGAAGAGGGAAATCTAGAATGGTCAATACTAATGGATGAAAGTTTAGAAAGCATTTCAAAGAACTGCCTTTCTTCCTGCCAGGTTGGTCAAATAAATTGGATGAATCCTTTTTTTTTTTTTTTTGAGGTAGGGTCTCACTCTAGCTCAGGCTGACCTGGAATTCACTATGTAGTCTCAGGGTAGCCTCGAACTCACAGCGATCCTCCTACCTCTGCCTCCCAAGTGCTGGGATTAAAGGCGTGCGCCACCACGCCCAGCCTTTTTTTTTTGTTTTTAATGTGAGAGTGAGCAAGAGAAAGAGTGAGAGTGAATTGGCATGCCAGGGCCTCCAGCCATTGCAATCAAACCCTAGACACTTGCACCTCCTGTGCACATGTGTGACCTTCCTTGCGTGTTTGTGTCACTGTACATCTGGTTTACGTGGGACCTGGAAAGTAGAACATGAGTCCTTGGGCTTCACAGGCAAGCACCTTAAATGCTAAGCCATCTCTCCAGCCCTGGGTGAATTCTTATAACCTTTCATTCATCATTTAGGTTATTCCATAGCCTAAAGAACTCAGGACTGTGACATAGTCTTCTTTTAAAAAGCTGGTGAAACTGAAGCCTGACAAGGACAGTGGAAACACACACGAATGCACACATACACAGACATACATGCACACACACACACACACATAGAGTGAGCTGCATTTCTTTCTTTCTTTTTTTAGTTTTCTATTTTTGTTGACAACTTCCATAAATGTAAAGAATATGCCATGATCATAATCTCCTCACACCACCCTCAGCTTTCCCCCTCTCAAATTCCCCTGAGCTGGCCTTCTTAAACAGATATAAAATCACTAGTAAATAGCTCTAAACGATATATTTAATTCCACCAGCAAGACACCCGACGCGAGAGGTAGATGTGTCATTCTTCATTGTCCAGCATTGAATAATCTTCCTGTATTGAATAAACCTCACTGTAGATGGGAGGCGGCTCTGTCTCCTGCTGTGATGGCTGGAGAGAGATGAGCTCTTTATGTCTCTGCTGCTGGGGACTAGATCCAGGACCTCGCCTGACCACACAGCACTTCCGCTCTGGGTTAGAGTGATAATGGTGTGACAACCAGAGTTCACAGCATCCATGGGGATGCATAGTGGACTCAGAGTCGAGCAGTTTGGCTGCTGTCCAGCGACAGTGCCATCTGCCATCAGCTTCACTGTGGCTGCCAACAATGACATCTTAGCAGCATTTCTTGGAGCAGGCTCTTGGCTCTGTTTTGTCTCCTTTGACTTCCCAAGTTTGACTCTGAAGCTTTTCTGGCAGGCCTGTGAGTTTCCCTATAGGCTTCCAGTGAGGTTCTAAGCTCAAGTTAGCAAAAGCAATTCATGTTGCTTTTGTGTTACTTTTCTCACTGCAGTGACCAAGTACTTGCCCACCACGGCAGGGGAAGCCTGGCCACTGGGTCAGGGCTCCCACTGTGGCATTGGCTTGCTGTGCGAGGAAGCACAGAGAGACCAGTAAAGCTGTCCTGCATCTCTCATGGCCAGCTCCTATGGCCTACAGCCACCAGGGCCAAAAGGTTCCACAGCCTCCCTACAAGCAGCCCCGCCAGCTGGGAACCAAGTGTTCAAACACATGGGCCTGTGGGGCGCCTTCCACATCCCAACCACAGCGTACTGCTGCCAAGAGCTTCTGACAAGCACACACTGCAAAGGAGAAAAGACTGGATGCTCATTCTTTGTTGGTATGCAGAAAGCATTTGATAAAATTCAAGATCCATTTCTAATAATGGCCTTGTCTGATGAAGGAATACATGGATAGTACTTTAATGGATAAGTAATATACAACTCAAACCAGAGCCAGCATCTTGCTTAATGGTGAGGTCCTGGGAGCCCCATTATCAATGGCACAAACATTCCAGGCCTCCTCACTCATTATTATTACTAACAGAGTTATGGAAGGGCAGTTAGACAAGACAGAAAAAAAGATGAAGTACAAATGTGATCCAATAAGAGACAAGATTATTGCCTCATGTCTTGATATGAACTCTTGAGAACCTCACGAGAGTCAACTGAAAATTAAGAGAAAGAACCGAAGATCATTAAGGTTGGCTGGTTATTGAAAAACAGTTAAATAAATGTATGGGCATAAAAGTATTCCATTCCCAAGGGCTGGAAAGATAGCTCAGCAGTTAAAGGCACTTGCTTGCAAAACCTGCCAGTCTCAGTTCAACTCACAGGCTATCTTCATAAGCCAGACACTAAGAGTGCTGCAAATGTCTGGTGTTCATTTGCAGGGGATAAGAGGTCTGGCACACCCACCCACATGTGAGTGAGTACACACACACATACATACATACATACATACATACATACATACATACATACATAAATAAATGTCCCATTCCTGGGCTGGAGAGATGGCTAAGCTGTTAAGGTGCTTGCCTGCAAAGCCAAGCAACCTGCATTTGATTCCCCAGTACCCATGTGGAGTCAGATGCACAAAGTGGTGCATGCATCTGGAGCTCATTTGTGGTGGCTAGAGGCCCTGGCACAGCCAAACACACACACTCTCTCTCTTTCTCTCTGCTTTGAAATAAAAAAAAAATTAATCCTATTCCTAATAGAGAAACAAATAGGAACTTAATAATAATAATAAAGGACACCGTAGCCTCTGAGGGACATAAACAACCCCGTATGGCTTTTACTTTTTATTTTACTTATTTTTGTGTGCTAGGGATGGAACTCAGGGCATTGTGCATGCTAGGCAAGTGGAATAATACTGCAGGCCACCCTCAGCCCTCCTGTATGGTTTAAACAAGACATACTCCATTTCAGACACAATGAATATTGTGATGATGTCAATTCATCTAAATTACCTATATAAATTAACCCCAGAGAATTAAATTTAAGAGACTATGCAAATGAGCAGCTAATAAAATATAAGAAGAGATGATGGCCTATCAGACAGTTCAATATATTCTAAACTTATATTACCTTTGGAGTATTAAGATATCTCTTCAGACACTAAGTGTATCTCAAGTTTAAGAGGTGATGAAAGTAGACTTTAAAGCCATTGGGAGGGGGTTATATTATTATTATTTTTTGTTGTTTTGAGTCAGAGTCTCACTCTAGCCTAGGCTGATCTAGAACTTACTCTGTAGGCCAGGCTGGCCTCAAACTCACAGCAATCCTCTATCTATGCTTCCAGAGTGCTGGGATTAATGGTGTGCACCAACACACCTAGCTAGATTATATTTTAAATGGTGCTGAGCAACTGACTAGTCATGTACTATGAGGGAAAAGACAAGGCCTTGTTTGAGACTGTTTCTATTGATATAACAGAATATCCAATACTGTGTAAGTTTATAAAGAAAGAAGGCTTTTAATTTAATTTGATTTGATTTTGGTGTGCGTGTATATTTATGTTTGAGTCTGAGTGCATAAATAACATAGAAGTGTGGAAGTTGTTGCAGTTAGGTTCACATTGCTGGTAGAAGTCACCCAACCAAGAGCAACTTGTGGGGAAAAAGAGGTTTATTTTGGCTTACAAGCTTGAGGGGAAGCTCCACGATAGCAGGGGAAAACGATGGCATGAGCAAAGGGTGGATATCACCCCCTAGCCCACATAAGGTGGACAATAGGAACAGGAGAGTGTGCCAAACACTGGCAAGTGGGAGCTGGCTTTAACACCATAAGCTGGCCCCCAACAATACACCCCTCCAGGAGGCTTTCATTTCCAATTGCCCTCAGCTGGGGAACCTAGCATCCAGAACACCTAAGTTTATGGGGGACACCTGAATCAAACCACCACAGAAGTCACAGGACAAGCTCAGTCAGTCCTTGCCTTTCCCCCTTGAGGCAGGCTCACAGTTGCACTGACCAGGCCGGCTGGCTCACAGGGCTTTCAGGACGCTCCTGTCTCTGCATGCCATCTGCACCTAGGTACACTGGGATGACAGACACTTGCACTACTGTGTGTGGCTTTATGTGGGTCTGGGGATCTGAACTCAGGTGCTCATACTTGTGCAGCAAGCCCTTTATCTACTGAGCCATCTTCCCAGCTCCCTCCCCCGCCCACACACTTTTAAAACTAGGGTCTCATGTAGCCCAGACTCAGACTCACTGTGTAGTTGAGGATGATCTCGAAATTCCGATCCTTCTGCCTCCACCTTCAGAGTGCTGGGATGGGTGTACACCACTATTCCCTCTTTCATGGTGTTGGGGATAGAACCCAAGGCCTCATGCATGCCAAGAAAGGACTCTAACCACTGAACTACATCCACAAGGCTCAGGGCTCTGGAAGCCGGAAAGTCAGAAACCTGATGTTGGCATTTGGTTACACTCCTGCGCCAACTCATGGCAGAAAGCAGGAGGGCTAGGGGGTCCCATGGAGGGAAACACATGAAAGTGGAAGAGGTCAAACTTGCTTTATAACCACCTGCCCTCACAGCCAGGGAAATGAATCAGGTGGTGAAATTTGGGTCCCCAGCACCCACGTAAAAGCCTGGCCTGGTGGTATGTGCTTATAATCACAGCACTAATGGGGAGGGACAGAGACAGGGAATCCCTGATGAGACTCACTGGCTAGCTGATTTGGTGAGAGACCTTGAGTCAAAAAATAAGGTTGAATGTCGGGCATGGTGGCACATGCCTTTAATCCCAGCACTTGGGAGGCAGAGGTAGAAGGATCGCTGTGAGTTCCAGGCCACCCTGAGAAGACATAGTGAATTCCAGGTCAGCCTGGGCTAGAGTGAGACGCTACCTTGAAAAAACAAATAATAATAATAATAATAAGGTCAAGATCAAGGGAATAGGATGAAGAGGAAGAAAGGGTGGGAGGAGGCTTAATAAAAAATTAAGATGTTATGAACAAGCCACATGAAAACAATTCTTCACTAGCAAATAATATATATGTCTTTTTTTTAAAGAGAATTTGGGCGGAAGTATCCTATGATTGTGGATAATGTTGTGTCCAGAAGTCAAGGATTGTTATTAGAAAAATTTCAGTGCCAAGGGTGGGATACTTTCTAGCAAGTTGTTGGCCAGGGAGGATCCCCTACCATGCCCCCCCAAACAGGTTATTGCCAAGTCTCTTGGTTGCCCACCAGAACTAGATAGGCGGACCCTATTCTAAAGACTTCACATGCTTGGACTGCGGGATATTGAGAAATAAAGCTAGAGCTGAGCTGGAAGCCTCCTGTTGACGAGTTGTCAGGGTGCTGGAAAGGACTATGCAGCATGCAGCTTTTGCAGGGAGAAAAGCCATCAATGGTCTTAACCAGCAGTGGACCCTGTAAACTTAAAAACATTTTTTTTTTTTTATGAGAGAGAATTGGTGCGCTAGGGCCTCCTGCCACTACAATTGAACTCAAGATGTGTGATCCACCTTGTGCACATGTACAACCTTTGCTTGAGTCACCTTGTGTGTCTGGCTTACATGGGACCCAGAGAGCCAGACATGGGACCTTAGGCTTTGCAGGCAAGCACCTTGACTGCTAAACCATCTCTCCAGCCCAACCCTGCAAACTTTACGGCTGGCCAGTCAGGTGAAATGTACTAACTGATGCAATGGTGGCATGTTTGTTATGGGAGAAAACAATTGCTCTCAGTTTGGTCTTGAGGCCTGCTCCACAGGAGGAAATTCATGCCTGGTACTGAAAACCTAATCAAAAACCTGTGTCTAGCTGGGCACGTGGTGGTGTGTGTTTTTAATCCCAGCACTCAGGAGGCAGAGGTAGGAGGATCACCATGAGTTTGAGGCCACCCCGAGGCTACAGAGTGAATTCCAGGAGGATCACCATGTGTGCGAGGCCACCCTGAGACTACATAGTGAATTCCAGGTCAGCCTGGGCTAGAGTGAGACTCTACCTCAACCCCCCCAAAAGCAGTCCCCCCCAAAAAACCCACCATATCAAAATAGATGGAATAGTTGGAAAGAAGAGAGAGTTTGGTGCATGAGGATGGGGCAGGGGGACAAAAGAGGGTGGAAGGAAGAGATTATATAAATTTTCATAAAGCTTTTAATTTTAAAAAGCAAAAAGCATTTTGTGAAATGTCAAAGGTGAACAGAAGAGATAAATAGCTTATTTTAAAAAATAAGGTAGAGAGTGACTAAGAAACACCCACACCCACACACATATGAACATGCATGCATGCCCAAGAACCACCCATACCGATACCAAAAAGAAGTTACTGGGAGGGCTCTGTTCCCATGATTCATCCCTCTTCACTGGGCCCCACCTCCCAACACTGCCTTGTGGGGAGAATGTAACTGAAACCAAATGAAATACAACCAAAACCAAAACTCAAATGTCATTGTCGCCATACTAGGCTCCTACCTTATTTTTCATACCTGAGGGAGACAACATTAAAAATAAGGGGAAAGCTGGGCATGGTGGCACCCGCCTTTAATCCCAGCACTGGGGAAGCAGAGGTAGGAGAATCACTATGAGTTTAAGGCCACCGTGGGACTACTTAGTAAATTCCAGATTGGCCTGGGATAGAGCAAGGGAAAACAAAAGCTGGCACTTTTGTGATCTTAGAAAAGGGAAAGGCTATCTGAGCACGTAAAAAAAAAAAGAAAAAAGAAAACCTTAGTTGGGTGTGGTGGCGCACGCCTTTAATTCCAGCACTTGGGAGGCAGAGGTAGGAGGATTGCCGTGAATTTGAGGCCACCCTGACACTACATAGTGAATTCCAGGTCAGCCTGGGCTAGAGCAAGAGCCTACCTCAAAAAAGAAAAAAGGAAACCTTTATGAAAACGATGAATCAATTTGATTACATACTAAAATTCTCTTTAGAGAGCCAGGTGTCGTGGCACACGTCTTTAATCCCAGCACTCAGGAGGCAGAGGTAGGAGGATCACCATGAGTTCGAGGCTACATAGTGAATTCTAGGCTAGCCTGGGCTAGAGTAAAACCCTACCTTGAAAAAAAAAATCCTTTTAGGAGTGGAAACATTTACACATAGTTCTAAGGTGACTAAATGAAATGGCCCAGAAACAGAATAATAGAATTCAAAGCCAGTTGGATGGCACATATTTGTAACTCCAGTACTTGAGTGATTGACACAGGAGTGCCATGAGTTCCAGGCCAGCCTGGGAAGCAGTGTGAGGCCTTGTCTTAGACATAATAATCAGGGGGCTGGAGAGATGGCTTAGTAGTTAAGGCACTTGCCTGCAAAGCCAAAGTACCCAGGCTCAATTCCCCAGGACCCACATAAGCCAGATGCACAAGGTAGTACATCTGTCTGGAGCTCATTTGCTAGAGGCCCTGGCACACCCATTCTCTCTCTCTCTCTCTGCCTCTTTCTCTCAATCTCTCACAAATAAATAAATAAAATAAAACTCTAAATAACAATTATATAATTTATATACAAAGTACTTTTTTAGCCAACACTTATAAAAGGAATACAACAAAAAGAAAAATGGGCAAATAATATATGCAGGTAAATCACAACAACAAACACACAAAATATACATTGGTAATTAAAAGGTACTCTAGTCATTTTCTTGATTGCACAGAAAAGAAACTGACACTGGTTAGTTTCAGCAATAAAGGAATTTATAGAGTGCTCACACACACAAAAAAAATCAAAGCTGGAGAAACAGGCTTGGGCAGAAACCCAGGAGGCACACTGGTGAGAACTTGCCAGTAGGTACAGCAGCCAGCAGGAATAGGCTGCCACCATGCCTGGCACTGTACAACACCACATGCCACACTGCTGAACATGTAACCCTAGTATTCACTACAACATTTTCAGCTAATATGTGTTAACACTTTCAGAGTCCAAGCCCAGGTAAGTACATCTGACTGGTCTTAGGACCCCTTCTTGGGCTCTAGCTAGTAGGGGAACACTTTCCCCCAATGCCTGATCTAATGGGAACTCAAGCTCTCTTCCCCAATCTGTCTCCCTTCCAGAATGTTAGTTGACTTAAATGCTGGCTACCTGAAAGCTCTATCATATTCCACTTCACTCCTGCAGATAAAAGCACATTACTATGTCAGCTAAGAGCAGCACAATTCTTTTCCTGCTCAATAGAACATGTTGCTGTTGACCACTGGTTAGCAAAGTATGAGGCACTTATTTTATTTTTTGAGGCAGAGTCTCACTATGTAGTCTCAGGGTGGTCTTGAACTCACAGCAATCCTTCTACATTTGCCTCCCAAGTGCTGAATTTAAAGGTATTTACCACAATACTTGGCTTACTTTTTATTTTTATTTATTTATTTGTTTGTTTTTTCTTTTTCTTTTTTCAAGGCAGGGTCTCACTCTAGCTCAGGCTGACCTGGAATTCACTACGTATTCTCAGGGTAGCCTCAAACTCACGGCTATCCTCCTACCTCTGCCTCCCAAATGCTGGGATTAAAGGTATGCGCCACCACGCCTGTCTACTGGTAAAGCACTTTAATGCATTACCAAATATAATAATATCTACAAAAATGTGGAGAGACAGGCATTAATCCTTTCCGCAGATGAGAAACTGAATTTCAAAGAAATAGGTGATTTCTCCCAAACTCCCAAGTGTTCAGTAGTGTTAATCCAGCCTCATGAACTCCTAAGGATGGTGGTAACATCTGGGTTATTTTTCATCAAAGCTGCCAATGTATGAAAGACTATAAAACTCAACATTATGTCGGCGGGGGGGAATGTGTACCTCCCATTCATCTTCATCCAGACGACCTTGCCAAAAGGTCATCCTGGCCAGAGGTCAAGTGTGCATGCTCTTTGACCCAAGTTTCAGCCTAAGGATAGTTCAAGGACAAATAGAGCACAGGCCAGGACATTACTCTGTTCTTTGTGTTTCCAAAGCAGAAGTGTAAAGGAAGGACAGCCCGGCGTTTCCTGTGGAATGTTGTTCTCAGTAGGACTTAAACAATGAATGTATTAGTGCTCCCATGAGGGACTCTTCTAAAACTATTCTGGCCAAGCCAGGATTAGATGATTTGGGGTTCCTGTGGGCTAATAAGCCCACATAGAATGGACTAGTTGGAAGGGCTCAGACCGGAAAGGGATTTCTCACACATACCACCAGGAGTTCACATGTTGTTTAGATACACTGTTGTCAAGGGTCCAGTCCGTTACATGACAAAATGCCTTACCTGGATAGCCAAGAGGGAGTAAGGTTGGGGGAAGGTTATCTTCTGGGTTGAGCCTCAGGTGGTTTTTTTTTTTTTAACGAACTTTTAAAAAATGAATTATTATTATTATTTTGTTTTTTC
The DNA here is from genome assembly GCA_036346955.1 of Dipus sagitta. Taxonomy (NCBI): domain Eukaryota; kingdom Metazoa; phylum Chordata; class Mammalia; order Rodentia; family Dipodidae; genus Dipus; species Dipus sagitta. The sequence goes on from CM070783.1 coordinate 55,041,234, forward strand.
AATGTAGGATCTCACTCTAGCCCAGGCTGACCTGGAATTCACTATGGAGTCTCAGGGTGGCCTCGAACTCATGGCAATCCTTCTACCTCTGCCTCCTGAGTGCTGGGATTAAAGGCGTGTGCCACCATGCCAGGCTTAAATTAATTACTTTTATTGACAACTTCCATAATTGCAAAAAATATCCCATGGTAATTCCCTCTCCCCCCCCCTCACTTTCCCCTTTGAAACTCCACTCTCCACAATATCCCCTCCCCCTCTCAATCAGTCTCTCTTTTATTTTGGCATCATGATCTTTTCCTCATATTATGATGGACTTGTGTAGGTATTGTCAGGCACTGTGAGGTCATGGATATCCAGGCCATTTTGGGCCTGGAGGAGCGCGTTGTAAGGAGTCCTACCCTTTCTTTGGCTCTTCCATTCTTTCTGCCACCTCTTTTGCAGTGGACCCTGAGCCTTGGAAGGTGTGATAGAGATATTTCAGTGCTGAGCAATCCTCTGTCACTTCTTCCCAGCACCATTTATTTATTTGAATGTGTGTGTGTGAGGGGGCCACACCAGTGCCTCTTTCAGCTGCAAATGAACTCCACACACATGTGCCACTTTGTACATCTGGCTTTACATGGGTGGGTACTGGAGAATCAAACCCAGGCCATCAGGCATTGCAAGAAAGTGCATTAATTGTTGAGCCATAGCTCCATCTCTGAGCCTCAGATAGTAAGCTGAATTCCAGTATGGGCAGGTGTGGTGGTTTGAGTCAGGTGTCCCCCACAAACTTGGGTGTTCTGGATGCTAGGTTCCCTAGCTGGTGGCAATTGGAAATTAACGCTTCCTGGAGGCAGTGTATTGTTGGGGTGGGCTTATGGGTGTTATAGCCAGTTTTCTCATGCCAGTGTTTGGCACACTGTCCTGTTGCTCTGGTCCACCTTTTGTTGGCCAGGAGATGATGTCCACCTTGTGCTCATGTCATCATTTTCCCTGCCATCATGGAGCTTCCCCCTCAAGCCTGTAAGCCAAAATAAACCTCGATTTTTCCCACAAGCTGCTCTTGGTTGGGTGATTTCTACCAGTAATGAGGACCTGACTGCAACAGCATGTCAGTTGTGAAGGGAAGGTACTAAAAGAACCTGTAGAAAAGATGCCTCCAGGAGGGGTTGACGCCTAAGGTGAGATTCTGAGGATGAAGAGCAGTGAGCTGTGAAGAGAGTCAAGGAAGACATTCACAGCAGACAGAGCAGCTTGAGCTAAAGCTCTGAATCAGGATCAAACCACTAGGAGCAGCAAACGTGCATACGAAGTAGGAGGGCCCTGGTGTTCACCTTTTATTGCCATCAGATGGCTTTCTTCTTCATGTCTCAATGAGTTCAAGGTAGCTAGGAATGGATATTTTGATGTGGAGGTAGAAGTGGTTTGGGACAGTAGAGCATTCCAGGGTGATCACTGTAGGACCCTACTTACTACTGTGTCGGAGGCCAGAGGCAAGGGCCATCTACTTTGAATGGCTGTAAGATGGCTTCCATGCTTTCAAAAGGCAAAGGAGTGGAGTTGGGGAGAGGGCTCAGTGGTTAAAGACATCTGCTTGCAAAACCTTACAATCCAGGTTCAATTCCCCAGCACCCACATAAAGCCAGATGCACAAAGTAGCACATGCATCTGGAATTTACTTGCCATAGCATGAGGTCCTGGTGTGCCCACTCTGTGCTTGCAAATATATATAATATTTGATGCAAAGAATTTTCTCTTCCTTGATTTCTTCCTTCTGCAGTAACCGGGACTCATGTTAGCCCAGCCAGCAAAGCAAAAATAGAGGTCTGAAACCAGTGGGTTTGTGTGGAAGACAGCCTTAATACATACTGCTCCCCCCACCCCCAATGCACTGTGTTTTGCCTTTTTAATTGAGCCATTTAAAAATAGGATTTCCACCTTCTCTTTAAAAATCAGGTGATCTGGCCACACTGAGCCTGAATTCTCACATAGGAACAACTGACTGCAGGTGAGTGACAGTCACCCCTTTAGAAGGATGTTAGTTCACAGCTTGTCACCCCCCGTTCCTTATGTTTTGAGAGCCAAGACACTTATAATAATAGGTCAGTAGATAATTCTGCCATGACTTATCTGTTCCCCATAATAGTTGTGGGTCTGTGTCCCTTGGCTTAGAGGTCAAGACCTTTGCTTTAGAGGTCAAATTTAGGCCTTTGAGTCAAGCTTGGGTTTCAGTGAGCTAATCTTAAAGGCATTGAAAATTAAGGAAGATAGTGTGCTTGGAATAACCTATGAAATACAGAGGCTATCCTAAGAATCCACTAAGTGTAAACTGTAGGTGAAAGAGTCCCGGATCGTTCTCCCTCCACCTGGACATGCTTAGACTAGGTCTGGGATTTTGGAACCACTCCTATTATGATAATTGAGGATACCTCTGGGCTGAGAAGAGGGAATGCCACCTCCACTAGCTCCTATCTCAGCACCCAAAGCCCCTCCCTCGCCCCTCCTCTTCCCATAACCCTGAAAGACTTCTCTCTGGTCGTTTTATCATTTTCTCTTTAGCTCTCCTGCTTCCTCATATGTTCTCGCTTGCCTGCCCTCTCTTGTTCTTTCTTTGCTCCATTTCTTTCTCACCCCTTGCAATAAAGTCTTGAACTCAAGAAACGGTTTGTCTCGGTGTCTCTATCCTTAACCCAAAATCTGACATTAGGAGGGCAGGTGGAAATTTTTTGCAGTAATCCCCAGCGTCTAGCGCAGTACCTGGCACACAGCTGGTGTTCAGTCTGAATGAATGAACTAACGAACGAATGATGAGCAAGCTCAGTGGGATTGTAAAGGTCAGTCTTTACCGCACTCTGAAACCTCTGGGAACCCTATTTTACTGAGGCCCCAACGTGCGTTCTGGAAGAAAAGCCCGCCATTCAGAATGTGCCAGGGTCTGTGAACGCGTTTGGGTGGCACGCAGGCGTCAGAAGGTCTTGTCCAGATCCAGACACGGCCGCGATCCTCAGCTCGTGCACAGTCTGGTAGGAGCAGCAGCCTGACTTCGGTAGGTTCCCTACATCTCTTGGCCGTCTGATCAGCAAACGCTGAGACCCACCCCTTGGCAAACCCAGCTTTTTTTTTTTTTTTTTTTGGGACCATGCCCATACTAGACATGGCTACTCTGAGCTTCACGCTGCAGAATCTCTGCCAGAGCCGGGAGTCCTTGCGTCGGCCTGGAGAGGCAGCGCCTTGCCCTCAGTCAACATGGCGGCCGGCGCGGCTTCAGCCAGGATGGGCGGTGCCGCCCGCGGGTCACGTGAGCAGCCCAGCTGGGCGGGCCGCGCGCGCGCCCGCCCGCCCCGGCCCGCCGCTGGCTCGCTCGCTTGCTCGCTGCGGGCTGCTGGCTGGTTCGGCGGCGCTCTGAGGCTTGTGGGGCGTGAAGCCCCCCGGGCCCGGTGAGGCGCGGCGCGGCGGGATGCGGCGGCGGCCGTGGCGGGGCCGCGGGTCGGGCGGGCAGGCGCGGTGATGAGCGTCGCTGGCCGCCGCCATGTCCAAGGTAACGGCGCCCGGGCCGGGGCCGCCGGTGGCGGTGGCGGGCGGGAAGGAGAAGCGCTCCTTCAGCAAGCGGCTGTTCCGGAGCGGCCGCGCGGGCGGCGGCGGCGGCGGTGCCGGGGGTCCCGGGCCGGCCGCGCCGTCCTCGGCTCGCTCGGTGGGCAGCTTCATGAGCCGCGTCCTCAAGACGCTGTCCACGCTCTCGCACCTCAGCTCCGAGGGCGCCGCCCCGGACCGCGGCGGCCTCCGCAGCTGCTTCCCGCCGGGGCCGGCCGCCGCGCCCACGCCGCCCCCGTGCCCGCCGCCGCCCGCCTCGCCCGCGCCGCCCGCCTGCGCCGCCGAGCCCGTGCCCGGCGTGGCGGGGCTCCGCAACCACGGCAACACGTGCTTCATGAACGCCACGCTGCAGTGCCTCAGCAACACCGAGCTCTTCGCCGAGTACCTGGCGCTGGGCCAGTACCGGGCCGGGCGACCCGAGCCCTCGCCTGACCCCGATCCCGAGCAGCCCGCGGGCCGCGGCGGTACGCAGGGCCAGGGCGAGGTCACCGAGCAGCTGGCGCACCTGGTGCGCGCCCTCTGGACCCTGGAGTACACCCCGCAGCACAGCCGCGACTTCAAGGTGAGCCCGTGCGCGCGTCCCCTCCGGGCAGCCTCCGTGGCTGCTCACCGGGGTCCGGGAAGAGGCAGCTCGCTGCTAAAGGAGATGCAGCCTTTCGTTCCGCCTGCGTAGGTTTGACAGCCCAGCACACATGCGCCGAGGCCCGTGATTGCCACCGGGCAGCGGTGTTACTGTGAGCAGGAGCCTGCTTTTGTGGGACTTGCATGGGTTGGGAGAGTGTGAGTTGGGTTCGAATCCCGCCTCGTCCACTAACTAGCAACTTACGCAGCCTCCTCATGCCACAGTTTCTTTATCTGCTACCTATTTCGTATCAAATGAGTTGGCTTTTTGTTTGTTTTTTGCTGGACACCGAAATTACCCATTTTGGCACTTTGATACAGTTCACCTGCTAGGTAAACTGCTTTAAAGGAGTCTAGCACCATAAATGCATGGCGCTTTTTACTTTTTTTTTTTTTTTTTTTTGGAGGTAGGGTCTCACTCTAGCCTAGGCTGACCTGGAATTCACTGTGGTCTCAGGGTGGCCTTGAGCTCACAGCAGTCCTCCTACCTCTGCCTCCCAAGTGCTGGGATTAAAGGTGTGAGCCACCACACCCGGCCTTACATTTTTATTCAGTTAGTATAGGTAATAGTTTGTGGTAGACGAAGTTGGTCCTTGGACCCTGGTTTGCCAGCTGCTGGTGCCACAGCCACTGTAGTGAGAGGGTGAGATTGGAGATTTGGGCTGGGCCCACATGGTGTATGTCCATTTAGGCTAAAATTGGGCCCTTATTCCAAGCAGAAGTGGGAGATGAGTGGACATTATATAAGGGATACTTTGAGATGGGACATGGGTATCATGTTAAATGGAGTGAAGACTGGGCTGGAGAGGTGGTTCAGTGATTAAAGGCTCTTCCTTGCAAAGCCTGTCTGCCTGGGTTTGATTCTTCAGTAACCATGTTAAAGCCAGATACACAAAGTGGTGTATGCATATGGATTTGCAGTAGCAAGTGGCCCTGACACACCCATTCTCTTTCACTTTTTGCTTGCAAATAGTTTTAAAAAATGGAGTGAAGTCACAGCGAGAAAATCAGTTCTATTCTCTTTCTATTCTGATCCTATCAGAAGCACTGTTTGATGTTTAGCCTGTCTTTTTATTTTTCAAGGTAGGGTCTCGCTCTAGCCCAGGCTGACCTGGAATTCACTATGTCGTCTCAGGGTGGCCTCGAACTCACAGTGTTCCTCCTACCTCTGCCTCCCAAGTGCTGGTATTGCCACCATGCCCAGCTTTAGCCTGTGTTTAACACCTCTGGCTCACTCGCACATTTTACTGCCCCTCATTTTATTTTTTGAGACAGGTCTCACCATGTTGGCTTCTAAATTGCAATCCTCCTGACTCAGTCTCCTGAGCACAGGTTATTAACGCTGTCCTCTCCTTTAAACAAAAAAGAAAACATGCTTCAGGTTGAGAGACTTTGGTTGGCAACAGTAGCCAAATTTAATAAGGCTATGCTTTTATTGGATTTGTTTTTGATTTGTTTTCTATTTATGGCAAATGGTACTGGTTTTCCATTGGTGCGATCAAGTTTCTATCTGAAATACATTTATTTAAGCAATGATTGGGCTGCAGGATGAACAGTGATGTGGCCAAGGCATCTGTGTGGTCTGTGCTGTCCTGTTCTGCTGAGAGCAGCTGCCTGCCGTCGCTCCCCCCACCACCTTTTTCACCTCTGTTCCTTACATTTTATTTACGTTGCTCAAAAAAAAAGTGGCTGTTTTGATTTTTAATTTTTTTTAGAAATTTAAATGGAAACACTTGACTGAGATAAAGACTGGAAAAAAAAAAAAAAAACAAAGCAAGATACATGTTGGAAATTTGAAAATAAGAAAGAATGGCAACCAGCTGCCCTCTGTAGGATTTCTCCCCTTCCCCATCCCTGCTTATGGATGCCTGCGAGGAGCCACAGCAGTTGGAATTTTCTTTTTTAGAAAATATTTTATTTTTATTTATTTATTTGACAGAGAAAGAGGGAGGAGGAGGAGGAGGAAGAAAGAGAGAGAGAGAGAGAATGGGCATACCAGGGCCTCCAGCCACTGCAGACGAACTCTAGACACATGTGCCCCCTTGTGCATCTGTCTTATGTGGGATCTGGAGAATCAAACCTGGATCCTTAGGCTTCGCAGGCAGGTGCCTTAACTGCTAAGCCATCCCTCCAGCCCCCAATTTTCAAGGTGGGAGCCCAGGGTTTCAGTTTGGTTTTCGCTCCTTGTCCAAATGTGAATGTCAGTTTCCAAAGCTTCTTAGTATGCGAGTTCCATTTGCTTTTATGAGCTGATGTTCACTTCTCTGTCCATTAAGCTGTGAGCTAGCTGAAGTGGGTTAATCATTCCAGATTTGCAGGGACTGATTGATAGACATACTTTGGTAAAGTTGAACACATTCTTAGAGGTCATTTCCATTGTTTTTTTATGAGGTTGTATTCATTTTTTCATCCATTAAGCTAAGAACAGAAATAGGTCAGTACTTCTAGAAGGACAGAGGCTTCATAGGCACACTTTGGCAAGGCTGAGCACATTCTTTGAGGCCGTAGCTTTGAAACAGTGTAATCTTCTGAACCTTGAGTAGATTTCACTCTGTTCATTCATCTACCTCCCATTTACTGAAGGTTTACCCAATCAGTTAGGAATGCATTCAGCAGCAGAAAGAAAATCCTGTGAGGGAGGGTGCCTTCAGCAGTAGAAATGTGGAATAGGCTCACACTCCAGTCTGAAGGTAGGTGGTTCTGTGGTGGTCCGCAGGCGTGCTGGGCCCCTTGCCTCTGTCTCCACTGGTACTGAGCCATTTACTGGCTTTTGTTCTCATGTTTGTCACCTCATGGTTGCCTGATGATGGCAGCTCCAACACACTGCATTCCACATAGGATGGCAGGAAGTCATTAGAAAAAATAAAATTCTCTCAGCAGGTTTTTGCTGACATCTCATTGACCATAAACATGTCAGCTGGCTGCCACAGAGGCTGACAGGTGATGTTTTGGTTTCCTGCCTTAAGACAGGAGAGGATGGGTTAGCCTCTAGGCAGCCCACCCACTTGCTTCACCTACTGTGTGCCAGGCACTTTGATTTGAGGCAGTCACTGTGCCTGCTGTTGCAAGGGTAGAGTCTAGTAGGACTTGGTAAGTTCCCTGAGAGTGTTTCTTGTACTTTAACTGCCTCATAATTCAATAATTAGTAGAGCTGGGGTGTGGCCTCTGAGCCTGCATTTCTAACAAGCTCCTAGGTGCTGCTGCCGCTGCCGGTTCAAGGAACAGATGAAAAAGCATCACAGCAAAGGTGACTTTTTAGCAGTGTTCTAAAGAATGAGCACAAGGGGCTGAAGAGATGGTTTAGTGGTTAAGGCTCTTGGCCTGCAAAACCTAATGACTTCATGCAAAGCCAGAAGCCCAAAGTAGCATATGCATCTGGAATTCATTTGTACTAGCTAGAGGCCCTGGCTCACCCATTGTCTTTCTCTCTCTCTGCTTGCAAATAAGTACATAAACAATTTTTTTTTAAAAAATGGATCTACATTTTCCTGGCTGGGAATCATCAGGAGTGGTGTGAAAGTTCATGTGCTGTTCGTGAACAGTGAGACATTTAGTGGCTGGGTGTGCTATGGATAGCCATGGTGGTGTGGACCACCTGGGAGGAGTGTGATGTAAAGAGACTGCGAAGGGCTTTGTGGCTGGTTTGGACTTTGTCCTCTCAAAGTTGAGAACCCAGAGCTGATTTTTAAGTAGTAAAATGATAGTTGTTTTTTTTTCTTTAGTTTCTTTCACCCAGTTAGGTTAAGCCTGATGGCACTGTGCAGGATTGCACCCCACCCCACTGCATTTTTCCTCAGTGTATTGCAGCTAAATTTGGTGAGTATTGTTTTGAGCATGAAGGAAACTAAAGACACGAGGCTTACCTGTGCCCTTGCCCATTCGTGTGGATGCTTGGTTCCCATACTTTTCACATGCAGATAGCTCGCATTGAGTCTCAGAATCCTGCTCACTTCTGGGCTTTACACAGCTACAACTTGACTGGAGTTGGCAGAAGAGATAAAACCAATTTGCCATCTTGAGTCTGTTCAAGTGTGCTTTTAAAGTGCTAAAACTAAGTTATTAATGTTCCTCTGTGTATGTGTTTTTAATTAGAATTCTTTCTTTGTAACCACAACGATTTGAGCTTAAGCAGCTTGCCAGGTAAGCTTTGCAGTTTTGGATGGGCTAGGTGGTTGTTGAAGTTGGCCCATTTCCTAGAAGGATGTGGATTGACTGGGCCAGTCTTGATAGGCTTCAAGAAACGTACATACGTATGTATGAATATGTATATGCATAGAGTTGCAACCTATATCATTTCCTCATTCTACAGATATCTCCTGCTCTATGAGCACTGGTTCTCAACCAGAACACTCTTGCCTCTTATCTGTATGTACCACCCACCTCATCTCTTGGGGCATTGTCTTGTGTCTGGAGACATACTTGATTGTCATTGCTCCTGGCACCTATGCAGGAATCCCCCACTGTTGAACCCTAAATGTCAGTAGTGCAAAGGTTGAGAAAGTGCCGGGCGTGGTGGCGCATGCCTTTAATCCCAGCACTCGGGAGGCAGAGGTAGGAGGATTGCCGTGAGTTCGAGGCCACCCTGAGACTCCAGAGAGAATTCCAGGTCAGCCTGGGCTAGAGTGAGACCCTACCTTGAAAAGAAAAAAAAAAAAAAAGAAAAAAAAAAAGGTTGAGAAAGTTGGAGGAACTTCTTGCACCTCCTGGGCACATTCCCTTACCTTGTAACTCTGTCCTGTCTGTGTTTGTGTATGTGTTTGCAGCAGCACTGGGGTAACACTTGGGCTTGAGCCTTGTGTTTCATTGTGAAACCAGAATGCTCAGCATGGTGTTCTGAGGGGAGTCAGCTTATTGCTTTCACTTTACGAGGAGCATGGATGCTCCAGGCCTTACACATGCTCTTTGATTTCTGGTACTTTGTGCTCTTCTGCAACAAGTAAAGAAAAGATGGACAGGCCTCTTTCAAGCAAGAAATGTATCAGAATGCCAAAGCAGCAGTTTTGAAACCATGCTCCCAGAGAGCAACTTGAGTGGAGTGATGTACTGACAAAGCAACTAGGGAGCTCCTTCCAAGTTTGCACTAAGAAAACAAGAGAATTTGCTCTCTCATATCCCGCTTGAATTTCAGTGCTTCATGGTAGTGTTTGTTTATTAGTGAGAGAGAAGACTCTGGGCACAAAAGAACAAATGAGTATGAAACTCAGCCTGATAGTCACAGTTATTGATCTGTGCAGGGAGAGCACTGATGTAGGCTGTAGTCCTGTGATATGCGTTTCCCCCACTTGTAATGAGGCTCTCTAGTATATTGATATTTTGTCCCTCACAAAGTACCCTGACTACAGTGTCCCTCCCACCCTCAATGAATTTTGAAATGTAGGAAACAAAATGAAATTGTATAAGTCACATTTAGCTTTGTGACAAACTCTTAAGAGCAGAAGTTCCCATGTGTCACATGTTGTCACTTGAATTTTAGTTCCAGATCTTTGAAAGGGTAAAGGGGTCATGGGATCATGAAGTTTTGAACTTGTAAGAAGTGAGTAGCCCCCAACTTTGGATGAGGGGCCCATGGCTCACTACTGACAGAAGCTGAGGCAGCAGATTCAGGTTCCCACTCAAGTCTTCCCTTTGTGCACCCTGCTCTGCTGTGTGCACACCATGGCCTAGGCCTTTTAGGCCTTATCAGCACAACTGCTGATGTGACAGGTCTCAGTGTAGCACTGGAACAGCCTGTGGACATGCTCAGACGAATAGCATTTTTTTCCTCTGAGATTGTGGTGCTGAGTTGCAGTGAAAATAGGTCATCTGTACCTAGCTTCATATGTGTGCCATGGCTCAGATACTTTTGGAAATCTTCCTTCAAAACCAGCCCTTTCAGAGTGTCTAAGTGCATGAGCTGACATATGCAGCTTCTTTAAGCATAGGAAGGGAATCAGAATTATAAGATGTCTTTGAAGAGGGCTTTTTGGGAGGCAGAAATGCACAGGACAATTATAGCACTCCATGTTTGTTGATGTTCTAGTTCATCTTGTGTGGCTGTAATGATGCCACAGACCTGGTAGCTTATAAAGAAGAGGTTTATTTTTTACAGTTCTAAAAGCTGGGAACCCCCAGGCTGAGGGACCCACATCTGGCAAGGGCCTGCGTACTTCATCACTCCATGGCAGAAGATAGAAGGAGGAGAGAGAAAGCACTTGACTTCAAGGGGATAGAAGAGAAGGGGTGAACTCATAACTTACTGGTTTTTTCAGGAACCCATGGGTGTGATACTGTCATTCATCCATTCTTGAGGACAAAGCCCTCAAAACCTAATTACCTCTTATGAGTCTCAGCACTTACACTGGGAGTAAATTTCCTGAGCAGAAGCTTTGGGGACATGTCCAAAAAATCTTCCTTAAAAGCTGACTGACACAACTTGTACTGTTCAATCATTGTTTGTAAAGGTACTAGTTTAGGGTCAAGGCTGGGAATAGAGGATTTAAAATGAAGATTATAGGTCAAACTTCTTGCCCTTAGAAAATATAAGGAAGCTGCTGGGCATGGTGGCACACACCTTTAATTTCAGCACATGGGACTTGGGAGGCAGAGGTAGGAGGATCACTGTGAATTCGATGCCAGCCTGGGGGACTGCATTTTAGGTCAGCCTAGGCTAGAGTGAGCCTACCTCCCCCCCTCAAAAAAAAAGACAACAAATATATACATATATATATTTGTGTATACACACACGCATGTGCTTTTTTTTTTTTTTTTTTTTTTTTTCTTTTTTGAGGTAGGGTTTCACTCTAGCCCAGGCTGACCTGGAATTCACTATGGAGTCTCAGGGTGGCCTCGAACTCATGGCGATCCTCCTACCTCTGCCTCCCAAGTACTGGGATTAAAGGCATGTACCACCATGCCTGGCTATATATGTGCTATTTTAAATTGATGGGAAGTTCAGAGAAGGGAAGCTTGTGAGCTGAAGTGTTCAGTAGGAGATTCACTCACATCACTCATTGTCAGCAATTAAGCTTCTATAAACTGTAGTTCTTAGCTTCTTGCACTCCTAACACTCTATGATAATTATTGCGTATGTAGTGTAGTAGGTGGGGTTAGGGAGCAAAATGAATGTAAAGGGCTCTGTTCTTCTTTTTTTTTATTGACAACTTCCATAATTGTAAATAATATCCCATGGTAATTCCCTCCCTCCCCCCATTTTCCCCTTTGAAACTTCACTCTCCATCATATCCCCCCCCCCAATCAGTTTCTCTCTTTTTAAAAAAATTTTATTTATTTGTTAGAGAGAGGGGAAAAGAGAGAGAGAGAACACACGCGTGTGCGCGTGTGCGCACAAGAATGGGCATGTCAGGGCTTCCAGCCACTGCAAACGAACTCCAAATGTGTGCGCCCCCTTGTGCATCTGGCCAACATGGGTCCTGGGGAATTAAACCTGGGTCCTTTGACTTTGCGGGCAAGCGCCTTAACCGCTAAGCCATCCCTCCAGCCTTTTCTTCTTCTTCTTCTTCTTCTTTTGTCTTTTCAATTTTTTTTTTATTAAGAGCTTCCATGATTATAAAAAATATCCCATGGTAATGCCCTCCCTCCCCCCACTTTCCTCTTTGAAACTCCATTCTCCATCATATCCCCTCCCCCTCTCAATCTCTTTTATTTTGATGTCATGATCTTTTCCTCCTATTATGATGGTGTTGTGTAGGTAGTGTCAGGCACTGTGAGGTCATGGATATCCAGACCATTTTGTGTCTGGAGGAGCGCTTTGTAAGGAGTCCTACCTTTCCTTTGGCTCTTCCATTCTTTCTGCCACCTCGTCCGCAATGGACCCTGAGCCTTGGAAGGTGTGATAGAGATGTTTCAGTGCTGAGCACTCCTCTGTCACTTCTTCCCAGCACCATGGTGCTTTCTGAGTCATCCCAAGGTTACTGCCATCTGAAGAGAAGGTTCTCTAACCAGAAGTGATAGTAGCATTAATATATGGGTATGAACATTCAGAGAAGTGCTTACTGGACAGTTTGGTGAGCATAGTATATACATTTAGCCAGACAACAGCAGACGTTACACCTCTAGGGCTCATGACTATCCGTCCCTGCTGTAGGTTTTCAGTTTCAGGGATGTATTCCCTCCCATGGAGTGGGCCTCCAGTCAAATGAGAGGGCAGTTGGTTTCCCCCCTAACAGACATGCCACTGTTGCACCCTTTGGCTCATTTGGCCTGGATGGCCAAAAATTTAAGGCTTGCAGTGTCTACTGTTGAATATCTTCACTGGTGATTTCTCTCTCTCCCATTGAACTGCACGCAGCATAGCTTTTTCCAGCTTTCTGTCAAGGCTCTGTTCTTAGAAAGACCTAGGGGGACATTTAAAAGTCTGACAGGTCTTGTTTATAACTTAGGAAAGTGTGGGAGACAGGGCCTGATAGGAATGGAATAGGCTGCACTGGGCCTTGTAGGCTAACGTAAGGGCTGAGGTTTTATTCTACAAGCAAAGGCTGGCTGCTGCTGGGTTTAAACAGTGTTCTGGCATGATTGTGTTCAAATGTGAAATGACTATTCTGGGTGCTGAATAGTGAACAGAGAGGAAGCAGGGAGACCAGTGAGGAGGCTTTTGTGGTGGACCTGCTGAAAGTGGTAGAGGGAGGAGAACGAGAAGGGAATGGATTTGAGATCTAGAGGGTGGATTCTGCAGGATTTGCCAGTGGCTTTCTTTGGGGAAGGAACTGAGGTAGTGAGAGTACTCCCTGCCTCAGCTTAGGGGTCACTGCCGCCATTGTGTCCTTGCAGAGAAGCAGTTTTGGGAGGTCACATGTGTTAAGTAGGACACTCAGATGTCTGGGATGATTCTGGATGAGGACGCCCAGAGTGTGGGAGCTTGATACTGGGTGGAGGTGAACATTTGGGAGCCATCACCCATTTTAGCACCATCATTCTACAGATGGTACAGAAAACCCTGAGATGTGAATGAGTGGGATTTGAGGATGACTAGGGCTTGGTTGCTGGAGCGAATCTCAGGGTTGGTGTTCTCAGCCATGGCATCGTTACAGGATGTGTAGCACAGGCTGCCTTTCCAGGAACCGTCCTGGTACTTCTCTCCTCCCACCTCAGTCCTAACAACCAGCATGCCTGCAGATATTAGTGAGCGCCCCTGGGAGCCAGAATTGCCCTTGGTTCATAGCTACTGCTTTGTAAAGTAGAGGAAACAAGTATGGATGGCTAGGGAGAGGAGAGTGGGCAATTATGGGTGGCTTTGAAAGGCTGTCTCCAAGTTGATCCTTGAAGTAGTAGTCATTGATACAGTTGCAGCTTCCAAGTTGTGCAGAGACTGATTTGATGAGACTTTTTAACAATGGGCTTGATGGTGATCACAAACAAATCAGATGGAAGAGGAGTAAACAGGATGGACCATGGCAGGTGTAAAGTGAAGAAAAAGAGGAGGAAAAAGTGAATCCAAGAGACGCATTGCTGGACATTGTGGCATGAAAACTTGAAGGGATGGAGAGATCAGGGGAGCTCTGCAGTCTCAGGCCTGCACAATGGAGAAATAATGGGGATGTCTGCTGGAAAGAGCAGTTGGAATGGGAAGATAGTGTGTGGAGTACAGGCTGGTGAGTCATCCATTGAATTCAAATATGTGAGGATGGGGGTCAGGGGTAGACAAATGGAAATGCAGTCTGAATTAGGACTAGCTGTGTAGACCTGGGTTCAAGCATAACTGCAGTCAGGACTATACTTCATGCACTGAAAGGTCAGAAACCCACGGCCAGAGAATGGTGGTTCTGGTAAGTGTATGACGAGGAGGCTCCTGGGAGTCCTTGTGTCCGAGTATAGCATTTTCTCTAGAATTTTAGACAGATGTTAGGATTGTCTTTTTCTCTTAGTTATTTTTAAAAAAAATTTGTTTATTATTTATTTATTTATTTGAGAGTGACAGACAGAGAAAGAGGCAGATAGAGAGAGATGGGGAATGGGTGTGCCAGGGCCTCCAGCCACTGCAAATGAACTCCCCCTTGTGCATCTGGCTAACGTGGGTCCTGGGGAATCGAGCCTTGAACCGGGGTCTTTAGGCTTCACAGGTAAGCGCTTAACTGCTAAGTCATCTCTCCAGCCCCTCTTAGTTATTTTTAAAAGAATGATCACTCAAAGGCTTGGGACATTGAGAGTGGATATGGTGATAATGATTGAGAGGGCAGGGGCAGACCCAGGCTCAGGAAGAACTTTTCTCCTTCCCTCCCTCCTTCTCTCCCTCCTTCTCTCCCTCCTTCTCTCTTCTCTCTCTTTTTCTTTTGCTTCTTTGGAACTGGCCACATTTGTGAAATTGAGGCAATCTGGATTTTATAAACATGATAAGTTCTGTGTCAGGCATATTTGAAATCTCATGGTCCCCGGTAATGATCCATCTAGGGTAGAATTTTAGCTACTTCTATTGTATTGCTGAATATTCTTTGGGATATAAACCCCAAATCTGGTGTTTTAAAAGGATGACTTTCCAGAGGTGGAGGTGGTACTGCCCACCTGTGATCTCAGCACTCAGAAGGTAGAGACAGGAGGATTGCAAGTTTGAGGTCAGCCTGGAGCTACGTAGCAAGATCGTTTCTCAAAACAAGTACCCCCTTCTCAAACAAAACAAAACCTTCAAAAGCAAAGTCTTTCCACCCGACAACTCAAATCAGCACTAAATCTTATTCTTATTTGACCTGTTCAGTGTGATAATAAAGTCTGTGCTGTAAGTCTTCACAACACCCTGCCCTGAATGCCATCAATTTATGTGTTTGCTGCTGATGATCTTCCTCCTCCTCCCTTCCCCCTTTCCCCTTTCTCCTCTCCCCACCCCATTCCCCTTCTCCTCCTCCCCTGTGCTGGGGAGCCAGACAGCCTGCTTTCTAATCCTGCTGTACCACTTATGCTGGGACCTTGGACACTTAGCTCTCTGCACTTCTTCATCTGCAAAGTGGACATAAGAGCCTATCCACTTCATAAGTCTGTTCTGGAAATAAGGGGAAAAAGACCTTGACTCTGGGACTGGCACACTGTCAATGCTCAATGAGTGTTAACTGATGTGACTTTTTATTTTTTTGGTTTTTCGAGGTAGGATCTCACTCTAGTTCAGGCTGACCTGGAATTCACCATGTTGTCTCAGGGTGGCCTTGAACTCATGGTGATCCTCCTACCTCTGCCTCCTGAGTGCTGGGATTAAAGGCGTGCGCCACCACACCTGGCTTGATGTTCTTTTGTCATCAGAAGGCTTCTTTAGAGTTGGAAGGTATGTTCCTGAATTTCTGTGTTCTGTGTCATCAGTTCTGTTGGTTCCGAATGGTGTGTGTTTATTTTTCTTTTTCATGCTATTCTCTCTGGCTCCCTTCCTTCCTTCCTTCCTTCCTTCCTTCCTTCCTTCCTTCCTTCCTTCCTTCCTTCCTCTCTCTCTCTCTCTCTCTCTCTCTCTCTTTCTTTCTTTCTTTCTTATCTATTTATCTATCTTCATTTGCAAGGAAAAAGAGAGAGAACAAGCATAGGCATGCCAGGATCTCTTGCCACTGCAAATGAATTCTTGATGCGTTGCCACTCTGTGCATCTGGCTTTATGTGGGTACTGGGGAATTGAACCCAGGCCATCAGGCTTTGCAAGCAAGTGCCTTTAACTGCTGAGCCATCTCTCCAGCCCCATGCTATTCTTTAATAGGTTTCTAAGCTCAGGATATTTTGCCAAGTTTGAAGAAAAGACAGTTCTGTGTTAATTTTAATGTTAAACAATATGTTAATTTGGGACAGATAACCCTATATATTGAACGCCTGCCTGCCACTAATAAAATCAATAGTCTTTAATATAACATAAATAATGATACAGTGAGAAAGCCTGAATTGACTGAGGAAGAAATGGAGTTATTAAAGAACTTCCTGTTCCCCCCAAACAATAACAGAATTGGGTTTATTTATTCATACATTCATCCTAGGATCAAGCAATCCCTCTGCTAGATGAATTGTTTAAAATAATTCACTCCCGGAGGCAGGAGGATTCAGATTCCCATGGTTTTTCTTGCCTAGTTTCTTGCATGAGCGATTATGTCCTTTAGCGCTGAACTCCTCACCTGGTTTGTGGGATGTACACACTGGTGGTTAATGTGAACTGAGAGGGCCACAGCCAAGGACAGCTTGAGGACCAGTCTCTGCTAACAGCAGGTGTGCTAGTGGTGGCTAGTTCTGTTGTGGATTTGGATCAGACCTCACCTGAGGAGAGGAGAGGTTAGAAGATGAATTGCAGGCCTCATTGATGGACAATGAAATCACATTAAGTTCTGTGCAGTTTCTGTCACTGTATGGTAAGCTGTTTTGAGTGAGGTGAGGCGTCTCATGCCCATCATAGATCAGCTTGGACTCAGTTCCTTTCTTTTCCTTGACTCATGCTCCTTACTTGACTTTCAAGCATTGATGGAGCATTTACTAGAAGCAGAGTTGACAGCATGTGACAGCGTTATGGGTGTGTAAGAATGAAGGAGGAGGAGATGGAAAGACCATCAGGGTGACACTCTTCAAGATTGGGAAACCAAAGTGGAAATGGTTTGGAGGTAGTAGTAAGTTCAGTTTTGGATATGTCATACAGTATTTGAAGACTGTATTTATTGAGTGCTGCTTTTTAAGGTGCCTTTGCAAGGTGACTCAGGAACCAAGGAACTGATGTGGTCCAAGCACGGGGACATCTTTTATAGATGGACTAACATGGATGCTACCCTTAGTTGTTTTACATCTTCCTTTGTATGCTCAAAGTTTGTACTCTGACTGTGCCACTTTCTTTTGATAGTGAGTGGTAGGATGGATTTTTCCTGTCCCATTTATACCTTTGTCACAGTGATGGACTACTAAATGGAACAGTGTTCTCTGTTTGTATAGTTCCCCACAGCTGTTTCCTATAGTAAAAACTCTGGAAAACAATGACCTCATAGTTTCCACACACAAAAAAATACAAACCCTTTTATATATAGTAGTAGAATAGAAAGCATTCAAAATTGGGTGATTTAAAGTTCTGTCCTGTGTTACTTCCTTCAGAAATGTTCTTGTTTGCTGTACTAATTATTTGTTCATTGGCCCTTCTTCAAATGACCTTTTTTGTTTAACAAACATTTTTGCAGCAAGCACATGGGCTTATCTTCTCCTTCATTGCACTGTGATTGTTTGCTGTCTGTAGAAGCCATTGTCTGTGCCCTGGTAGTTCCTAGAGGAACTGGGCAGTCACTGACCATCTGCTGCTGCTTCCCGCTGGTCCAGCTTAGATGGCTGCAAACAGTGTTTCCATAAACAAACAGTTCACACTTAGAAGATTCCCTGGGGCTGCTCTAAAAGGAACTTTGAAGCTTATCACCAGATCAGATCAGTACAGTTTTTGACTTTAACTCTTAGCATTCTTCTAATCTTTAAGGCAGAATCATTTTTTTTTTGGAATCAATACTCATGAGAATATTATTTTGTGTGTGCAGAGACACATTATTTACAAAGTGATTGCATGTGCAATTCTTTTTTTTTCCTAAGGTAGGGTCTAACTGTAGCCCAGGCTGACCTAAAACTCACTATGTAGTCCCAGGCTGGCCTGGAACTCACAGTGGTCCTCTTACCTCTACCTCCCCAGTGCTGGGCTCAAAGGTGTGCTCCACCATACCCAGACTAGAACTCCCCCCCCCCCACCCAGGTAGGGTCTCACTCTAGCCTAGTCTAACCTGGAACTCACTTTGTAGTCTCAGGCTAGCCATGAACTCATAGTGATCCTTCTACCTTTGCCTCCATGTCACTACGCCATCCCACCTGCATATGCACTTTTAAGTCTTCACAGCAGCCCTTGTTGTTACTCCATTGTTAACTGTTGTATATTGGGATTCTGTATTAGTAAGCAGCAGAATAGGATTGCAGTCCACGTAGTTTTTGTGAGCTTTATGTGAGAATGTGTAAGGAAAAGGTTATTGGAGAATGGTGGCTGGTGATAATGCTTGAGTACCTTCCACTGCCCCCAAATGACCAAAGCTCAGAAGAGAAAACAAGGTGATGGTATAGCTCCATATGCCTGTATGGTCGGTAGGGTTCTTGGGCATAAAATGCCCTCCTTTCATTGTATCATTTGATGAGTGGCCTGCTCATTTCAGCCTTATAGACATCTAGTGACCATGCAGGCTTCCATATTTCATCTCTCCTAGTGTTACACTTGGTTCTAGCAGGCATAGTGATTGCATGTGTAAATATACTAGAACATATTGCACCTACTCCAGGTTACAGACTGCATGATGATTTTAAAAATCACAATAGCAATTGAATAAAATCCTGAATTTGCCTTTGGGTACAAAAAAGGAGCCATTCTGTGTTAGATGGGAAGGGCCCTAGGTGTGTCATTGGCATGGCTCTTAGGCTGATATAGCTACCAAAAATGTGGACAGTTTTCTTCTACTTTCAAGTGTCATGATTGGAAGAGGGAATGGCACTGTTCCAGTGAGACCACACCTAAGATGGCTCATTATGGATGCCTAGGGCATTGTGTGATTTGTTGCTGGGCAGAAGAGGGGCATGGCCTGGGAGAAGTGTTTTAAGTAGGAATGGGTAGTTACTTGGAGAGTAACTCTCTGCATATAATCCCAACTCCTCTAGTGCTCACCCCTGTTGTGTTTCAGTCACACACTTTGGCCTTCTAGCTCTTCTCTCTGAATCTAAACTCTGCCACTCCCAGTTTCCAGGTTAGGCTTCTTAGATATTACTGGTAATTACATTTCTTGTCAGAAATTGCCATTGTCTTGCAATTTTGCCAGCTAGTCATCTTTATATTAACCCATTGCAGTAAGAAACTTCTGCACCTGTCTGTGGTCACACCAAGTAGCTCTGCTGTGGGGCTTCCTATAGTTTGACTTGTATTCCTGCAGCCAGAGCTGAAATGTTTTCTGCCCTTGCTTCTCCTGTAGGATGATATTAAGTCTAGAGTTTAATGAGATTATGGCTTGAGGGGTTTTCTCCCTTCTTATTTGGGTAATGCTCCCTTGTGTTGGTAGTTTACAAACTTCCTCTAGACCCCTCTTCTGTCTGGCTGTGCCTCTTGTAATATCAGCAGTCATTAGAGATGATCCCTTGATCCATTAATTCATCAAAGGCTGAAAGAAATGATGACATCATAATTCTGACATTCATTCACTACTGCTACTCTGTAGCACTTACACAGGTACTTGCCTTCTTCCCTCTTTAGTATTTTTGGTTATCCTAAGGTAAATTTCGTGAAAGGTGAATAGCTCTATCTTCCCTCTTTATTTTTCAAAATAATTACTTGATTTCCCAATGTGATTTTTGTAACCTTATGAACTTCATGGCCTTAGGCTGTTTTCACTCAGTCATAATTATTAACCTTTTATTTTAATGCTTGTTTTGAGAAAAGTTCTTCCTGTGTTCATAGGCTCAAATGGTCCTCTTGTCTCAGTCTCTCAAGTGCTGGGAACTGTGCCACCTCATTTGGCTACTGTTAACTGTTTTGCCTTAAATTTTGGGCCATATTTGGCTAGTGGAACAGGTTGGTTTCCAAGTCCTTTCAACACAATACGGGTATAAGGAAGCTGGGATGCTCCAGGCTTCTTCTTCTTCTTCTTCTTCTTTTTTTTTTTTTTTTTTGCTTTTTCGAGGTAGGGTCTCACTGTAGCTCAGGCTGACCTGGAAATCACTCTGTAGTCTCAGGGTGGCCTTGAACTCATGGCAATCCTCCTACCTCTGCTTCCCAAGTGCTGGGATTAAAGGCGTGGGCCACCACGCCCGGCTCTCCAGGCTTCTTTAGGTTTTCCTTGTACCAGATCTGGAATCCATACTTGTTTACCAAAAAGAATTTTAAATATTTATATGGGGGGAGAGAATGAATGAATATGAATATGAATATGAATATGAATGGGTGCTTCAGGGCCTCCAACCACTGCAAACATACTCCAGATGCATGCATTACTCTGTGCATCTAGCTTTATGTGGGTACTGGGGAGTTGAACCTGGGTTGTTAGGCTTTGCAGAAAAATGCCTTAACTGCTGAGCCGTCCTTTTCTTTAAGGAGCCCTAGTGTTTTGGTGGCAAATGGTACTCTGAGACTACAAGTCCGGGCATTAGGAGGATGCATGGTTTTAAAGGTAAGTCAGATTCTAATTCATAGTCTAGTTGTGGGTTTCAGTGGTTTTTAACTCTATCAGTTTTACTTATGTGTCTTCTTTCTCCTATGTGAGAAATCCTGTTTGTCACAATGGCGTAGATTCTTACTTGCTTTATCCCAATCTCACTGATTTTGCCAACAAATGGGTATTTGAAAATGTTTTCAGATTATTTGGTATCTTTTTACTTTTTTAAACTTTCTGTTGACAATATACATAAACATTATGTATCCTGATCATAATCCCTTCCCACCACCTTGCTTCATCTCACCTTCACCTCTCCACTGAACTGCCGCTTTCTAGCTAGTCACTTGTTTGTTTTGATGTCATCTCCCCCTCACATTATGTAGGTCTTGTGTAAGTAGTGTCAGCCACTGTGAGGTCATGAATGCAATGGCCATTGTATGTCTGGAAGATAGTATTGTAAGTACTTCTCTTCCTTTGGCTCTTGCATTCTTTCTTCTTCTGCAATGGTTACCGAGCCTTGGAGAGTGTGATAGAGATGTCTCACTAGTGCTGAACATACCACTGTAATGTCTCAGCACTTTGATGAGTTTTGAGTCTCCCCAGTAGTCATTGCCATCTGAAAAAGGAAGTTTCTTTAACTGAAAGTGAGAGTATCACTTTGTCAGAATGGCTGTTATGAAGAAAACAAATGACAATAAATGCTGGCGAGGATGAGAAAAAGAGGAACTCTTTGACACTGTTGGTGGGAATGTAATCTGGTCCAGTCATTGTGGAAATCAATGTGGAGGTTCCTGAGACAGCTAAAAATAGATTTACCATATGACCCAGCCATACCACTCCTAGGCATATATTCTAAGGACTCTTCTCACTACCTTAGAGATACTTGTACATCCATGTTTATTGCCTCTTTATTCACAATAGCTAGGAAGTGGAACCAGCCTAGATGTCCCTCAACTGATGAGTGGAAAATCAAAATGTGTTACATTTATACAGTGGAGTTCTATTCAGTGGTAAAGAAAAATGAAATTATGGAATTTGCAGGGAAATGGATGGACCTGGAAAGGATTATATTTAGTGAGGTAACCCAGGCCCAGAAAGCCAGATGCCACATGTTCTCTCTCCTGTGTGGATCCTAGCTACAAATGTTTGGACTTGCATGTGAGTTGGAATAAAACCCAGTAGTAGAGGCCAGTAAGCTAGAAAGGGGCTATAAGGGAGGGAGGAGACGGGAGGACTTAAGGGGATGGTATTGTATATATGTAAGTAGAAGAACAGATTACTGGAGGTAGAAAGGCCTAAGTGAGATCAGGGGAAGAGATTGAATAAAGGAAAAATGGGGGTAGGGTTAATCAAAATCTAAGAGGGTATGAATAAGTCATATGGAAACCTACTCTTTTGGACAGTGGCACACCCAGAAGCCATAGATTGTTATTAGAAAAGTTTCAATGCCAGGGATGGGATACCTTCCAGTGAGTTGTTGGCCAGGAAGGTCCCTGATGTCCCCCATCCTCAAATATTACAGGTCATTGCTGAGGCTCTTGGTTTCCCACCAGGAATAGATGGTCAGACCCTACTGCTGAAGATTCTACATGCTTGGGCTCAATGTCACTGAGGAATCAAACTAGAGCTGAGCTGAAAATCTCTTCCATGTAGATCAGCTGATAGAAAGCTGGAAAAAGCTATGCTGCATGCAGCTGCATGAGAGAGAGAGAGAAGTCGTCAGAGGAGATAAACGACAGTGGACACTGCATGCCTTAAAGTTGGCTAGCCAGACCAAATGACCCAATGGGTACAATAGTGGCATGTCTGTTATGGGGGAAAACAACCTCTCTCTAATTGGACTGGAGGCCTGCTCCATGGAGGGAATACATGCTGGATACTGAAAACCTACAACGGGGTAGTCATGAGCCCTAGGGGTGTAACGTCTGCTGGTGTATGGCTAAATGCAATTATTATGCTCACCAAACTGCCTGGTAAGCACTTCACTTTAATGTTCACATCCATATATTAATGCTACTCTTTTGGTTAAGAGAAGCTTCTGTTTTCAGATGGTGATGTCTGGGATGACTCAGAAGTCACCATAGTGCTGAGAAGAAGTGACAGAGAAGTGCTCAGCACTGAAATATCTCTATCACACCTTCCAAGGCTCGGGGTCCATTGCAGAAGAAGTGATGGAAAGAATAAGAGCCAAAGAAGGGTAGGACTCCTTACAACATGCTCCTCCAGACACAAAATAGCCTGAATATCTGTGACCTCACAGTGCCTGACACTACCTACACAAGACCATCATAATAGGAGGAAAAGATCATGACATCAAAATAAAAGAGAGACTGATAGAGAAAGGGAGGGGATATGATGGAGAGTGGAGTTGTGAAGGGGAAAGTGGGGGGTGGGTGAGAGGTATCATGGTTTATTGTCTATAATCATGGAAGTTGTCAATAATAAAAAATTAAAGAAAGTGAGAGTAGCATTAATATATGTGCATAAACATAAATATTTAGAAGGCAATTTGGTGGGTATAATACATCCTTTTTGCCAAACAGCAGTGGTAGCTTCCCACCCCAGGGCTATGAACCTTTCTAGCCATAAGCTTTGATTAGGTTTTCAGAACCAGGCATGAATTCCCTCCTGTGGAGCTGCCTTCAAATTCAGAGAGCAGTTGGTTTCTCCCATGACAGGCATGCTTCCATTACACCATTTGGCACATTTTGCCTGGCTGACCAGCTGTGTAGCTTGTAGGGTCCACTTCTGATTAAGACCATTGGTGACTTTTCTCCCCCAAAAGGTTACATAGCTCTTTCCTACAACATGACAGCTAGTCAACATGGGGTCCTCCTAACAGGACTGTAGAATTTACTTACTGTGTTTTAAAGTCACCTGAGGTAATTCCAGTGTGGGTTTACAATCAACTGGCTATAGAGTTAAACCATTTAGGCTTGTTTTATTTATGTTTATTTACTTATTTATTTACTTACTTACAAGTAGAGGGAGAGAATGAGCATGAGCATGGGCCCACCAGGGCCTCCAGCCACTGCAAACAAACTCCAAATGTATAGGCTGCTCCGTGCTTCTGGCTTTATGTTTATACTGGGGAATCGAACCTGGGTAATTATGCTTTGCAGACAAGCACCTTAACTGTTGATCCATCTTCCCAGCCCTGGTTTGTTTTTTGTTCTTGTGCTTTTGCTTTTGAAGGATCGCTATTTAAAATTTAACTTTGTTGCATAATCATGTGAAAAGTAGAATAGGTGGCCTCAAGTTAACCCTGTGTGATCTGCTCAAAAGTTTAGCTTGGTCTCTGATCCTTACACTGTCTTTTCTTTCTGAGTTTCATGTTTCATTCTTTCCTTGTTCATATATAAGTGAGAGAGAGGGGGGGAGGGGTGTATGTGTGTGAATGAGTGTATGTCTGTATTAATTCTTTTTTTTTTTTTTTTGGTTTTTCGAGGTAGGGTCTCACTCTAGCCCAGACTGACCTGGATTTCACTATGTAATCTCAGGCTGGTCTTGAACTCACGGCAATCCTCCTACCTCTGCCTTCTAAGTGCTGGGATTAAAGGTGTGCGCCACCACACCCGGCTCTGTATTCATTCTTGTTCTTTCATTTGGGTAATGGGAGCACACACTGTTCTCCTTCATTTTTCTAACACATGAATGCTTACTATATGCCCTGTCCAGTGGGCTATTTTATTTATTACTTGCAGTATTATTATCTGTTTATAGATTATGAAAAGGGCATTTCTGTACAGACTTTTAATTCCATTATTCTCTTTCAGTCCTGTAGTAAGTAGTTCTGTCTTTTGTGTGCATGCTCATCGGTGTGTGAATGATCAGGAGACTAACTTCTCTTTCTGCTGTACTTTCAGCACTGTTGGGACAGAGAAAGGCTGGGAACTATAGGGCAAGGAAATTCAGTCCTTGTTTTGAGACCTTACTAGATTTGCTCTCAGTAGTTACAAATGTAGATTAAGTTCAACTGTTCTTTACTCTTACCCAAAGAGTCCTCATTTCACAGTGCAGTCACAACTTGGTGGTTAGCCTTTATTTCATGGACATTATGATAGTAAACTTGAGCAATGAAAGAAAAGATAAACTCCCTTAAAAGCAGTCACTCATGGAAAATATCTACAAGTAAATGATTTTGGAATTTAATATTAATGGAAATAAAGGAAAGAAGAGAGTGGCTTCATTTTCCTATGGGCAGAAAGAGGGAGAGTGGCCACTCTTTTCTGCAACAGGAAGGGGTGGATACCCTTCTTCCATTGTGATGTCCAGGAAACTGATTAGGGTGTTGCAGCTGTGACTCCTTCCTGGATTTTTTTTTTTTTTTTTTTTTGAGGTAGGGTCTCACTCTAGCCCAGGCTGACCTGGAATTCACTATGTATTCTCAGGGTGACCTTGAACTCATGGTGATCTTCCTACCTCAGGCTCCAGGAGTGCTGGAACTAAAGGTGTACACCACCACACCCAGCCTTTCCTCCTTCTTGGATCTTTGAGGCTGTCAGCACCAGCAGACTATGCTGAGATGAGGGCAGTGGGGGTCAGGGTTGGGGCTGCTCCTTTCCTTTGGGAAATCTGTGAACCCCATATATCTGACTGGCTGGAATCCTGGTGTGCTGCATGCAGTCTTGACCAGGTCACGGAGCCTCTGCGTCCTTAGTTTTCCTTTCATCACCATGTAACAGCACTACTAGCCTTCTAGACTGTGTATTTAACAACCATTTGCTGCTGTACACTGGGAAATGTTTTAGTAGGAAAATCCAGCTATGTAACAGCAAGTCAGACATAGGATAGGGACCTTGGTAGGACAAAGGCAGGGATCCTACAAAGGACTGAAGAGAAGTATGCTTCACCTCAAAAATCTCCTCAGGCTGGACTCAACCATGATTGTGTGTGGGCTTACCCTCCATGTACATGCCTGGGCTTTTAGCCCTAGAGCCTCAGACTGTGTCTTAAGGGATGTTGTCTTCATTTCTAGTCTGTATCTGTGAGGATATTTATCAGTGATATGTCCTTCTTGTGCTGCTGTGTTATTGTATGCTCTTTTAAGGAACAGCATCTCACTCACCTGGCCTTTGTATGTCTTTCACATAAGCTGCTTTTCAGGCACTTAGTTGAAAGCCAACTGTCCTTAAGATTTTTAACTTTTTTGAAGCCTTTAAAATATTTTTATTTATTTGTAAGAAGAGAGAGGGGGAGGAGAGAGAGAGGAAGAAGAAGAAGAGGAGGAAGAGGAGGAGGAGAGGGAGGAGGGGGAAGAGGAGACAAGGAATGAAGGAATATGGGCTCACCAGGGCCTCTAGTCATTGCAAGTGAACTCCAGATGCATGTGCCTCTGTGCATCTGGCTTTACATGGATATTGGGGAATTGAATCCAGGTTGCTATGCTTTACAAGCAAATGCCTTAACCTCTGAGGCATCTCTCTAACCCTTTTTATTGACAATTTTTATGTATGTACATAATGTATTTTGATCATAATCCCCTCATTTTCTTTTGTCCCCTCTCCCCTACCCCTTACATTGAACCATTTCTTCTTTCCTACTTGTCCCTCTTCTGTTTTGATGCCTCTCCTTCCACTCCATCATCCATGATGACATGTCGGTGGGTCCAGTCTTGTGCAAGTAATGACAGCTGTTATGAGGCCATGAAAGCAACACTCACTTGGTGTCTGGAAGACAGTGTTTCAAAGAACTCCTCCCCATACTTTGCCTCTTACATTCTTTCTACCACCTCTTCTGCAATGTTCCCTGAGCCTTGGTGCTTGTGATAGAAAGATCTCATTTAATGCTGAACATTTTAACTGTCACTTCTCAGCATTTTGAATTTTGATCTCCCCAGTAGTCACTGCCATCTTCAGAAAGATGCTTCTCTGAGCAAAAGTGAGAGCAGCACTAATCTATGGGTATAAACATAAGTGTTTAGAGGGCAATTTGATGGGGCCAACATATCCATTTAGCCAAAAAACAATAGCAGCTTCCCCCAGGGCTTATAACCTTCTAAGTCACAGGCTTTTAACTAGCTTTCTAGCACCAGCATGAATTCCCTCCTGAGGAGTGGACCTTAAAACCAATCTGAGAGCAGTTGGTTACCCCCATAACAGTCATACTACTGTTGCATCTATAGGCACATCTTACTTGGTTGGCCGGTGGGGTAGCTCACAGGGTCCACTGCTGGTTAGGACTGTTGATGACTTTCCCCCAGCACCCTGCATAGCACTTTCCAGGACTGTGACAGCAAGCAGGAAGCAGGCTTTTAGCTCAGTGCCAGCTTGAGTTTTCAGTCCTGCCATGAACAGATGCATATGATGTCTTCAGTAATAGTGTATTACCATCTAGAGCTCTGGTGGAGAACCAAAAGCACTGGCAATAGCCCTGTATTGTTTTGGGGGCCTCATGGGCTTCTCTGACCAACAACTCACTGGCACTCGGATTTTTCCTGTGACAACCTGTGGCTTCTGGGCATAACTTTTTTTTTTTTTTTAATAGCTGGATCATAGTCTGTGTGCACTTTTCTAAGTCATACTTAAGGCTTTCCTTGATTTGGATCTCCCATATAAGCAGCAGCTAGCTGTTGAGCCCCTCTTCTGCAATATGGAATGTTCTTAGGGGCCCGTTGGATTACCTGGCATCAAGTTAAGTGAAGGGCTCTAGATTGCCACTTGCATTCTTTCTCTGCTTGACAATACTCCCTCTCACTGCTTTGCACAGTGTCCTTCATGTCAAGTGTTCTCTTGTTTTAGCCTGCCTCTGGGAGCCTCTTTCTAATCTGCTTTTTAGGTAAGTCGAGGAGTAGAATATGCTGGAAATCAATGGAGGCAGAATCTAAGTTGAGAAGTTTTAGTGTTTTTTCTTTTTTGAAGGTAACAGTTTTGTTTTAAACTCTTAAGTAAAGGATGATATACAGCTAGACGAATTGTGCTAAAGTGATCATTCGTTACCAAGGGGGAAAATTCTTCAGCATTCTAGAAGCCTTTCCCCTTTCCTCTGTAGCTTCATCCCCAAAGACCATTTCTCCTGGTTTAGAGCACAATGATCAGTTTGGTCAGTTTGAGCTTTAATATGAAGTAGATAATAAGCATACATTTAGTTAAAAACCAGTTTTATTGAGATACAATGTGCATATTAGGCTATTCATTTATTTAAGGTATACAGTTCAAGCAGTTTTGAATGTTCATAGGACTGTACAATCACCACAGTTAGTTTTAGAACACTTTCATTGTTCCTTTAAAGACACCCTTACTCATTGGCAGTCACTATTTCCCAGCCTTCTGGCCATGGGTAACACTAACCTGCTCTGTCTCCAGACATTCATAGTCTGGAGGTTGCATGTAAACCACCTCCTAGCATGTGGCCTTTGCTTTTGGCTTCCTTCACTTTGCCTGCTGCCTGTAAGGTTCATCATGTTGGCACATGTATCATACTTCATTCCTTTTATAGCAAAAAAAAATTCTACCATACACATACTCCATCTTTTTTTTTTTTTTTTTTTTTTTTGGTGACAGTATATGTGACCGAAGCCAGACTAGAACTCACTAGCTATCCCAGACTGGTCTGGAATTTGTAATCCTCCTACCTCAGCCTCCCAAATGCTGGGATTATAGGTGTGTGCCTGTATTCCATATTGTGCTTATCTGTTGAAAGGCCTTTGGGTTGTTTCCATTTGGGACTGTTATGAATAGTGTGCTGTGAAATTTGTGTTCTAGCTTTGAGTGAATGTGTGTTCTCATTTCTCCTGGGTATAAGTCAGGAGTGGAATTGCTGGGTTGTATGGTAGCTATGTTAATTGGTTGAAGAATGTTTGACTCTACCAACATGGTTACACTATACTTGCGATCAAGCCATTTGTGTGTGTGTGTGTGCGCGTGCGCATGTGTGTGTAGTTTATATTGTGATTTCCATTTTATATAGCATTTTGAGGATTACCTCATAAAAATTCTAAGAATTTCATGAGCATACTGCATGGATTTTGGCACATTTAAATAGTTTTTGGTTGTGGTGAACTTCTCTCTCTGTCTTTATATATAAATCTTACTTCTTCAGGCTAAATAGTGGTAAAATTTCTGTCAGTAGTTACCTCAAGTGATACTATTATTTTACGGATTTGACTACTAGCAGTGGGAAAGAATATCTGTTGAAATAAAAAAAGAAATCTTTTATTTTGCTAAGTAAAATATCTTTTTATTGATTTAATTTCTATCTCTCTTGTTAGTAGTGAGGTAGACAGCTAGATTTTTGCAGCACCAGGGATCAAACCCAGCTCCTCACACAGACTAGGCAATCATCCTACTACTGAACTACAACCATGACCCCAGCTTGATCTGTTCTATAAAAAGTGGGCGAAAGCCTATATGCTAGTAATATTTTGGCATTAGGGAATACTTACTTCTGATTTCACAGACTTCTCTGTGCTAAGTATAAAGTACTTCTATTTAATATTTTTGTACTACACGGAGATGACTAAGGCCTGAGCTGATTAGAATTGGTCAAGATTGGGCCATGCTAGGTCTAGGCAGAAAGGTTCTTAATTGTGTGTACTTTGTTAGTGAAACAAACAAAACTGGAGCTTCACATCTGAGCTGTTCTTTATGAAGTTACATTGTGGTGAGCTTGAAAGGACAAAGGCTAATTGGATTGGAGACCTTGCCCCTCTGTGGTAGAGGAGTTAGCCTGGTTGCTTGACTGTCAGGTATGCATGGTGTTGGGTATGGAGAGGGATGTGCAACCCATGATTTGAAACCATGTTTAGCCAATTAAGATTTACTGGGCTGCCTCTGGGTTTATGGCATGAATGCATGGTTTAAGTAAAACTTGCTGGATGTGCTTAAGTATAAGATCTTTTGGTTACTAATAGATGCCTTGGTTATAAAAATACAGTAGCAAAATAATGATTCAAAGCAAGGGTATTTCTGGAATAGTTAGGATATCCTTTAAAAGTTAGCCCCAAATATTTTATATTGGTTATCAAATATAAACATTTAAAAATCAAGAGGATGTAATATATAGTCTCTCTCTCTCTCTCTCTCTCTGTCTTTCTCAGAACTACATTCTGTCCCTAATTAACTGCTGGTTCTCCATCCATGCTGATGGGAAGAAAATTGCATCTCTGCTGAACATGCATGAGCATTTTTCCTTGCCATTGTTCCCTAGGCAATATAGCAGAATACTATTTACGTAGGTCTTGCATTGCATTAGGTGTTCTAATAGTCTAGGGTAATTTAAACAGGAGGGTATGCATGGATTAAATGTGCATCAGCAGTTTTGGTATCCACGGACACTGGCAGTTGTCTCCAGAAGGACCATTATGTATGCATGCTTGCCCTTATGGGTAGTTCCAAGACTTCACATCCTTCCTTTCCCACCAGTCCCACCTCCCAAGATGAAGGTCCCTTCTCCCCCAAAGAGAAGTGCTGCTCAGTTAAGAGCACTGATTGTCTCCTGTGCTCCTCCGCCTGCCTCCTTCCACTGATCTAGAAATGGAAGCTGATGTATTGTTCTCTTCTTAGGGCTCAGTTTTCAGTTCTCACCCTTGGTAAGCTCTGGGTGCCCATAAAGACCCTTGATGGGCAGACAGCACCATTCTTTTCCTCCTTCCTTCCCTCATGTTACTCTGATGCTGGCAGCTGCCACTTTTTTTTCCTCCTGGATAAGGTCCAAAGGTTGGTTTGGGCTTTGAGTTTAGATTAATAGAGTGTAGTACACGTGTTAGGTTTTTCTCTTTTAAAACAGCTTTATTGAGATGCTGATATATATAGTTTTTCAAGGTAGGGCCTCATTCTAGCCCAGGCTGACCTGGAATTCACTGTGTAGTCTCAGGGTGGCCTCAAACTCACGGTGTTCCTCTTAACTCTGCCTTCCGAGTGCTGGGATTAAAGGTGTGTGCCACCACGCCCGGCTGAGATGTTGACATATTTTTAAAAATATTTATTTATTTGAGGGAGGGGAAGAGAGAGAGAGTGAATGGTTGTGCTGTGGCCTCTAGCCACTGCAAACTCCAGACACATGTGCCATGTTGTGCATCTGGCTTTATGGGGGTACTGGGGAAGCCTAAACTGCTTAGCCATCTCTCCAGCACAAGATGATGATATTTTAAAATTGCATGCATGCACATGTGTGCATGTATAGTGTACATTTTGGTGGTTTTAAAAACTCAAACATTTGTAATATTCTTTTATAGGAATAATTTCTTGACTATTTACATGATTGTTATAGGTTTTCTATTTTGACTTTAAACTGATTAAGATTATTACACTTCCCTTAGAATTATGATACCTCCGTTGTATTGGGCTTGGATATTTGCTTTTTAACTGTAAGCCAAAATCTTCCACCTCTTCCTTTAAAGAAAAGAAAAAGGGCTATGCTTTTACCATAGTTGGCAAAAGCTATAGATTATGTGGGGAAAATCACAAGAAGACTCTTTGAATTACTTAAGTTACTTAATTAGCTACATAAACACATTTTGGTAAACTGAGCTGGCTTTGAAGTTGGCCTCCTGTGCTGATGCATGTCTTTAATTCCAAGCACTCAAGAAGCTAAGGTAGGAGGATTGCTGTGATTTCAAGGCCAGCCTGAGACTACATAGTGAATTCCAGCAAGAGCCTATCTCAAAAAACAAAAACAAAACAAAGCAAAAAACATTTGATTCCAGCACTAGGGAGGCCAAGGTAGGAGGATTGCTATGAGTTCAAAGCCAGTCTGAGACTACATAGTGAATTCCAGGTCAGCCTGAGTTAGAGCGAGACCCTACCAAAAGCAAACAAACAGACAAGCCCCCAAAGTTGGCCATTCAGTATACAGGGAAGGACAGTAAGAGTTGATTTCTACTTGCAGAGCTGCTTGGGTATTGGGTGTTGGGTGTTGCCTGGAGAGGTGAAGAGCTCTCCTGCCCTCTTATGTGAACTAACGGGTCTCAAGCCTTACCTTAGGCTCTTGTTTCCTTTTCTAGCATCCTAGGAGCTGGGGTGGCAGTTCTTTACATGCTGCACCTTGTTCCTCCGAAGTAGTCGGAATCCCTCCTTCCTGCTCAGACAACACTATCTCAGTTAGAAACACTGCAATTTTGTTTCTGGGCTATATTTCAGTCATAGGAAAAATGCAAATTATAACAAAACAGAAAATGATAAGCAATTTTTATTTAAAATTAGCAATAACCTCTCCCAGAAGCCTAGATGTTAGTATGTGTATAGTTTAGGGTCTGGCTTTGGAGAATTGGCATTCAATGTGAGGAACCTCAGATCCTGTATGATTCTCAGTTGTATTCAGTGAAACAAAAATTGTTTGAAAGGACTTGCTTTATTGAAAAAGGATTGTAGGCAAAAGTATTTTAAAACTTTTTAAATCAGGTGAGGTTGAAAAGTAGTGTTAACTTTGGGCAAATTACTTTACTTTTCCCAAGTTTTTTCATTTGTAAATAATGTAGCGTAGAGAATTTTCTAGGGTGAGTTTTGCAGGAAATAATACTTACAATAATTAGTATAATTACCTAATACAGCATAGGCACTCGATAATTACCAATGTCATTAGTGCTACTCTTTGTTGTAATAGGGAACATCTCATAAGCTTTGGTACTTTTGGAAGTGAAACCCAGAATTTTTACAATGTGGCCATGTTTGTTCTGTCTGCCTTCACATTAGAAGTAGTCATTAAAAAATCAGGGCTGCAGAGATGGCTTAGCAGTTAGGGCACTTTCCTGCAAAGCCTAAGGACCCACTTTTTTTTCTTTCAAAATATTTTTTCATTTCAGAGACAGAGAGAATGGCTGTGCCAGGGCCTCCAGCCATTGCAAATGAACTCCAGACACATGCACCACCTTGTGTATATGGCTTACATGGGTCCTGGGGAATCGGACCTGGGTCCTTTGACTTTGCAGGCAAGCGCCTTAACCATTAAGCCATCCCTCCAGCCCCTAAGGACCCATGTTTGACTCTCCAGATCTCACGTAAGCCAGACACACAAGGTGAGGCAAGTGCACTAGGTCGCACATACACACAAGATGGCACACAGGTCTGGAGTTTGATTGCAGTGGTTGGAGGCCATGGCATGCCATTTCTCTTTCTGTCTCTTCGCGTGTGCTCTCTCATAAAAAAAAAAAATACAAAAAAAATCACATGATGGAAACTCACAGTGCTCAAGCTATCCTATACACTAATGAAGTCTCTGCATCCTCAGCTGCTGTCAGGACTGGTCCAGCTGTCTATCATGGTTTCCCAGGTGATTCTAATGTGCAGCTAGGCATAGAATCACTGCCATATATATATATATATATATATTTTTTTTTTTTCATTTCTTTCCTTGGTATTTTCAGGGTTGTGTACCACCACAGGAAATGAGTCTTCATGGTTTTGAAAAATTATATAATAGCATCTCTATAGTTTCAGAGTTTTTAAAATGCTTTTATGATCTCACTAATCATAAAAGTAATCCTTGTATTACCATCCCCATTTTGCAGAAAAGATAGTTGAGGCTCAGGAACATATGTGTTAAGTAAAAGGTTGTGCAAAGAAGGTATGGAGCCAGGTATTCATAACAGACTTTAAAAAAAATTTTTTTTGCTCATTTTTATTTATTTATTTGAGAGCGACAGCAGAGAGAAAGAGGCAGATAGAGAGGGAGAGAGAGAATGGCTGCACCAGGGCTTCCAGCCACTGCAAATGGAACTCCAGATGTGTGTGCCCCCTTGTGCATCTGGCTAACATGGGTCCTGGGGAATCGAGCCTCGAACCGGGGTCCTTAGGCTTCACAGGCAAGCGCTTAACTGCTCAGCCATCTCTCCAGCCCATAACAGACTTTTTAAAATTCCTACTGCATTTCTAGTGGAAATGTGCAACCATGTTTAAATACTTGGGGCATTTTCTCTTGCTGCTGTATTTCTGCCCATGTGGCCTTATGTCTGCTTATTTATCTGGCTGCTAGAGGACATTGAGTGAACCCATGCCACCAAGACTTTGCAGTACTTACAAGTGTGTTTAAAATTCCAGGTTCATCTTACAGCAATGTGTATACCATTGTGGTCTAGATCTGTTTGTTTTCTGAGTTTGGATCCTGAGAACTTCAGAATGAGGGCCACTTAAACTTGAATAGCCCTAGGCTAGGCCCTTAATGTCTGGAGGGATGGAACACTGTATCAGGAATAACATCTTTTCCCTGTGATCAAACATGAACACTATATCCCATGAGGCTTTTTCTGTTTTCACGAGGCTGTTTTTCTGTCCTGGTTGGAACCTCCCACCTTTTCCCTCTCTCTTCTCTCCCTTCAGGATCCCTACTTCTCTCCCATCTTGCTGAGGGAGAGTGAACTTGGGGGTAGGGGTTTGGTGGTGAAGAGCATTCCATTATGTGCCTTAGTGTTGCTTTCCATGGTCTATTACCATGGCCAGCTGCTAGTAGGGCCTCTGCAGCTGGGTTTGTACTGATAGGCTAAAAAGCCTCGGAAGCCAGGGTGAAGATGAGGAGGAATGGGAGAAAGGAACACAGGATCCTGTTTGGTCATGGTGGATTCCGGTCCCTGGTGTGGCTTTCCGCTGCCTGAGGACTTCACAACTATGTTATGGTTTTCTCATGTTCTAAAGTGTTTACCCAGTAGTGAAAGTTTCATCTCTTAAGTTTTAATCAGTCTTTGCTAACTTAGTAGGT
Organism: Dipus sagitta; assembly: GCA_036346955.1. Taxonomy (NCBI): domain Eukaryota; kingdom Metazoa; phylum Chordata; class Mammalia; order Rodentia; family Dipodidae; genus Dipus; species Dipus sagitta. The sequence continues at coordinate 55,075,141 of CM070783.1, forward strand.
GTCCTGAAAGTCATATTCAAATTTTCAAGTCAAGTGCTTGTAATTTCATCTAGCAGCAGTCCAGAGGCCACAGTTCACTCTAGCTGACATCTGTGAATCTAGCTGACTGCACTTCATCTCTTTCTCTAAAATGTAAATACAAATGGAGTAACCCTCATCTGAAATGTTTGGAGTGAGAAATGTTTCAGGTTTCAGATTTGTTTTTGGATTTTTGGAATATTTGCATATATATGTAATGAGATATCATAGGGGTGGACCCAAGTCTAAACACAAAATTAATTTATGCTTCATATATACCTAGTTTACATAGCCCAGAATGAGTCATAATGAGTGTTTTTAGCAAACTTGTGTGTGACTGTGACCTGTCACTGATGTCAGGGGTGGGATGTGTGTATGTGTGTGTGACTGTGACCCATCACTGAGGTCAGGGGTGGGATGTGTGTGTGTGACTGTGACCCATCACTGAGGTCAGGGGTGGGATGTGTGTGTGTGACTGACCCGTCACTGAGGTCAGGGGTGGGATGTGTGTGTGTGACTGACCCGTCACTGAGGTCAGGGGTGGGATGTGTGTGTGTGACTGACCCGTCACTGAGGTCAGGGGTGGGATGTGTGTGTGTGACTGTGACCCATCACTGAGGTCAGGGGTGGGATGTATGTGTGTGACTGTGACCCGTCACTGAGGTCAGGGATGGGATGTATGTGTGTGACTGTGACCCGTCACTGAGGTCAGGGGTGAGATGTGTGTGTGTGACTGTGACCTGTCACTGAGGTCAGGGGTGGGATGTGTGTGTGTGACTGTGACCCATCACTGAGTTCAGGGGTGGGATGTATGTGTGTGACTGTGACCCGTCACTGAGGTCAGGGATGGGATGTATGTGTGTGACTGTGAACCGTCACTGAGGTCAGGGGTGAGATGTGTGTGTGTGACTGTGACCCGTCACTGAGGTCAGGGGTGAGATGTGTGTGTGTGTGACTGTGACCTGTCACTGAGGTCAGGGGTGGGATGTATGTGTGTGACTGTGACCCGTCACTGAGGTCAGGGGTGGGATGTATGTGTGTGACTGTGACCCGTCACTGAGTTCAGGGGTGGGATGTATGTGTTTGACTGTGACCCGTCACTGAGGTCACGGGTGGGATGTGTGTGTGTGACTGTGACCCGTCACTGAGGTCACGGGTGGGATGTATGTGTGTGTCTGTGACCCGGCACTGAGGACAGGGGTGAGATCTGTGTGTGTGTGTGTGTGTGTGTGTATGTGACTGTGAACTGTCACTGAGGTTAAAGTTGGGATATGTATGTGACTGACCCATCACTGAGGTCAGGGGTGGGATCTGTGTGTGACTGTGACCCTTCTCTGAGGTCACGGGTTGGATTCTCCACGTGTAGTGTCATGTCAACCTTGGAAAATTTAGGATTTGTGATCCTTAGGATACTCAGACTAGGGATGCTCAACCTATGCTTTTATGCCCCTAAATTCTTCTGTTTTTCTTTTTCCTACCCCAAATCCCTGGAAATAAATTCCACATTCCTTCTGGCATAGATACTAAGTAGTGATTAGTTTGATGTCTTACCTTGTCCCCAGTAGAGTAGCCCAGCTCCTGATCAGTCATGTTAGACCAGTTTTGTCCTGCTGGGAAGAGATCACCAATGGTTATTGATCATTACTGTGTTGTGTTTTCCTGTGAGCAGGCAATGGGTGTCCGGGACTGGAACCTGGGATGTTGCCGCCCCTCTGTAGGGCTCAATGAGGGTCGAAGAACCTTGTGTCTGGTGGTAGGCTCCACTGTAGACAGTTTTTTTTTTTTTTTTTTTTTTAACTGAGCTCCCTCCCTTTCTTTCTTCTTTCTTTTTTGATTTTTCAAGGTAGGGTCTCGCTGTAGCCCAGGCTGACCTGGAATTCATGATGTAGTCTCAGGGTGGCCTTGAACTCACAGCAATCTTCCTACCTCTGCCTCCTGAGTGTTGGGATTAAAGACGTGTGCCACCATGCCCGGCTCAAGGTCCACATGTTCTTTCTAATATTCCTTTGATTTCTCCCCCCAATCTGTATCTCAAAATGTTTTATAAATCAATTTTTTTGGGTTATTCACCTGTAATTGGTCATTAGGCTGTGACTGATCTTCACAATCAAATTGTGAATCTATTCTTTCTTTTCTCTACTACTCTTATGTAGTTGGAAATTCAGTGTGCATTCATAGCTTATTGGCTTGCTTCACCTTTAATAATGTTGGTACCTCAGGAGATGCTTCATCTGACTCTTGGGACTCTCTTTTCCTGGTTTTCTTACAGCAGCTTTAATGGTTTTTTCTTGTCCTCCTTTGACATCTTTCCACCCCTAAGTGTAGAGGTCTTGTAGGTTTTTCTCCCTGGCTTGGGCTCACGATTCTGTCTGTGCAGTCTCAGTCACCCATGTGTTGACTCCCATCTTTGTCCTCAGTGCAGGCTTCCATGAGCCCAGGGCTGTCGATTTTCATTGTCTGCCATACCCTTCTCTTGAAGGCTTCATCAGACTTCAAGTACAGTGTGTTTGAAAGGAAACTCATCATCCTCTTTGCCAGATTCCATCTTTTTTCCTTTCTGTCTTGATATAGGTCCACTTACCTTGTGGGAATTTCCTGAATGAGACTCAGCTGTTGAGACAGAGGAGAGGAAGATTATTCATGCTAGAAGACTGGCACCCTCTATAATAGCATCAGCTCTGAGCTTAGGCAAGAGGGGCTTTTTATATCTCTTTTCGTCCAAGCAAGTAAGGTTATAGAAGCGTATGTGGCGTGAGCAGGTAGCTACATAGTTTAAATTTCTTGTGATTTCTGTTGTAGTCAGCCCCAAACTATCAAAACTCACAGTGTGGGCAGGAAACTTATCTTCATTCCCTGGTTGTTCCTTGTGGGCAAGAAACTTATCTCTCTGTTCTTTGGTCTCTCCCTGTGAAGGCTTGTGGGCAAGTAATCTCTCTGTTCTCTGGTCTCTCCCTGTGGGTGGCTAAAGGGCGACCAGGGACTTATCTTTGCTCTCTGTGGGTAACTTCTGGCCTGTTGGTGGGGGCTGGGGGGGGGCTCTGTGACCCAGTACAAGTTTTCTTTTAATATTGTTATTTTATGCTAGATCTATTTTTCATCTTTATAAGTCTTTGTGACTTTTTAATGGGATCTTTTGATATGGGTGAATAACTTATCTCTCTATTCTTTAGTCTCCCCCTGTAAAGACTTACAAACAAACAAAAATTTATCTCTCTGTTTTCTAGTCTCTCCCTATAGATAACTCAAAGACAACCAAAAACTTCTTTGTACTCTCTGTAGGTAACTTCTGGCCTGTTTGCCGGGGGGAGGGCTCTGTAACCCAATAAAGTTTTCTTTTAATATCACTGTTTTGTACTAGAACATCTATAAATATTATTTATTTATTTATGAGAGAGAGAGAGAGAGAGAGAGAGAGAATGGGCGTGCAAGGGCCTCTAGCCACTGAAACGAGTTCCAGACACATGTGCTACCTTGTGCATCTGGCTTACATGGGTACTGGGGAATTGAGCCTGGGTCCTTAGGCTTCACAGGCAAGCATTTTAACCACCACACTATCTCTCCAGCCCATTACTCAGGCTTAGGGAGGACATGTAGGTGACATGGACTTCACTTCCTCACTTTCCACTTTGGGTCACAAATTCTATTGATTCTACAACTTAAAGTCTGAATCTCTCTCTCATGTCTTCACCTCCTTTTTGTTTCTTTCCTTATTTTGTGTCTTAACTACTTTTCCACTGTGCAGATGTTTTCCATCTCTCTGTTCCAAATATCTAGCTAAATGTCATAGCTAAATTTTGAATGCTTATTGTGCTTCACTTACATATAAGGTACTTTGCATGCATTCTCATCTGCCAGTCACAGTGGGTCATTATAACCCCTTTACTCTGAAGGACAGTTGTCTTGGACCTCACAAATAGTAAGTACAGCACCTGGATCCACATTGCTTCACCTTTTCACTCGCAGCCTTGACTGGCTCCCTTAACATCTTGTGGTTGGACTTTAAAGTCCTTCCTGAGCTAGTCTCTCTTTACTTACATTTCTCCTTCCACCGTTCCTTAAGGACTGCTATTTTTTAATACTGCTATATTTTTATACTCAACTTTGTGTGTTTGAATGTGTTTCTTCTTCCACATTGAGTTCCTGCCTCTATGCTTCAAGGTTCTAACCTAAGTGACATCTCTTGGAATATCATCACTATCCTCCTGTTTAAGCTGCCTTTGTAATACTCCCATGATACCTTCTTTGTACAACTTTAATATTTATATTTATAAAAACTTACATATTTCTATTTCTTAAATATTCATAAATCTTTAAACTTTAGGATAGTAGTTTTAGACTTACAGAAAAGTTGGCACAGGTAGCATAGAGTGTTCTCATGAAGTTCACAGTGTTTGCTTGTTAGTATCTCATAGCTAAGAAGCTGTCATAGGTAATATGCTATTGACTGCAACTCATACTTGCTTGGGGTTTTTTATTGTCCTGGGAAGTATTCTCTAACACTTTTGGATTTTGAACCCTTCTTTCAGGATTATGACAGTTTCTCTTCAATGCCAGGAATTCACACCTGCTTGTGCTGATTTATTTACTTGCATAGAGTATTGTGTCAAAGAATGCTCTGCAGTATCGAGGGAATTCCCAGCATGACGCCCAGGAGTTTCTGCTATGGCTGTTGGACCGAGTTCATGAAGACCTCAATCACACTGTAAAGCAGAGCGGCCAGTCTCCTGTGAAGGTGAGGATGGGCAGTCGTGGGGCAGAAGGGAGTATCGGGGAAGTGGACAAGGGCAGGGAGAGTCTGCAAACCTCCACTGAGGACTTGGTGCAGCTAGCAGACCGACTATGCTGTGGGTGAGTATAAAACCAAGTGGATATTTTTAGAGACATTTCCCCTTATTTACTACTGGGTCGGCAGTGTAAGGTACCAGAGGCACTATCCCCAAATGAGGGGAAACACAGTAAGACTCATACTTTGTAGATCACTAGGGTAATGTATTGATGTTCTGCTATGAGAATTGGATTTGAGCATAGAAATTGAGCACCCAGAATGGTTTTGCTGAGAAACTATTCACACCTGAACTGTACATGTAGCCTTAATATGAATGGTGAAGGGATTCGTATAATAGAAGATTAAAGAAGAATTACTTCCTATGGAACTTTTTCATAGTTCAGCTCTGTGATTCAAAATTTGTAGTTCTGAGGGAATAGAAAGATTGTAAGAGCCAAAGGTTGGGAAGGAGTGCCTGAGGACCCCCACCCCCATGTAGATTGCTACATTCATGACCCATAGTGAATACCAATGGCCTTGCTGAGGAGGACCCTCAGTGGAATGGGGGCAGGGGAATGGGAACATAAGAGTATAACTGGGTGGGAATATGGCCAATATGTAATATGGCAAAAACAAATCACATATTTTTTAAAATTTCTAGTTTTTGTAAGTTGGTAAATTATTGAGTCAAGATCCTTTTTAAAATAAATTTAAATTTTTATTTATTTATTTGAAGAGAGTAACAGAAAGAGACAAACAGAAAGACAGTGAATGTCGGGGTGCCAGGGCCTCCTGCCACTGTAAATGAACTCCAGATACATGTGCCACTTTGTGCATCTGTCTTTACATGGGTGCTAGGGAATTGAACCCAGGCCATCAGTCTTTGCAAGTAAGTGCCTTTAACCACTGAGCCATCTCTCCAGCCCTCAAGGTCCTTTTGTGCCTCAACATTTTACTATGTAGAGGCTGGCTGTGCCTCTACACTGAATCATCCTCAAGGTCCGCGGTCCGCCACTATGTCTTACTTATTCTTGTGTCCTGCTGTCCTGTACACTAGTCTGTACATGTGTTAGCAGACGCTCAGTAGCTAGCTGTTAGGTGGAGGAACATGGAACAGTTAGTTCAGATGTGAAACACTATGATTGGCATCAGAGTGAAGATTGGAACAGTCTGGGGAAGGATTGCTGGCCAGTCCTAGCTGGCTGGAGATGTTTAAAGATGCTCTGCAGTATGTCTGAATGGATGAGTCCATGGGACCCAGGCCGCTGTGTTCTGATGCATAAGCACTGACTGTCAGTGAAACACCTGGGCTCCACACATATAATTGAGCTTGAGTATACTGTGACCATTTAGGCTCATCTTCAATCAAGAATGTCACGTCTAGTTTGTGAATTATATCGTTTTATTTTTAAAATATTTTATTTTATTTATTTGAGAAAGAAAGAGGAGCAGGTAGAGAATGGGCACACCAGGGCCTCTAGCCACTGCAAATGATCTCCAGATGCATGTGCCACTTTGTGCATCTGGCTTTACCTGGCTGGGTACTGGGAATTGAATTGGGATCATCAGTCTTTGCAAGCAAGTGCCTTTAATCCCTGAGCCATCTCTTCAGGCCTGAGTTACAGTTTTTTTTTTTTTTTTTTCTCTAGCCACCATCAGACACTGATATGATGCCTGAGGGACCATCTTTTCCTGTGTGTAGCACTTTTGTACAAGAACTTTTTCAAGCCCAATACAGGTATGGAACAAATCAAATGTTCCTTTTTATTTTGTCTGCTTGACATAGTTCTAGGTGATCTTAATGTGAGTCTCTTACATTTTGTTTTCAAAGATCTTCTTTGACATGTCCCCATTGTCAGAAACAGAGCAACACTTTTGACCCTTTCCTGTGTATTTCTTTGCCAATTCCTCTACCCCACACAAGGTAAGACGGGATGTAGTTGCATTGAGACTGTACATACTGTACATTGTGATAGTGTACCTTTTCCTCTATTGCTTCCTGTTAGGGCTTCTCGCTTATTTAGACAAGGAAAAGGTTTTGTGATGAACACAGACACTGTTAAACCTTTGAAGCCGAATGCCTGTCTGAGTATGCAGGCTGAGCTGTGCCGTAGTCTTGTTCAACTGCTAGTCATCCATAGACTGTGTATGTGTTGGGGGAAGGGGTTTGTTGAGTGACTGCAAGATTCTCTGGATGCCCTCCTTATACTTTTAATGAGTTGCTTTATTTAAGACATTTCAGTTTTGTAAGAGTTTGGCTGTTTTGAAGGAAAAGATATTACCAAGTGAATATGTCATTTCCCCTCCCTCAAAGACCTCTTGACTTGTTTTGTAGTTCTGGCTAAGTTCAAATAAACTTTTGCCATGTGGCTTTTTTCCATGTGACTTACAAGTAAATGGAGAGTTAGCCTCAGGTTTTTTTGTCCCCCCCCCCCTTTTGTTGTTGTTGTTGATTTTAGGTTAGGTTTGTTTTACTTCTTACTTTAGTTGAAATAAGTGACTAATGAGAAGATCTAACTTTGATCTGTACAGGCCTCTCTATGTTACCGTAGTGTATCAAGGGAAATGTTCCCACTGCATGAGAATTGGTGTGGCTGTACCTCTGTCTGGGACTGTTGCCAGACTTCGGGAAGCTGTGTCTATGGAGACAAAGATCCCCACTGACCAGGTAATGACCTGCTAAGACCAACTATACATGAGCCTTTGCCTTCTGCTTCTCTACATTTAAAAAAATTAATTAACTTGAGAGAGAGAGAGAGAAAGAGAGAGAATGAGAATGAATTGGTGCGTCAGGATTTCAGCCCCTGCATTAGAACTCCAGGTGCTTGCCTCACCTTTGTGCATCTGGCTTGTGTGGGATCTGGAGAGAGATTGAACATGGGTCCTTAGGCTTTGTAGGCAAGTGCTCTAACTGTTAAGCCATCTCTTCAGCCCTCTCTACATTTTTTTAAACAGTTTCTGCCAAATATGTTAGATAGAAATGTAAAGCCAGTTGCATGTAATGCTGAGGGGAAAAATTAAGACTCTAAAGAATAAAATCTCTGCTTCATTCAGTGTTCAATCTATGAAAGGAAATGCTGTGACCTTCTACCCGGACCTTCTTGTAGCTGTGTTTATAGAGCACACTTACCTCTCTCACCTCTCTGTGGATGGTGGAAGAGTCCCTGTGGCATTTGACAAACAGGCTTAGGAAGCTCTCCCCTTGTGGGGAGGATGGAGATGAGGCAGTGCTGTGTTCTGTATCTGGCATATGCTCAGAGTGCTTCTATTTATTCCTGTGGTGCTGGGCCTGGACCCAGGACCTTGTTCATGTTCCATGTTTGAGGCACATGCAACCCTGGTTTGTTTCCTTATTGAAGCTGGACCAGAGTCTCTTACCTTGTTAGGTTGGGAAAAGTTGTATGTCCTCCTTTTTGTGTGTGGGGGATAGGGAGCATATCATTGATAAGTAGTTGTATATAAATTGACCAAAATTTTTTGACTTAGTGACTTATCACATTTTATGCACAGCTCTTTCTGAATTCATTAGTAGGGAAAACATTCCTTAGGACTTCCTAAAGAAAGGCGACTTAATGGCTAAATAATTTTTTTTCCCTAGATAGCTTTTGGAAGCTTGAGTCACTTGAACAATAAAGGTGTTTGATTTGGTGCTTTGGCCTCGTGTGGCCAATGTTGGGAAATTCCCACCGTAAAAAATAGGAAGTTTTCTTGTGTTTGCATAGGCCAGGTACTGGCATATTGATAAAGTTCTTATTTTTCCATAATATGAAGCACTCCTTGGTTCCGTTTTCCCCTTCAGGATGAGGGAAAGGACAGAAGAGGGAGGCTTCGGTGTGGTCAAGCCAAATGTGGTTGTGTCCCCAAAGCTTCAGTGCTGTCTAGTTATCTTTACATGTGGTTTAAGAAGTTTGCTTTAGCCCTCAGCTTGCTGAACAGAGTGCATTATGCTTGCATGCTCACTGGAGAAAAGAGGAGCATTAAAGTCATTAGAAGGATGTGTGCTGGGAGCGTTTTTCCTGGGACATTTGTGGAATCGCCTATCAGCACTTTTTACAGTGTTGATACTGGTAGGGGAGACTTTGGGATCCAGTGCAATCTCCCACTCCACTTGAAGGGGCCCAGAGAAACCATGTGAACCATTCAGGGTCACAGGGTTGGTTGGTAGCAGGTCAGGCCTGGAACCTCCTCTCTCTCAGTCTAGTGCTTTTTCATTAGATAGTGCTGCCTAGCACATAATGAAGGCTGTATGTCTCCATTGTTTTCCTCCCTATCTTGTTTTTCTGCTTCATTTGGAAAACACTCAACCATTTCAGAAATACAACTTAGAAAGTAAAAATATCGGCCAGGCATGTTGGTGCACACCTTTACTTTAACCCCAGCCGAGGTAGGAGGATCGTTGTGAGTTGGAGGCCACCCTGAGACTACATAGTGAATTCCAGGTCAGCCTGGGCTAGAGTGAGAACCTACCTCGAAAAACCAAAAAAAAAAAAAAAAAAAAAGTAAAAAATAAATAAAATGAAAGTGAAAATATGCTAAGTATCTTAATACTAAGAAAGTTACTAACCTTAATACTATATTATAAAGTACTTGGATATTTTTTCTATGTACATACTTTGTAAAAGTAGAATTATTTATAAATATTTTTCTTTGCTTTTTGTTTATTTAGAACATTCCTTCACAGTGCAAATACATATAGGTCATTCTTTTTTAAGTAATAATTTTATAATTTGAGTTATTGTTATTGGACATTTGAATTGATTTCATTATTTTCTAGTGTAGATAGCCAACTGACATTTTTAATATGAAGAGGTAAATTCAGTGGTGTAAACTATCCTCTCTTTGAGACTGAATAGTTAATGGAACCTTAAGCAGATCTCTGTACCACTCTCCTGTGAAACAAGGGTGATTAACGTACAGTCTACACCAAAACTTCAAGGACCTCTGGGTTTAGTGCTGCTATAGAGTTGAGTTCTGGATCAGAGTATATTGTGACAAAATTACAGGGGCTATTGTGCTTCTAAGGTTCTTTTATTACAATCAAATAACATGACTCTAGAAGACATTTCAGAGCCTCTTCCAAGCATTGCCCACTCTAGCACAGTTTGTAGTAGGATTGGGAGGTCATTTCATAGTGAATTTCCAGTTACCCACTTGTTTGCATTTTCCCCATTTTTAAAGATTGTGTTAACAGAAATGTACTATGATGGCTTCCATCGTTCCTTCTGTGATACAGACGACCTGGAAACAGTCCATGAAAGTGATTGCATTTTTGCCTTTGAGACTCCAGAAATATTTAGGCCTGAAGGAATTCTCAGTCAAAGAGGTAAATGAGCAAGATTTGACATTATCTGCTGTTTTACATATTTAAGCATTATATGATACAATTTTTAAAATTACAGTAAAGTGTAACCTGCTGTTTTTCATATTTTCATTACCCTTCATCTGCTGTTGTTCTTGTCTTCATTTCTCCTATTGCTAATAGTGATCCTTCGGAACTCCAGTCTGCACATCTGACCACCTGTTACACTCTTCACCCTCCTTCACGTTGTGTAATAGCCCTGCTTTACCTACCAGCTCTCCCTCTTCAGCCCACTGTACATGTTTGCTTCACGCTATTTGCAGTCTCTAGCTGTGTGTATCTTTTCATATCTCTGTTCAGTCACTCTTGAAAATTGCAGGAAGCATTTTCCTTTTCTTGTTTTCCTGTATGCATCTCCTTGTAACAGGAATTAAGTTCTTAATATTTAGCTAGGTGTTGAAACAATAACTAAAACTACTTGAAGTTGAAGACAGAAAAACAATAGAAGAGGCAAATCCCATAAAGGAAAAAACTTTATAACTAAAAGGGTAGCACAAACTTTTGTTAATGTTAAGTACAAAAGACGTTTGGACTGGGCAAGGTACCAAAGATACAAAGACAGGAAGCAGGCAAAGGGCACATCCCTAGTGACCCCCTTCATCTAGTAGGCCCCACCTTCTAATAGCACCATTAGCTGAGAACTAAGCCTTTATCTAGCACGTGGGCTTTAGGGGAACATTTGAGATTTAAATCAGAACAATTTGTCCAGAATGCCTTTCTTCTTTCCCCATCCTCATGCTTGTAACTGCTGGTACAGCTGCACCATAGCTTCTGCTGATCCACATGTGTGTGCAAATATCTGTTTTCTTCTCTGTCATTCACACTGAAATTCTCTGGAGTGGTAACCACCTTTTGCTTCATCTCTGTATGACAGGTGGTTTCTAATATGTAGCAAGACTCCAGTTAATGATTGCTCAGCTGAAAATGTTCTTAATTCCTTCACCACTCCTTGATTGTATAGGGGTGACACTAGGATTCTATTCATAAGTTAATTTCATATTCAAAGCTATCATATGCTACCTAGAGATTGCCTCTGTTTGGAAGAGTCATTACCTGCAAGCATGCATTAGACTTATCTAAAGACCTATGAATGTTCTGTTTAGCACGTGTGAAGCCACTACTTTCCTCCTGAGAATGAGGGACCTGTGACATAGGTTAAGTGACTGGCCCTGGTCACATAGCTGATAGGAGGAGATGGGCCCATAAGTTGAACAGAGTTTGAGGTCCATGCAATGGGATGGAGTCTTGCCTCATTAGGAAGCCCAGTCAACATGGAGACTTAGTCTTCACCTATTTACCTTTGCCAAGAACCTGGGAAGTGAGGTCATTTATTGAGGTAATTTGATTTCTGTTATCTTTATTTTCTCATACCAAAGTTTAAAGTAGTTATTAAGTGAAATCTACCCTTTGGGGATTTCTTTAGTATTTAAGCTTACAGGCTGTTCTTCCCTCTAATAACTTGATAAAGATTCTGTTTTTACTTATTTCTAGTGACTGTTTCCTTTTCAGCTATCTGCAGTTTATTTTGGTATGAGCTGTGAACTTGTCATTTTGGATTGTTATAATGTTGATGCATCTTAACAGCAAGTCTTGTATTGCTGGACACTTAAGATACTGTCAGAACTCTGCTAGAGTACTATTGTGTAAGGCAGTTTTATTTTCTCCTAGTGTTTTTTTAAATTTTTTTATTATCTTTTTGGTTTTTCGAGGTAGGGTCTCACTGTAGCCCAGGCTGACCTGAAATTCACTATGTAGTCTCAGGGTGGCCTTGAACTCACTGCGATCCTCCTACCTCTGCCTCCCAAGTGCTGGGATTAAAGGTGTGTGCCACCATGCTCGGCCCAGTGTTGTTTTTTATTGATAGTGTTGGCAGAACGGGCCGAGGCTTTCTTCTGTTTCTTATTGGGGTATAAGCTACATGCTTTCAAAGGAATAAATAGATGAACTGATACTGGCACTTATTGATTAGTTACAGAGCCTTGCTGGGTAGCTATGAATGACATGTGAAAGCAACACTGTGTCTGCCAAGCATTTTTACTCCCTTTAATATGATTCCACAATGGCTCTGGACTAGTCTGTGAATTTTTTTTTAACTTTTTTTTTCTTCTTTATTAGTCAGTTCTGTATTCAGCAAATACAGTCAGTTTGGTACCATTATTAGGCTCATCCGTGACCTACCCCCTCCCCTTGGCCCCTCCTTGTTGAGGTATACAGATCATGAATTGTGGAGTTAGCCCACAGTTATGGGTAAGCTAAATGTCTCTGCATATCATGACCCAACATGTGACTCTGACATTTTTTCCGCCCCCTCTTCCGCAAAATTTCCCTGAGCCATGTTGGGTTCATTTTTGGTCTGCTTCAGTGATGAGGTATTGGGGGCCTCTGAGGCTCTGGCTCTCTGATTTGGTAGGAGTTGATTTAGTATGTGAATTTTTATCTTTTGTTTCTTATAGTAACCAGAGGGCAAGAAATTGCAGTTGAATATTGTGGGTCATCACAAATGTTCTTGCCTTTTTCTTTGAAAATGTTATTTGGGGCTGGAGAGATGGCTTAGCAATTAAAGTGCTTTCTAGCAAAGGCAAAAGACCCAAGTTCAATTCCCCAGTACCTACAGAAGTCAAATGCATAAGGTGGCGCATACATCTGGAATTTGTTTGCAGTGGTTGGAGGCCCTGATGCTTCCATTCTCTCTCTTTCTTTCTGTGTCTCTCTCAAGTAAATAAATAAAATATAAAAAAAAATGTTATTTGTTTGCTGGCTGCTGGTTCTGACTTTAACTTTTATTGGTGGATCATCTCAGGAAGCTTACCCTTCTAAAACTGTGTCTGGGGCTGGAGAGATGGCTTAGTGATTAAGGCCCTTGCCTGTAAAACCTAAAAGCTCATGTTTGAATCTCCAGGTTCCATGTAGCCAGACACACAGTGATGCAAGCATGCAATGTTGTGCATGTGTCTGGAGCTTTGTTTGCAGTGGCTGAAGGCCCTGGCTTGCCCATTCTCTCTCTCTCTCTCTCTCTAAATAAATGAAAAACAAACAAACAAACAAAAAACCCATGTCAACACACACTGAGGTGGAGAATTTGGTTTTCAGTTTTTTTTTTAAATTTATTTATTAGAGAGAGAGAGAGAGAGAGAGAGAGAGAATGGGTGTTCCATGGCCTCCAGCCACTGCAGACGAACTCCAGACACATGTGCCACTTTGTGCATATGGGTTACGAGGGTCCTGTGGAATCGAACCAAGGTCCTTTGGCTTTGCAGGCAAATGCCTTAACCTCTAAGCCATCTCTCCATCCCTGATTTTCAGTGTTTTAGGCAGGGAAAGATAAAGGAAACAATGAATGCTAAAAAGTATCTTAATGGCTAGATGAGTAATGTCATAGTAGAGTATTTGTTCCTATTTTTAGTAGTGGTTTAAATTACATAGTGACTTTTATGTTACTTCTGTTTCTCCTTTTAAATATTTTTATTTACTTTTTTGAGAGAGAGAGGAGAGAATAGGTGTACAAGGGCCTCTTGTCACTACAAACAAACTCTACATGCATGCACCACTTTGTGTATCTGGCTTCACATGGGTACTGGGGAATTGTACCCTGGGCCATCAGGCTTTGCAAGCAAGTGCCTTTAACTGCTGAGCTATCTATCTCCCCAGCCCTATTTCTGTTTCTTTGTAATGAATGAATGAAAAGAAACTTGAAGAGATGTTATTTACTCTGTTTCAGGCATTCATTTAAACAACAATCTAAACCACTTGAGATTTGGCTTGGATCATCACAGGCTCTCTTCACCCACACAGACAGCAGCAAAGCAAGGGAAGGTGGACTTGCCCATCAGAGCAGGAAGTGACAAGATTGTTCTGCTGGTGTGTAACCGAGCCTGCTCTGGGCAGCAAGGGAAAAGGTGAAAACCAGCTTATGTCCTGCTAAGTACTGAAAATTTAGAGGTTACATTTTTTGAAATGTTTTTGAAAGCAGTGTTAAGAGAGGGGGCAAAAGAGGAGGGAAAGGAAACAAAATAATTTGCTTGAAAAGTGCCATAAAGAAACCTAATTCTTTGGATGCTAATAAAATTTTAATTAAAAAAATCTTTATTTTTACTAGTTTTTCTTTTGTTTTGGAAAATGTAGCCCAAGCTGCCCTTGAACTCATGTTCCTCCAGTCTCAGATTCCAAGTGCTGGGGTTGTAAGCATGGTGGAAGCAATCTTTGTTGTAAGGTGGGAGTGGGAGTATAAGTTAGGATGGTAGAAACCAAGATAGAGAGGCTTATAAAGCTCACATAGGTTTTTAATTGGAGGAGGAAGCGGGTTGAGGCAAGGACTCACTCTGGAACTCTCTCTGTAGTCCAGGGTGGCTTTGAACTCATGGTGATCCTCTTAGCCTCCTGAGTACTAGGATCAAAGGCATGTGCCACCACATCTGTCTTCACTGGGTTTTGAGGTCTTAGGTAACATGTCCATTTTAGGTTAGACTCTTCTAGGCCTTTTATATCTGTGTTCAATTATGTTTTCAACAACTGAAAAAAAGTCATAACATATCTGCTTGGATGGTACATGTCCCCAGTCTTAGGTCCCAAGCTGAACTTGAACTCTTTTCCTGTGAAACTGGACCTCCAGAATTTGCATTTCCTGTCTTGGCAAATGGCACTGCAGGACAGAAATCTGGGAGTTAGAAATCTCTCAAATTTCTCAACTGCCCTCACTAAGAGTTTATGTGTATTGTGGACTGTCTTTAAAGTAACTTTATCAGAGCCATCTACCTGAGTAATAGGTAATAGCAGACAAACATGTTTTAGAGGAGAAAGGGCTCTGGGCTGCTAGGACATGTCAGCATAGTCTTTAGCTGAGTATTTCGAAATCGTGTTTTAAAATAAGTTGGTGGTAAGTAACATAAACATAGATGTGGTGTGCACATTTATGTTTATTAGCAAACATGTTAGTGTTTATAGTGTGTCAGGCACTGTTCTGGACTCTAGAGATAACAGCATCAAAGACAGCCCCTGTAGGTTCTTAAGAACATCATCTCATGACAGGGAGCTCCTTTCACATCTTTGGAGTTTTCAGACAGGTAGCTTCAGTGTTGTTACTATGAGTTAACAAAGATAATGGCTATTAGGAACAGGTTTCTTAGTGATGTTGGCATCTCTGCCTCAGCTTAAACCTTTTATCAGAGTTCATCTGTTAGATCATGCATCATCCATCCATCCAGCATCTTCTGTTTCCTAGGTGTTGGCTGTTTAGGACATTAAGATAAAGAAATCACAAGGCTCAGCGTCTGTTGGTAGAGGCAAATGCATAGTTGAGCAGTATTTACTGCCCAGAGTACTTAGTGCTGTGGTACATGAGGAACCAGGCCTTTATGCAGATGAGCAAAGGAACTTAGATCTACATGTGGGGGTGGAGGGGTGTTTCACACTGAGGGAGTGGCTTGCACAAATTTGGACATAGGGAAGAAGGACACATTCAGGGATGAACACATGGGCTCTTACATTTGGGACATGGGAGAAGCTGAGGCTAGGCCAGAGGTTGCCAACTTCATCTGCATATTAAAACCACTTAGGAGCTCTTGAAAAAAGTCTCAGTGCTTGAGTCACATTCCAGACTGCCTTTATTAGTATCTCTGGGAACTGGACTTGGGCATTTGTGGTTTTAAATGCGCCTTTGATGATTTTGGTGTGCAGCAGAGGCTGAGAACCACAGTGTTGCCTCTGATTCTGTCAGACATGGGAACCTGGCAGAGAGCCCAGGCAGCTTCTGCCTTTAGGGTAGGAGCTGACTTTGAGTGCCAGCTTGCTTGGCAGTACCTCCTTGTCAGAACACCAGGATGTGGCTACTTGCCCCTTAGACCTTCCAGCCCTACCTGTTCTTAATACCTCATGCCTTGTCGGCTTGACCCTCTGCTGTGCCTTCCTTGTCTCTGCTAACCCTGCTGCCTGGTAGCAACATTGGCCTCCGTAGAAGCCCATGTGGTATATAAGCGATTCCATTGTGAGATCTTAGTAATTCTGACTGTTCCATCATCTCTTTGTGAGCGTTACCAGTGGCTTTCCTGTTTGAGAGTTGTCCAAAATCTGGTTATATGTGATCCCATGTCAAGAATAAGGGATTACAGCCCTGAAAGGGTACTTTATTTTAGTGACTGCAGTGTTTGTGTGTGGTAGATTTGGACTGCCTTTTGTACTGCACTTAGAGAAGACGATAGCATGGGACCTTCTGCAGAAGGAGATCTTGGAGAAGATGAAGTATTTCTTGAGACCTACTGTCTGCATTCAGGTTTGTAAGCACTGTGGTATTCCAGCAGAGCATGCTTGTATATTTAGAAAAGAAACAGTCACTACATGAAGTGTCTTTTGTTTGGACTTTGAAGACTGAGAGCTCATCCCTCATCTCATGAAAGGAGCTGACCACAGCAAGGTCCTTGAACTGCTGTGCATTCCTTTATGATACCTACTTAGTTGATATTGGTACATGACCAGCTTGGAGAAGTTTTAGAATTTCTATCTGTATATTTAAAAAATTATTCTTACCATGTTAAGGTATTTATGAAAGACCATTAAATCAATGTTTAGTGAAAGCAATGTATTGTATATCATTTGATATAGAAGCAAATCACATGTGGGGGAATCATATCTAAAGTGTGTCCAGAAGCGTTTCGCAAAACAAGAGTTTATTATACTTGTACCTGGTTTTGGAATGCCTTTGTAAAACATGTCTTTGAAGAGAAATCCAGTCTAATTTTCATTTGCCATTTGCCATAGGTGTGTCCATTCAGTTTGCGTGTGGTCAGTGTTGTGGGAATAACATATTTGCTACCCCAGGAGGAAAAGCCCTTGTGCCACCCAACAGTAGAAAGGTAAACAACAGTAACAGCAACCCTTCTAGAATTTCCCATGTGTTGATGTGCCATTTAAACTGGTGCCTGTTAGAGTTTCCACATAAGTATTGAATTCTTTAAGCTCATTTAAGAATGAAGCACTTATTTGAATTTTGATTCATATTGAGTATGAAATGTTTTTATTTATTTTCAATGGGAGAGAGAGAAAATATGAATGAATATGAGAATGAGAATATGGGTATGTCAGGGCCTCCAGCCACTGCAAAGGAATTTCAGGTGCACACACCACTCTGTGCATCTGGCTTTACCTGTGATTTTTCTTTTTCCTTTTTTGTTTAAAAAAATTATTTTATTTTATTTGTTTATTGGAGAGGGAGAGAGAGGTGGATAGAGAGAGAATGGGTGTGCCAGGGCCTTTGCTGCTGCAAACTAACTCCAGATACATGGGCCAACTTGTGGATCTGGCTTACATGGGTCCTGGGGAATTGAACTTAGGTTCTTTGGCTTTGCAAGCAGGTGTCTTAACCGCTAGGCCATCTCTCCAGCTCCACCTGTGATCTTTCTTGAAATGAGAAAAATCACATAGTATTCATGTTAGGAAGCAAGATTGAAGTTTTCCAGGGGTGCCATCTGGGTTGTGCTTTATTCCATTCTGAAACCCCTAACATGATTTGTGGCCTAGAAGATAAAGTCCATGTCCTTCATATGTGAAGTACTTCACAGTTTGAGCTCTGCACTTCCCTTTGTCAGGTCCCTTTGCTACTCCTCTCCCTCTTATCCCAAACGTGCCCTGGCATCCAGGCACTGATTGAAAAGATGACATGGTGTGTGAAGGGGTGGTGAGTAGATAAATGCAAAAGCAGTCTCTGGGTGGGTGAGAAATTAGGCAAAAATTAGAAAGGTCATAAAGAATGTCTTGAGGGCAGGGCTGGAGAGATGGTTGAGTGGTTAAGGTACTTGCCTACAAAGCCTAACGACCCAGGTTTGATTCCCCAGTACCCACATAAAGCCAGGTATACAAGGTGGTGCATGCATCTGGAGTTCATCTGCAGTGGCTTGGAGGCCTTGGTGTGCCCCTTCTCTCTCTCTGCCTCCCTTCTCTCTACTTCTCTGCTTGCTAATAAATAAATACAAAAATGTCTTGAGGGTAATTGTGTGCAGCCTTATAAAGCAAGATTAAATTTCTTGCATTGTCTTCATTTTTGTTATTGGATGTTTTTAAAAAATATTTTATTTATTTATTTGCAAGCAGATAGAGAGAAAGAGAATGAGAATGGGTGTGTCAGGGCCTCTGGCCACTGCAAATGAACTCCAGACACATGCAGCACCTTGTGCATTTGGCTTTACATGGGTTCTGGGTAATTGAACTCTGGTCCTTAGACTTTGCAGGCAAGTGCCTTAACTGCTGAACCGTCTCTCTAGTCCTGAATTGGATGTTTTAACTTAAGGAGTTTTCAGCCTATTAGTACCTAATCGTTAAATCTGAGTTTACAGTAGTCCCACTGAAAACATTTCTCTATTTTGGGGGGCAGTGTATGGCTTATTTAATTAAGTAATTTGTTTGGTTGGTTGGTTTTATATTTGTTTGTTTGGTTTTTCAAGGTAGGGTCTTGATGTAGCCTAGGCTGACCTGGAATTCAGTATGTAGTCTCAGGCTGGCCTCACACTCACAGCAATCCTCCTATCTCTGCCTCCCAAGTGCTGGGATTGAAGGCATGCTCCATCATACCTGGCTGGTTTAGTGTTTTGCTTTGTTTTTTTTTTTATTTTTTAAATTTATTTTTGTTTATTTATTTGAGAGTGACACAGAAAGAGGTAGATAGAGAAAGAATGGGTGTGCTAGGGCCTTCAGCCACTGCAAACAAACTCCAGATGCATGCGCCCCTTGTGCATCTGGCTTATGTGGGTCCTAGGGAATCGAACTGGGGTCCTTAGGCTTTATAGGCAAATGCCTTAACCACTAAGCAATTTCACCAGCTCGTATTTAATGTATTTTGATCACATTGACCCCCCCCCCCATTACTGTCTCTTGTTCGACTTTTACTGAGCCCCTTCTTCCCATCGAGTCCACTTTGATGCCTTTTATTGGTTACCCACTGAGTTAGTTTTGATTGCATGAGCATGGGTGGGGATTATTTAACATATAAACTTTTTCTATGAAGATCTTCTATAATTACCTGATTCCAGATAGAAACTAGTCCCACTTGAATAAAGCATTTCTTTTAGAAAGTGATAAGTGGCTTCTTCTCTCTTTCTTCAGGGCATTAAAGTCCTGTGGACCAGGTGGTACAGCTCATGTGAAGCTGGTAGTAGAATGGGACAAGGAAACAAAAGATTTGTGAGTATTGTTTTTTCACTTTAACGTTTCTTATCATTTTAGTAGCACTCTGCTCTTTTAGCTAATGGAAACACAAATCTTTGTTAAGTGTCTTGTGTGTTGTTAATCCTTTATCCAAGCAGTTTATTATCCTTTCCTATATATTTTCCCAGTCTCTGAACTGTAGAATATGTTTGCTGCTGAGAGAGAAGCAGTGTATTGATTAACTGAATGTAGGTCCTGTTACTTTGATATTTATTACACATTCATCAACTCTAATAAGTTACATCAAATGCATGCCCTTAGATACCAATGACAACAATGTGTGATTTAATCAGAAGTTTATGAGTAGTTCCAGAAAAGCAAACTCCAAGTTCTTTTTCTTTCTTTTTTTTTTTTTTTTTTTTATTTTTTTTGAGGTAGGGTCTAACTCTAGCCCAAGCTGACCTGGAATTTACTAGGTAGTCTCAGGGTGGCCTTGAACTCACAGCAGTCAGCCTACCTCTGCTTTCTAAGTGCTGAGATTAAAGGTGTGTACTACCACACCTGGCTTCCCAAGTTAGTTCTTTTTATTTTTATTTTTTGTTCATTTTTATTTATTTATTTGAGAGTGACAGACAGAGAAAGAGGCAGAGAGAGAGAGAGAGAGAGAGAGAGAGAGAGAGAGAGAATGAGAGAATGGGTGTGCCAGGGCTTCCAGCCACTGTAAACGAACTCCAGATGCGTGCACCCCCTTGTGCATCTGGCTAACGTGGGTCCTGGGGAATCGAGCTTTGAACCGGGGTCCTTAGGCTTCACAAGCAAACACTTAACCGCTAAGCCATCTCTCCAGCCCCCAAGTTAGTTCTTTTTTTTTTTAATTTTTTTTGTTTATTTTATTTATTTATTTATTTGAGAGTGACAGAGTGAGAAAGAGACAGAGAGAATGGGCATGCCAGGGCTTCTAGCCACTGCAAACAAACTCCAGATGCATGCGCCTCCTTGTGCATCTGGCTAACGTGGGTCCTGGGGAATCGAGCCTTGAACCGGGGTCCTTTGGCTTCACAGGCAAACACTTAGCCGCTAAGCCATTTCTCCAGCCCCTACGTTAGTTCTTAAAATAATTGTGTTTGGAGAACTTTTCAAGAATATTGGGAACATAGAAGAGTGGAGTGACCACTATTGCATTCTTTCTTTTTAAAAAAGATTTATTAGAGACTGACAGAGAAGGGAGAGGGTAGGAGGGAGAGAGAGAGAATGTGTGAGTCAGGGCCTCCAGCCACTGTAAACGAACTCTAGATGCATGTGCCACCATGTGCAACTGGCTTAGTGGGACCTGGAGAACCTGGGTCCTTAGCCTTCACAGGCATGTGCCTTAACTGCTAAGCCATCTATCTCTCCAGCCCCACTATTGCATTCTTATGCATTGATCTTTTTGTTTGTTAGTTCAAAACTTCTTTGAAAAGCTGTAATTGTATTTCTATGTTCATTTTTTAAGACATTCTAAGGTTGCTTTCCCTGCTAATTACAGCTTGTTTGCAAGTGCTGAAGATGAGTACATCCCTGATGCAGAGAGTGTCCGTCTGCAGAAGGAGCGCCACCACAACCCTCAGACCTGCACTTTATCCCAGTGCTTCCAACTCTACACCAAAGAGGAACGGGTAAGGTGCCAGTGGGGACATAGACTCTGCCCCAGAAAATTTGCCAAGATTGTGCATCGTCACGGCTTCCATCCATACATGCTGTGGGCACCTGTGCTAGTCTTCTTAGGACTCTTAACAAGTGGTATATATTTCTGATTAATTGGCATGCTCTAGAGATAAACCTTTGAAAATTTTTTTTAATGCTTAAAGTCTTAAACTATTTTCCCTAGAAATAGAAACTTTTATCAACCCTTTTTTTTCTTTTTTAAAGACAGGATTTTGCTATGTACCCCTGGCTAACCTGGAACTTATTATAGACCAGGCTGTCCTCAAACTCAAGATAATACTCCTGCCTTTACCTCTGTCTGCTGAGTGTTGAGATTACAGGTGTGTGCCGCTACGCCCTGCCCAACTTTTCTCAGTCCCATGCGTCATTACACAAGTGTCAAGGCTGTTGTGGTCACCTTCTCATTGCTGGAACCAGACATCCTACTAAAAGCAGCTGATGGGAGGAAAGGGTTTATTTTGGCTTACAGTCTTTAGGGCAAGCTTCATGATGGCAGGGAAAGCAGAAACTGGGCATTACATCTGCCACAGCAGGTGGAAAACAGCAGCAGGGGAATGAGCTGAGCTCTGGAAAGTGGGGTGCTATGACACCCCTAAGCCCACTCCCCCCAACAATACACCTCTTCCAGCAAGGCTCCACCTTCCAAATTGTTATCAGCTGGAGACCAATCATTCAAAGCACATGAGTTTATGGAGGCCATCTGATTTAAACCATCATAAAGACCTATTTGAATTTAAATGAATTAAAATGAAATAAAATGACAAATTCAGCTCCTTAGTTGCAGAAGCCCCATCTCAGTGCTCAGAGAACCCATATGCTCAGTGGTTCCGGGACTGAACAATACAGGTGTAAAGTCCTGCTAGGCAGAAGTACTTTGGGCACAGTTTTTTGTAGATAGCAGGGACTCAGCACATTTTTAAATGTTGTCTGGAGCTGGGCGTGGTGGTGCACGCCTTTAATCCCAGCACTTGGGAGGCAGAGGTAGGAGGATCGCCATGAGTTCGAGGCCACCCTGAGACTCCATAGTGAATTCCAGGTCAGCCTGGGCTAGAGTAAGACCCTACCTCGGAAAACCAAAAGAAACCAAAAAAAAAAAATGTTGTCTGGTTAGGTAGATGACTATATAGGCCTCTATGGGGCCCAGGCCTGTGTTTTTATTAAAAAAAAATATATATATATATATATTTATTTTTTAAAAATATTTATATTTATTTATTTATTTGACAGAGAGGTAGAGAGAGAGCGTGTGCGCATGCCACGGCCTTTTGGCTCAGCAAACGAATTCCAAACACGTGTGCCCCCTTGTGTATCTGGCTAACGTGGGTCCTTTGGCTTTGCAGGCAAGTGCCTTAACTGCTAAGCCATCCTTCCAGCCCTATTTATGTATTTTATTTATTTATTTGAGAGAGAGAGAATGGGCATACCAGGGCCTCCAGTCATTGCAAATGAACTCCAGGCTTAGGTGCCACCTTGCGTATCTGGCTTATGTGGGTACTGGGGAATTGAGCCTGGGTCCTTAGGTTTTGCAGGTAAGTGCCTTAATCACTAAGCCATCTCTCCAGCCCTAGACCATTGGTTTTTATATTTACTCCTGTACATAGGTAGTTAGAGCAGATTCAAGGGGACTTTTTTGTTTGTTTGTTTGTTTGTTTTTCAGGTAGGGTCTCACTCTAGCCCAGGCTGACCTGGAATTCACTATGTAGTCTCAGGCTGGCCTCGAACTCATGGCAATCCTCCTACCTCTGCCTCCCGAGTGCTGGAATTAAAGGTGTGTGCCACCATGCCTGGCTCAGAGGGAACTTTTTAAACCTGTCTGAATCCCTTTCATTGTGAGGGTTTTGCCTGCTCAAGATCAGACTCATCATTCCTTAGTTGATAGTTCAAATATGTCCCCTGGTCAGTCCAACCAAGAGAGGTATTTTGTTGAGTTTGTTAAGGCTCAAAAGTTGTAATTTTCTCCTGCTTGTCTTCATATATTGGTAAATGGTTTTCATATTCTCACTACATTCTCCCAAGTTGTCCACAGGTAGTTTTTTTAACGAGGTTTTCCTGACATGTCCTCCCCTCCCAATTTTGAGCTCAATTATAAAATAGCTGGTTGGCTTTGAAACTAGTTGATTATAGACTGTGTAGTACCCTGCTTTTTTTAAAAAAAAAAACTTTTTATATAAAACATTATGAGAGAGCTGGAGAAATGACTTAGCAGTTAAAGGTACTTGCTTACAAGGTCTAACAGCGAAGGTTCAGTTTCCCAGTACCCATGTAAAGCCGGATGCACAAAATGACACATGTGTCTGGAGTTCACTTGCAGTGGCTGAGGCCCTGGTGTCTTCACATTCATTCTCATTTTCTCTCATTCATATTCTCCCTCTCCCTCCCCACCCATAAACTTTAAAAGAGTTTTTAGAGATATTTGCACAGGGCATTAGGCTTAGGGGTGAGCAGATCTACCAACGACAGCATTGGCATCGTACAGCGTGTTCCTGACTAAGGATGATGAAGTCCTGATGACAAGATAGGTTTCTGTAGAGGCTCACCCCTGTAGATGTTTTGGGGAGGTTACTGTGTATTGGGTCTTGCAGTAGTCACTGGACACCGGGGATTAAGATGGGCAGTGGCTCTGCCCTCGTGCTGTTCAAAGTCTACAGCGTGTAAATAAGCACACTGGGAAGAAAAGGTCCTGGAGTAGGAAGGAGCTTGACATGGTTACAAAAGAAAAATGAGGCTAGTGTGGTTGGAGCACTGGCAGTTAAAGGAGAAAATAAACACAGTATGAGCACTGTTGAGAGTAGGGACTCCATCTGTCACACTCAATATTCTTGTCATCTACAGCAGTACTTGGCATATAGGAAATGTCCAATAAATACACACTGGAATGTGTGAGTGGTACTTGGGAAGTTCATTTAATAACAGTACAAATATAGAGGGGGAGGAAGCACTTGGCAATCAGCCGTGTGACAGTAGTGTTGGGATTGAGCTGCCAGCAAGCCCAGTGTTGTTCAGAGGTGTCATAGTGTGAGCCATTTTCTTGCCACCTCATGGAGGCATAGAGTGCCCTGAGCTCTGCTGGTGATAGCACTGCTCTTTTCATCATTTTGAATGCTCACTGCTAATAAGGACAGCAAGCTGGGGCACAAGCAGAGAGAGCACGGTGATGGTGCACTAGGAAGTCAGGACATGGCCAAGAATATTCTGATGAAGGAGACCCTGTGGGGGATCTAATAATTGTTTTTGGGCACTTGAAGGACTGTGCTGGTGGGTAAGGGCTTGGGCTTCATTTGTATAAAAAGTGGAATCTAGAGGTTGAAATGTCAAAGAGAGTGATCTTGTCTTCAAATGATAAAGACCTTTTAGCTGATCTCTGAAAGTGGGATACGTCTGCCAAGCTAGCCCATTCATTGCCAGGCAGCGTTGGTAGGCCAGGGACTTGAAGAGTGGGGTCTGCAGGCCTGGGAGCTTTTCAGCAGTCTACAGTGAGATCAGTATAGGAACCAGAGGAGCATCTTCGAAACTGTCAGAGCAATAAAACATTGCCATAACATTGATACTGTGGGTTTTTTTGAAAGACTTATTTATTTATTTATTTATTTATTTATTTATTTATTTATTAGAGAGAGAAAATGAGAATGGGTATGCCAGGACCTCCAGCCACTGCAAATGAACTCCAGACGCATGTGCTACCAAGTGCATCTGGCTTATGTGGGACCTGGAGAATCAAACCTGAGTCCTTAGGCTTAACCACTAAGCCATCTCTCCAGCCCAATACTGTATTTTATAGGTGTCTGTTAGTAACATATTGGCATTTAAACAAATAGAATCCAGCTTCTTTCCTACAAGCATGGGGCAGCATACCTTAATATTTCACATAGAGGTATGGGCTTACCAGATGACATTTTGGGCCCATCTTAGTCTGACATTTATTTGTTTATTTGGTTTTATGAGGTAGGATCTCACTGTAGCCCAGGCTGACCTAGAATTCACTATGTAGTCTCAGGGTGGCCTGAAAGTCACAGTGATCCTGCTACCTGACCTACTGAGTTCTGGGATTAAAGGCATGTGCCACCACATCTGACAGTGAGAGAGAGAATGGGCACACTAGGGCCTCCAGCTGCTGCAAATGAACTCCAGAGGCATGCACCACTTTGTGCATCTGGCTTCATGTGGGTCCTGGGAAATCAAATCCAGATAATTAGGCTTTACAGGCAAGCACCTTAACTGCTGAGCAATCTTTGCAGCCCTGCTTTTTTTTTTTTAAAAAAAAGAATTCAGCTTTGTTTATTTATTTATTATTTTTATTTATTTTCAAGGAGGGGGGGAGGGAATGAATGAGATTGAACAGGGCATGCAGGACCACCAGCCCTATAAAGAAACTCCAGGTGCATGTACAACTGTGCATCTGGCTTTACATGGGTACTGAGGAATCAAACCCAGGTCATTAGGCTTTGCAGACAAGTGCCTTAGCTGCTGAACCATCTCTTCAGCCCTGACTTTCTTTTTCTTTTTTCTTAATTAGTTTTGTACTCAGTGATTGCAGTCAAGTTGGTACCATTGTTAGGCTCATCCATATCCTACCCCCTCTCCCTGGCCCCTCCTTGTTGAAGTATATGAGTAGGGTCATGCATTGTGTAGTTAGCCCACAGTTACGGGTAAGAGAAAGGTCTCTGCATATCATGACCCAACGTGTGGCTCTGACATTCTTTCCACCCCCTCTTCCACAAAATTTCCCTGAGCCATGTTGGGTTCGTTTTTGGTCTGCTTCAGTGATGAGATGTTGGGGGCCTCTGGGTCTCTGGATATCTGATTTGGTAGGAGTTGATTGTTCTCTGTGTCGATCTCCTTCACCCTGGTGCTGGTACCTGGTTCACCAAGAAAATAGCACCCTTGCTTGTTTCTCCAATTGTTCTTAGTTTCAGCTGGGGCCCTTTTGAGATATGATGGGGTGGTTCTCTCCTTAGGATCTGCGTCTATCTGAAAAAGAGAAGCAGATTCTCCAACAGAGAGTAAAGTTAGCACCAGACAAATGGGATAACCCTTATTTTTTTTATAGAGAATTTAATAGGTGCAGGCCCTCTTGTAACCCATGACTGGTGGTAGCTTGATAATGGAGAGCGGCCTCATGTTTGGTTATGGTTCTGACTTGTTTCCCAGCTCCAGCTATGGGTCCCGTTCCACTGAGGGGATCAGTTAGCCAAATCAAGAGCAGTTGGTTGTTTTTTTTGAGATAGGATTTCGCTGTAGCTCAGGCTGACTTGGAATTTACTATGTCATCTCATGGTGGCCTTGAATTCATGGCAATACCTCTGCCTCCCAAGTGCTGGGATTAAAGGCATGCGCCACCATGCCTGGCCTGACTTTCTCTTTTAAAAAATATTTTTATTTGTTTAGAAGCAGACGGGGGGAGGAGGGGAGTTGGAGTATGGGCATGCCAGGGCCTCTTGCCACTGCAAACAAACTCCAAATGTATGCGCCACTTTGTACATCTGGCTTTACATGGGTACTGGGGAATTGAACATAGGTGTGTTAGGCTTTGCATGCAAGTGCCTTTAACTACTGCGCCATCTGTACAGCCTGTCAGTCTGATTTTCTATTTCACTGCCCTCCGTCTTTTCCATGAACATTACCAAGTTGCTTCATCATGAAAGCAAGTTCCTCAGTTGTACTTCCCTGTTTCACATTTTGTGGGGTTTTTTTTTGACATTTTAAAACATATATACTATATTTTGATCATATATACCCCACATTACCCTCCTTTGTCCCTCTCAGTCTCACTGAGTTGTATTTCCCTTTTTATGTGACCAACCCAGTCTTTCTCACCTGCCTAAATCCCCCTCCCTCTTTGCCTCCCTACCTAGAAAGCCTCCTGTCATCTTTCTGACTTGGCCAGACTTTATTTGATCATCATGTGGCACAAATTGCCACGCATTCTCTTAAGTCTTTCTTGCTGTGTTTAAAAGCAATGCTTCTGATTTCTGGTTTTTATTTATTTATTTGAGGGGGGGAGGGGGAGAGAGAATGGGTGTGCCAGGGCCCCCAGCCACTGCAAACAAACTCCAGATGCATGCGTTACCTTGCACATCTGGCTTTCATGGGTCCTGGGGAATTGTACCTGAGTCCTTAGGCTTTGCAGGCAAACACATTAACCACTAAGCCATCTCTCCAGCCCTGTTTTTACTTTTTTGTCTATATCTTCAGGCTTTTGTGGCTTTTGAGTTTGGGCCTTTTTCTTAAAAACAGGCATTCACCAAGATTCTGACCTTGGCCTCTTTCTCTTCCATCCCAGTGGGAATCGCCTTTGTTTCTCTGGGCTTTCCTTTCTGTGGATGATTACTGGTCTGAACTCTGGATAGGCCGAATTTCTAACATACCGGTACCTCTAAGTTCATGTGTCTTCATCTTGAAACTTTTCCATATAGAGATGTTGTGTTTGGATTCAGGCTATCAGATATACTTTGGAAGAGCTTGTTGATAATGGCAGGGCCTAGGGTTCAGGGTAGCCTTCTGTGTTTCATACTGCCCTTTGGTAGGCAGTGGTGGCATTTTTTGAGGTAGGACATTCTAGAGTAGGAGAGTGAGGGTCTATGTTTAAGAAAGATGATGAGTTATGGTTGAGAGTATGCTGTGCTTAGGGTGCTTCTGTGACAAGAACATCCATTTCATCTTACTTGTCACTTTGGTTGTTCCTCTTGGAGGGAGGTCTGGTCAGCACAGGTTTAGGTACCCATGCTGCCCAGGAGCTTCTTGTGATT
This sequence comes from Dipus sagitta, assembly GCA_036346955.1. NCBI lineage: Eukaryota > Metazoa > Chordata > Mammalia > Rodentia > Dipodidae > Dipus > Dipus sagitta. The sequence continues at coordinate 55,102,862 of CM070783.1, forward strand.
GTATCATCCATTGACTGTCCTCACATGCAGCTTCCAGAGAGATTCTAAATGATGCTTAACAGAACTCACACTTCTGTTTCCAGCTTGCCCCAGATGATGCTTGGCGGTGCCCGCACTGCAAACAGCTACAGCAGGGGAGCATTACTCTGAGCCTGTGGACTCTTCCCGATGTACTCATCATACACCTCAAGAGATTTCGCCAGGTAAGGAAAGCATCTGTCCTGGGAAAGCTGGTGTGGCCTTTTCTCCTGCCTCCTGCTGGTGGCCGTGTGAAGGTTCCTTGGTGACTCTGTTGGATCCCTGACACTATCTGGATATGTATAGATACAGTTGGCCCTTTCTGTGGTTGTGTTTTGTTCTTTTGCAAAGTAAAATTTGGGCATTCTGTGACCCTTTAGATCCTGAACATTGTAGTTCATATTTCACATTTTACTTTGTTCTTGAGGACTTGATTTAGACTTGTAAATGATTGTATAAATTTTAGTGTGTTTACTTTAAGATTGAGAAATGATCCTGAGGGGCTGGAGAAGTGGCTCAGTGGTTAAGGTACTTGCCTGCAATGCCTAATGACCTGGGTTCGATTCCCCAGTACCCATGTAAAGCCAGATACACAAAGTGGCACATGGATCTGAAGCTTGTTTGCAGTGGCTAGAAGCCCTGGAATGCCCATTCTCTGTCTGTCTGTCTCTGTCTGCTTGAAAATAAATAAATACTAGAAGAAAAAAGAAATAAAAAAGAAATGATTCCAAGCTGGGTGTGGTGATGCAATGCCTTTAATCCCAGAATTCAGGAGGCAGAGGTAGGAGGATCACTGTGATTTTTGAGGCCAGACTGGGACTACAGAGTGAGTTCCATGTCAGCCTGGACTAGAGTGAGACCCTACCTAAAAAATAATAAAAAAAAAGGTCCTCTGTAGGGAAGGTAAAATTCCATTTATACCTAATATATAACCAATGTTGTACTGCTCCAAGAAACTGTTGTATAGTTGGGGAAATGAGTCATAAATAGACAAAGATCTGCTCTTCACTGTACTGTGTTATGAGTCATTCCCTCCCCCCCTACATGTCTATTCTCTGAGGTCAGGGTTGTCCTAGACAGTCACACTGTAAGATCTAAATGGGAGGTGAGTATTAGCACAGTATATGAGACCTGGCTTTAAGGTTTGTACCTGAAAGATGAGCAGGTGTTTGCTAAATGAGAGGGAAGCAGGGGTACACCATCAAGTATCAGAAGGAGCAGTTTGCAGAGTACAGGTGCCCGAAGAGCATGACAGCAGACCAGCAGGCCGGCACTCCAGAGGGGTGGGATGGTCAGGGGAGCCAGGTAGAAGAGGTGAGTGGAGGCAGTTGTCCAAGTAAACCCTCATAGACAGAGTAGGATTTTGGTGAAGAGCTTTAAGCAGAAAAGCAACATTGCCAAATGTGTTTTGAAAACCTTGCTTTATTTGCTGTGTGTAGAGCACATGAGAAGTTGCAAGTATGGGTAGAAAGATGAAGAGACGAAGCCATGCAGGAGACCCCTGCAGGCAGTGGAAAGGCTGTTGCTGGCTTGGGATAGATGTGAGGCCATGAAGATGAAGAAATGTGAAGACTTGAGAGGACGCAGGGGTGGTAGGGGCATGCATACCTGATCTTCAGGACTTGCACTTCCAGAAGCATAGTACAGGACTGGAGAATTGGTAGGGCTACATGGGCACTTGGCTTCAGCACCCAGCTTCTTACTTCCACTGAGCTCTGCAGGTTCCCATGGGGGGGTGGGGAGAGTTCAGATCCCTGCCTTTTCTGTTCTCTTCTCATACTCACTGATGTCCTTGCTTTCTGTTTCTTTTGAAGGCGTTGCCCTCTCCCTTGCAGAGACCCAGAGTTAGAACTGCAGTGCTGTCTTTGATTGTTTCCTCATGTTCCTCTCATCTAGGTGGTCACTTCTGCATCTAGGTTCTGCTGTCCATTGATTCCTCCTGTGTCTCGTTTCTATCACCCTGCCACGTCAGACTTTCTGTTACATGCCAGCTGCTTGCAGTTGCAGTGTCTGTCCACTATTCTGCCCTTGCTAACATGTTTGTGCACTGCTCATGGTTCTTCACTCACAACCGCAGAGATGTCACCTCCTCCCTGAAAGTATCAGTGTGTCCCCTTTGCTTCTCAGCCTGGCCCTCCTGACTGCTCTGGACCCTTTCTCCTGTGAATGCTTTTCTTCCCCAAATAAGAGCCATGGCTTCTTGAGGCAGTCACATCCATGCCTGTTTTTTTTTTTTTTTTTTTTTTAAAGTTTCCATGGACACAGGAAACATGCAGTAATATCTGTTCATCTGATGGTTGGGTTTCAAGGATAATCCTAGAGGCTTAATGAATGGAAAGTACAGATTGCTAAAGATTGTCAGCTTCGTGAAGTTCAACTAAGTCACTGTGAACTCTGATGTGCTTGTTGGAGGAAGAGGCATTGCTTATTGAATGACTTTTCTGTTCCAGACACTGGGTTTTTCCTTTACATAGTTAACATTCTGTTGATCTTCAGGCTTCTGTGCCTGAGGTATCAGGAGGAACCACCCTCAATTGGTGCCTTTTTCTGCAAGCTGAAATCTCTACAGCCTTAATAGAGGACATGAAAACTCAGGGGCTTCTTTATTCTCATTGATTCCACTCCAGGCTGCATCAAAGTCTGTTCCTCTGGACAGTTAACACTGTTTGTCTCCCTGTTCTGTGTGTGTTGGGAAACGGCAGAGCTTCTTTCTCCAGTAGGGTCCACATTCCATGCTAAACTGATCTGCCATCTGCATGCATTAAAATGTCATCAGAACTTGTTTTTCTTCTTGCCACAGGAAGGAGACAGGCGTATGAAACTTCAGAACATGGTCAAGTTCCCCTTGACTGGCCTGGACATGACTCCTCATGTGGTTAAGAGAAGCCAGAGCAGCTGGAGCTTGCCATCCCATTGGTCCCCATGGAGACGACCCTATGGACTCGGGAGGGACCCTGAGGACTACATCTATGACCTGTATGCTGTGTGCAATCATCATGGCACCATGCAAGGGGGGCACTACACAGGTCTGCAGCGCGAGAGGCCGCATGTCTGTGCTGACGCTTCCCTCAGGCTGTTTGCTTTTGGCTTTTGAACTCCCTTTCTCTTCCAGTGGACTGTATGTCAGCTTAAGGGCAGCTTCATCTCCGCATCTCTGTCCAAGAGCAAACACGTGAACCTTATTTGTCTTTTTCCTGCCTTTGATTATCCAGTGAGCAGACTGATGGGGAAATGTGTCCATAGGATAGGATGGTCTGAACAGCTGACTGACTCCTTCTTGTTTACCCAGCATGCCTACTCATTTAGGCTTTGCTCTGCTTCCTTGAGCTTATAGATTTCCCTTATATAGAATGATTGTGAACTACTTTTTACAATGTCTTTGTTCTTTGTTCTTTTTTTTTTTTTTTTTTTAAGCAATCCCAACAGACTGGCCTTTTTAAATTTTATATGAGGGGCCAAGAGGGGGAGAATTGGCGCACCAGAGCCTCTAGCCATTGCAGTCGAACTCTAGACACATGCACCCCCTTGTGTGCATGTGTGATCTTGCATCACCTTGTGCGTCTGGCTTACATGGGACCTGGAGAGTGGAACTTGAGTCTGTAGGTTTCACAGACAATCACTTGAACTGCTAAGCCTTCATCTCTTCAGCCCTGTTCTTTATTCTTAAGAGTAATTTCACTTTTCCATTGATAAAAGCAACTCTTCATTATATAAACTTTAGAGACTAGAGAGAGGTAGAAAGAATGCCATCAACCATGGGCTTGTACTAACATTTAAAAAATGATTAAATACATGTCATAAAACTCAACATTGTAGCCAATTTTAAGTGTGTGGTTTGGTGGCATTAAGAACACTCACCATCTCTATACCTTTTCATCTTTCCAAACAGAACTATTAACTATATATATATATATAGTTAATAATAGTTATATATATAACTATTGACTATAAACTATAAACAATACTATTAAACAATACTTCCAATCTTTCTTCCTTTAGCCCCTTAACTTTCACCCCTCTGTCTGTATGAAATTACTACTCGAGCTACCTCCTGTAAGTGAACCAGGTAGTATTTATTCATTTGTGGTGATCTATTTTATTGAGCATAACCTACATAAGGCTTAATTCACATTATAGCACACATTACATTTTTTTCCGGTTTCTTGAGGTAGGGTCTCACTCTAGCCCAGGTTGACCTGGAATTTGCTATGTAGTCTCAGGGTGGCCTTGAACTCTCGGTGATCCTCCTACCTCTGCCTTCCAAGTGCTGAGATTAAAGGTGTGTGCCATCATGCCCAGCAGTATTTAAAGCTGGATAAGGTTCCTTTGTGTATGGGAATACTTTAATATAGGGCATGTACTCAAGGCCTCTAGCCACTGCAAACAAACTGCAGATGCATGCACCACCTTGTACATCTGGCTTTATGTGGGTTATTATTATTATTTTTCATTTATTTGAGAGAGAGAATGGGCATGCCAGGATCTTTAGCCACTGCAAATGAACTCCAGACTTGTGCGCCCCCTGTGTGCATGTGTGACATTGTGCACTTGTGTCACTGTGCATCTGGCTTATGTGGGACCTGGAGATTCGAATATGAGTTCTTAGGCTTTGCAAGGAAGCGCCTTAACTGCTAAGCCATCTCTCCAGCCTTATTTTTTATTTTTACTTTTCTTTGATATAGGGTCTTGTTCTAGCCCAGGCTGACCTGGAATTCACTATGCAGTCTCAGGCTAGCCTCGAACTCAGGCAACTTTGGCGCCCCTGCCAGGTAGTAGATAGGCGGCTTTGGCAAGTGAGATTGTTCCCTGCGTGCGGAAGCTTAGACTGCTCCGCACTCTCGTCCACTCGCCCACTTACTGAGCAAGCCCAGTCCCACAGCAGGTGCCACGCAAGCTCAGACTGTGTCTCTTGGTTGCACCAGCTCAGGTCCCATCTCCTATCTGTCTGCCGCGCGGCCGTCCACAATCGTCCTGTGGCGGGGGAGCGCAGACTGTTTCCGGTTCCCAGCGTGCCCAGCCAGAGTTCGGGCGGCATCAGTGCTTGGTGCCTCAGTGCCACTCCTAGTTCGAACGCAGGCAGCTTTGGCACATTACTGCTTGAGAACTCAGGCAACTTCGGCGACCCTGCCAGGCAGTAGATAGGTGGCTTTGGCAAGTGACAGCCAAAGCCCAGGCTTCTTGGCAACGCCCCCAGGCTGCATAAGATTCCCATTGTTCTTGAGCCCAGGCTGATACGCCCACCTATCTGCCCATACACTGTCATGGGCAGAACACAGCGCAAAAGAAATAACATGAAAAATCAAATGCAAGAAAATCCAGTTAGATCACCCAGTCCCACAATGAATACATCTAACCAAAACATAGAAGAACCAATAGGACCAGAACACCAAATTGAAGCTATGAGCAATGCAACTCTGACCAACCTATTGGTAGAACTTGCAGGAAAGCAACAAAGGGCCGACAATCGTGTGGATGCTGCCATCACTAAACTAGAACTAATAGATAAGAAATTGGAAGGATTAGATAAGAAAATGGAAGGATTTCAAAGAGAGTTAAGAGATTTGAGGGAGAGTGAAAAAAAAGAAGACCTTAAAAATCAGCTGGCCATGCTAAATGAAGACATAAAGAAATGTAAGGATGAACTCCAAGAATCATCAAGAAAATCAGAAAATGATGTGAAAAGGGAGCTTGACGGGATGGAAATTATACATAGAAAAGTAATAGAAAATGCAAACTTAATTGAACAAGTCCAAAACTCACTAGAAGCTCTCAAGAATAGAGTCAGCCAAGTGGAGGATAGAAACTCTGATCTGGAAGACAAGATGGAAGAAACAGTTAGACAGCAATTCTCATATATGCCTCAGCCCCCCAAGTTTGGGAATTAAAGGCATGTGCCATCAAGCTAGCTAATTTTATTTATTTAAAAAAATTATTTATTTATTTATTTGCAAGCAGAGAGATAGAAGAGAGACTGAATGAGAGAATGGACATTCCAAGGCCTCCAGCTACTGCAAACGAATTGCAGATGCATGTAGGCATCTGGCTTATGTGGGTTTTGGGGAATCGAACCTAGGTTCTTAGGCTTTTCAGGCAAGTGCCTTAACTGCTAAGCCATCTCTCTAGCCCTCAATTTCAAAGTCTTATTCTATACTTGGTCTTAGCCAAAAGGCCAAGAAGTGATGTTTTAACCTAATACTAGTAAATATCCTTGCACATACCTACGTTTTTTTTTTTTTTTTCTGAATTTTAATTCCATGTTTTCTTGATCGAGTCTCTGAAGTGGAATTATTGGGTTAATGACATTCATGAGCCATTTGGGGACCAAGGCAGATTTTAGGACTTCTTGCTTGGACATCTGTTTCTTAAGGGATGACACGAAATGATACTGTTAAGTTGGTTATTTGTGTGGGTGGGCAGGACTCAGATTACTACTGCATCTTTTGTGTACTTCTCAAGAACTTGATTTCTTCTTGATTCAGTGGCATCTGTAGCAAAACCCTGGTACACTAGTGCCAGACATTGAGCTATAAGGGTATGTGGAGTTGAAGGAGGTCAGGGCTTTGCCAGTTGGTTTTTAAAAATCCCTAAGACTCTTCCTTTAGCAGTTAGCTACCAACCTCCCTGCCCATCAGGAAGATAATGGTGTCTGTCAGCCTTTTCAGCCTTGCCCTCTCCCCCTTGCAACCTGCCCTTTTCCTCCTCAAGAGGGAAGAAGGTCAGGACGATAACTGGCTACAAGCTATTATTCTTGAAACGTTTTCAGTTCAAGTTCTTTAAATATTTAGATGCTGCTGGGAGCAGCTGTGTTTTGAGAAGCATGATCCCAACCTTTGAGTGAGTCTCATGAAGGGACGGCTTAGATTGCCCATACTTGCTCTGGGAAACACCGGCAAGGAGGGCAAGTACACAGGGAGGCTGAGAGCTGCTCTTACTTAACAGACGACAAGACACTAATTGCTGAAATAGATTTTACCTTGTACTTTGGCTTACACCCAACTTAAATGATGATGCTGTAGTTGGTGTCTGAGATGTTGGTTTGTTTTTGTGGGACCCATGTGGTGGTTCTATATCTGGCTGGGTCTTTGCCCTTGTGGCATTGCTAGTAATATCTGTGTTGCTCCTGAGTAATGGGATTATTTATTCCTTACTCTTAGGATGGAAAGGGACTTCAGAAATCATTTAATTTCATTACTTATTTGGTATAGAAACACCCCTGCCACCATTCCTGATTGATATTCATACAGCTTTAGCTTTTTGGTAAAGAAGTCATCTTTTACTTAACACTTTCTCAGCAAAATATGGACTGGGTTTTATGTACTTTCTAACAAGACATTGTTTGGGAAAATAGGAAAGTACTAGAATTCAGTTGGAAAGTGCTTGAAAACCCTTGAAGTCAGTTTAACCTAGTGACAGGAGCTGGGTGGGAATACAGACCCATCTTCCCAGTTCTGACTTTGGCCAAATAGCCTGATTTTGACCTGAGAAACATATTAGTAAGCAGGGAGTGAGAAAGTCTTTCCACAGGCCTGTGACCTAGGAGGTACTGCCGTTTTTTTCCATGTTTACCCTTTCCAGTTTTTTTGTTTGTTTGTTTGTTTTTATTTTGGTTTTTTGAGGTAGGGTCTCACTCTAGCTCAGGCTGACATGGAATTCACCATGTAGTCTCAGGGTGGCCTTAAACTTATGGTGATCTGCCTACCTCTGCCTCCCAAGTGCTGGGATTAAAGGTGTATGCCACCACGCCCGGCCCTTTCCAGTTTTTAAGCCATACCGCAGCTTGTCTCATATATCAAATGTTTAGAAACATAGTTTAGAGAACATTTCAAATAGCGTCAGTACTTTTGAATTAAAGTACTCTGTCTTTAAGATTTTGTATGTAGTGTCTAGTCCGATGTGTTCTTCGTTTTGTACTGGTTCTAGCTGTAATTGTGTGGTATGTGGATAGCTAGCTTGTGCAAGGACTCTAGAAGAGGGCATTTCAAACTGTCTGTGGAGAAGACCTTGCTATTTTCTATTTTAAAACTTCTAGTCCTGCCAATAGTTTTGTAAAAATACAATAAAACATTACAGCAGTATCAATTTGCTACAGAAGTTTTTGAATGCTTATCTCTATTTTGGTGTCTTGTAGAGAGGTACCCATCTGTGAGCCACAGTTTGAGCAGCAGTGGCCTATAAAACAATTTGGAATGCAGTGCTAGAAAGAAAAGCAAGCCAAATTATCTTGTATATATACTGTTTGCCCTTCACTGACTGAGAACAGACCGTCCTTGAAGGGAAACAGACTGAACCTAAAGCAACGTTACTCTGTCTTCTCTTGGACATGCCACCTTTACTCCTAATCATCACTCCAGAATAACATCTACTTCCCCAGATAGGTCGTTTGTACATCAAACCCAGCCTGGTGTGATTGGCCAAGCAAGTGTTGTTACTGTATAGCTAGCTCCGTTTGCGGATATGTCTCCATTTCTTTCTCTCTTGTTCTGATCAGTTCTTAGCTACAAATGACCTCCCTGCCCACATTCATATGTTCTTCCACCACTGTTCTTTTAGGAATCTATCTTGTGTAGCAGCCTTTCTTCATCTGAATCTCTGTGATTGCCTACTTGAAAAAGTGGAGTGGTCTAATGAGGAGTTCACTTCTGTGCCTCTCAGGTCTGTTCTAGCATTTGGCTGAATATTCCAGCACTCATCTGTGCTCACTTCATTAAGTGGATATTTTAAGAAAACGGGATAATAATGCACCTTTTTGGATCCAGCTTATAACGCCTGTTGCTCCATCCGAACTGGATTACTTGGCTTCATGAAGTCAGAAGGTTTTTGGGCAGGGGTACTGCTTGGGGTTGGACATAGGATTTTTCTTGTACATGCTAAAAGCCCATGTTCTGGCACCAAGCTATACTCTCAGCCCCAAACTCACACCATTTTTGTTTCTTGTTGCTAGTATTGGTCTTGTTTTTCTCACTGGTTCTTGAAGCTCTTCATTTCTATCTCAGGCTTAGCATTTGAACTGGAGAGAAGGCCCATGTGTTCTTAGCTTGCCAGGGAACCATCATGGAGCATTGTTTGTGCCTCACTCTGAGGTAAGAGAGAAGGGTAGGGGTGTAAGTACAAGCTCAAGGATTAGATACCCCCTGAGTAAATTGGGCTTTGCCCTTCACCAGCCTTATGGCTGCAGGCATGCTAGGTAGTGTTTTTGAGCCTGTGTAAACTGCAAGTAGTAATAATTCACAGGGTTGAGGTCTATAATAGATGTTAAATAAATATTGGTTGTTGGGTTATTATTTCTGTTCATATTATTTCTGTCTTTAATGAAACCAAAATACTACAACAGTAGCAAAACAAAAAACATCAATGTTCTTGACCCTGTTCTGACATTGTGGCTGGATGACTGTTGTGGAATACTATCTGTGTGTTGTAGACATACTTTACCTCTGGCCACTGGATGCTTATAATGCCTTATACAGTTGTGACAGTCAAAATGGCTTCATTCATTGCTAGGTATACCTTGCCGTGCAAAATTATCCCTGGTTGAGACCTACTTTTATACTTAAAAATATATTGTGCTTTCTAAGAGGATATAGAACTATTATTATGGACTTGGGATAGTTTGGAATTTCCTGAAACATTGTGCATGAATGTGGTTTGAAATTTTGGATTTCTTTTTCTTAACCTCTTTCTGTTATTGCATGCAGCCTTAAAACATTTCTTGAATTAACTTATCTAAGTGGAAAAGTATGGTGTCTGTGAGCGTAATGGAATGGCTGGTGCGGCCTGTGCTGATGGTGGGCTCTTTTTGGCAGCATACTGTAAGAACTCCGTGGATGGCCTCTGGTATTGCTTTGATGACAGCGATGTGCAGCAACTCTCAGAAGATGAGGTATGCACACAGACAGCCTACATCCTCTTCTACCAGAGGCGGACAGCCATCCCGTCATGGTCGGCCAACAGCTCAGTGGCAGGTGAGACTGACCCTGGTTCTTGGATGGTGTTTTCCTAGAACAGGAGGTTCAATTTATGGTCCAGCAGATGTCTCAGAAGGCATCCATCATTGAAAACTTGATCAGATTAATTCTCATAGTTCCATTTAATCTGAGAACTCACATGCTTGCAGTCAAGGAAGTGAGGGTGAACTATGAGAGCCACTGTGGCCAGCAGAGTTCATATAGAGATAGGTCAGAGCATGGCCCAGGGAGCTTGTGATGCTTCTCTGTGGGGTAAGTGCATGGAGGAGTGGCACAGCAGCCTGGCATGCTGTTCTGAAACCTTGGGTTATCTTGGAGCTTATCCTGTTTGAGCTACTTGTTCATGTCTGATGTGGTGTGATCATAAGACCTACTCTGTGAGGTTGTCGTTGGCATATCATTAAGTGATGGTAAGTGAAAGCATGAGGAATAAACTTTCTCTTAGGGGAAGGATCGATGGCTATACCAATATTGGATGGCTTGGCTTAGTGGATGGAATATAATCCCTGTGTTACTAGATGTAGAAATGAGTACCTGCATATAGCATGCATGCAGCCACTAATAATGCACACAAGAGGATGCATGCTTCCTACTGCAGACTATGGCTTTAAGAAAACATGGAAGGGAAAAAAAAGGAAAATATTGCAGAGAACTAAAATGAGGTAATGTGTCAACTGGGTAGGCAGGGAAGTTACCTGTGTCCCTTTCCAAGCCTGGAGGGGTAAGTTCAAGGTGGTTTTGAAAGGAAGCTTCTCTCAATGAGAGAGACCTGGTGTGGGAACCAAGCCTTACCTGTTAAGTAGCTGCCTATTCACTTGTCTGGAAGTAGGGACCCTAGTGCTTTCCAGAGTAAAGGTGTGCTCAGAAATGATGGGCTTGGGCTGGAGAGATGGCTTAGTGGTTAAGGCGTTTGCCTGCAAAGCCAAAGGACCTCGGTTTGATTTCTCAGTACCCACGTAAGCCAGATGCACAAGGTGGTGCATGCATCTGGAGTTTGTTTGCAGTGGCTGGAAGCCCTGGTATGCCCATTCTCTTTCTCTCTCTTTTTCCCTCTCTCAAATAAATAAATTAAAAAAATAAATGATAGGCTCCTGTCTACTCGAAACAGTGCTGCTTCTTGTCAATTGCAAGAGCACTTTATATTCGCTCTAACACATACTTAAGAATACCCCCAAAACAGAACAGATGTACAGAGCTCTCTCTTTTTCTCTGATTAATATTATGAAATGATTAAAAATTTCCATAAGACAGTAAAGCCAAGGGGGAAAAATCAGTAGACTGTTGCTGTCTTTCTTTAGATTCAGAAATATTATTGCAGGTGGTCAGAACAGTGCCTGGCATGCAGGAGCATAATAAATATTTGTAGAATGACTGAATGTGTATCTGTGTTCCATTTTCTTGACACCTCTTAAGAGTCAGATGTAGCATTCTGAAGTGTTTGGTCTGGTACTTGCATTTCACACATGTGGGAACCGCCTTGTGTTTCCTCATCTCTGGGTTGAGGACACACCTCTCAAGCTCAGCTGGCAGTTAGATGTGGGGGTGTACATTCAGGGCCCTGGCCAACCTCAGCACCTATCTTCTCTTCTGCAGGCTCTACAAGTTCTTCCTTATGTGAGCACTGGGTGAGCCGGCTCCCAGGGAGCAAGCAAGCCAGCGTGACCTCTGCGGCCTCCTCCAGACGCACCTCCTTGGCCTCACTCTCTGAGTCCGTGGAGATGACTGGGGAGAGGAGTGAAGATGACGGTGAGTGTGAGTTGTCCGAAATGGCAACTCACAGGCAAAGCATAGGGTCCCTCGGGTTAGGAACAAAGTCCCAAAGAGATTGGTAGGAGAACTTAAAGGAAGTATATATAATGGGTTCTGATCATAAGACACAGTGTCTTATATGCATAGGGTCACTGGCTTTTCCTCCATGGCCTAAGACTTTTCCCACTTTATTTTCCACTTTTATAGATTAGTGGTAGGCTGGGGCTTCAACTCTTGTGTCGTAATATATATTTTTTGTTAAATTCAAGCTTTAACTGTCATAATGTATACCTTTTGCTAAATTTCTCAGAATGATTGTGATGCCTTGCCTGGGGCTACCTGATGTAGTTTTGCTTTCCCAGACTGGTGAGGAGGCCATTGGCTCTCAGCTTCAGACTTTTTATTCTAAGAGTTGTCACTCTAAACATTGGGAAAAATCTGATAAAAATTGATGTTTTGATATTTTGGGGGGACTAGGAAAACTTTCACTTACTGCTTGAGTAATGTACAGCAGGATAGACCTCATCAGTACTAATAGGAACCCTAGATAGTGTGAACCAAATGGGCAGCCCAAGAACTCAGAGCTGGGAGGAGGAGAGGGTGAGCTCAGTTTCTGTACTGAGCATGATGACTCATCTTCCAACAGGACTCTGTGGCCAGCATGTCGATTGCTCTGATCTGCTTCTAGTGGTGATAGATAATTCTCAAAAGCTGAGATGGAGCCATAATTGAAGGAGGTTGGAAGCAGAAGGTCAGACCAGGAAGGCTGTGCATGGTGCTTTCTTGGCCTGTTCTTCTGCCTGTGGCTTTATCTGTAAAATAAGAATAGTGGACCTTAGTTACTAAGCTCCTTCTCCTTCCTCACACTTAGTGAAGAGCTGACTAGTGAACCCTTGGCCTTTTTAGGTAGAGATGGTTTTCACCACAGCCCACACACATGGAATTCACTGTTGTTTTCACAGTGACCCTAGATATGGTTGCCTACTCTATTTGAAACAGTGGCTGGTGAGATCAATACCCACCCTCACCAGATGGTGCTGCAGGGTGCACACAGATCCGAGCCTGTCTCCTAGGGGTTGATGCACGTGGCTTGACAAAGGCCACATCTGCAGTAACAAATGCATATGGAATTCAGCTTAGACTATGTCCTTAGCCAGTTTTAAGCCGCTGCAAGTCCAAGACTAGCTATAGTTCTGAGTATTTTCTTTGAAATGTCTGTCCCCTAGGTTAGTGTGTATTGCATCTGAGCTTCTTTCCATTGATGCCCTTTGGTATGCCACCTGTTACAGATGAACTTCCATGTGGAATGGAGTGGGGGTCATGGGTTCTTTTGTCATCTTGGGCAAGGACTTCAGCCTGTGAGCCCAGGTTTCCTCAGGAAGGTGAAGGAGCTGGAATAGCAGCCCATGGATAGCGAGCATCTAGGAATATCAGGTGACCTGGGCACAGACTTCTGAGATCTTATTGAATTCTCACATTAGACTAACAGTCAGCAAGCTACAGCCCATATGTAACAGTTTTTAGACACACAGCTGTGTACGTGTCACCTGCATCTGCTTTTGTGCCATGGTGGCAGAGCTGAGCAGTTGCCCACACAGCCTGATATACCAGCTGTCTGGTCCTTTCCAGGAAAGAGCACTGCTCTAGGTGTTGAGCAAGTGGAATGGAGAACATTTTGCTGGCCCTGGAGTTAGAATGGCCCTGTTATGTGAGTAAAGGCACTGGCCTTCAAAGGGTTAAACTACAGAACTGTCCTTGACACCAGACAGGCCAGCTCTGCAGGTTGTGCTCCTGTCATTCTACCCTGCTTGCTTTGTTCTTGCTTCAGCATCTTAAGATGTTGCTGGAATGTTTTTATTGTTTTAGCTTTTAAAAGAATTCTCTCTGCTATGCAGGAGGCTTTTCAACTCGACCATTCGTGAGAAGTGTCCAGCGTCAGAGCTTGTCAGCCAGATCTTCTGTCACCAGCCCCTTGGCCGTCAATGAAAACTGCATGCGACCTTCTTGGTCCCTGTCGGCCAAATTGCAGATGCGCTCCAGTTCTCCTTCCCGGTTCTCTGGGGATTCCCCAATTCACGGATCTGGATCTGCCTCCACCCTTGAAAGGATTGGGGAGGCAGGGGATGACAAAGTATCCATATCTTGCTTTGGTAGCCTGCGGAACCTTTCTGGTAGCTACCAGGAACCAGGTGACAGTCACAACCGGAGAGAGCACAAGGTTATGGGCCGGGCCCCATTGGCTGTTATGGAAGGCATGTTCAAAGATGAGTCAGACACTCATAAGTTGAACTCCAGTGTTGTAGAAACACCAAGCAAAAACGTAGCACAAGGGGACTGCTTGCCTCCGATCTCTGTTCCATTTGATAACAACAACCAGATTGCTTATGTGGATCAGAGTGATTCTGTAGACAGCTCTCCAGTCAAAGAGGTGAAGCCCCCAAGCCACCACCCAGGTGGCCTCACAAAGAAACCAGAGAGCACAACAAAGAGACCTCCTAGTTTCAAAGGCACTTCTGAGCCAGAGAAAAGCCTGCGGAAGGGAGGCCAGCCTTGGCAAGCCAGGAATCCTCCCTTTCAAGTACATCCCCTTCTTCTCCGGTTCCAGTAAAGGTTTCTGTGAAGCCCTCCCGCTCTCGGAGCAAGGCAGATTCTTCTAGGGTCAGTGGAAGGCACTCGTCCCCAGCCCCTGCCCACTCCAAAAAGGAGTCGTCCCCCAGGTCCCAGGAGTCCATGTCCTCTCCCTCACCACAGAAGCAGAAGTCTGCTTCTGCCTTCACTTACACCTCTTCCTCTGTATCTGCCAAAAAAGCTTCGGGTCCTGCCACTAAGGGCCCGTTTCCTCCTGGGAAGAGCAGGACTTCAGACCGGAGCTTGAGTAGAGAGGGCTCCAGACAAAGCCTGGGTTCTGACAGAGCCAGCATTACCTCCACCTCCAAACCCAACTCCCCTCGGGTGAACCAGGCTAGAGGTGGGGACAGCAGGGTAGATGGCAAGCATGTCCGGAGCTCCTCCATGGCCAGCCTGCGCTCCCCGAGCACAAGTGTGCGCTCTGGTCTGAAGAGGGACAGCAAGTCTGAGGACAAGGGGCTGTCCTTCTTCAAGTCAGCCTTGAGACAGAAGGAAACCCGGCGTTCGACTGATCTTGGCAAGACAACCTTGCTCTCCAAAAAGGCTGCTGGGAACACTGTCAAATCTGTTTGTAAGAACACTGTGGATGACAAGACAGAAAAAGGACCCCAGCTTCCAGGGTCACAGCAGTCAAACACAAATGCAGTTGGAAAGGAACAGCTAATCTCCAAGGCCCCTGCCTCTGCTAAACATTCCCTGCTGTCTGCTCGCAAATCCAAGTCTTCCCAATTAGATTCTGGAATTCCTTCATCTCCCAGTGGTAGGCTGGCTGCTGAGAAAGCCTCCAAAAAGTTAACTTCAAGCATGCAAACCTCTGCACGGCCTTCTCACAAACCTCAGTGACCCCTCTGCAGTCCAGGCCTGTTACCTGTACAGATGTTTATTTATTTAGAACCCCTCTTTCCCACTAAAGCCCTCTATGCTTTTGTTTTATATTTTTTGGGTCATGTGCCTGATTGTGTGTGTGTGTGTGTGTGTGTGTGTGTGTGTGTGTGTGTGTGTGAGAGAGAGAGAGAGAGAGAGAGAGAGAGAGAATGAATTCAAATGTAAATTGTTTAAAAGCGTCGCCTTATTCTGCCACTGAACCAAATAACAGCCATAGTAAAAGCATTGATAGTACGCTAACTGGAATAATTGTAGACAATAACCTGGACAGTCCCTTTAGCAGTTGTACATATTTCTTCCTAGAGAACTCTAATGACTTTCATTGGACACTAGGGTTTTGAAACCTGTGAACCAATTAAGCTATCCTTAGTGTGTTGACGGATGAATTGTTTGACTTGGGTTTTGTTAAAGCAGGATTTGTCCTCATGTGGATTATTGAGTGGCACCAGGAACTAAAAGAACTGATACTGACAGTGAAATGAACTGAGGGAAAACATTGCTTTCTGCACTTTTGCCCCATCTACCAGTCTTTGTAAAGGGCAATATTTTAACACTAATGTTTCTCAGGTATATATACTCAGCTAGTCCAGGATGGATGTTCATTAGTGAGTGGATTAGAGACAATGAGGGTGACTGTTGCTTCTCTTGCTGCCACAGATGGAGATCTTAGAGGCAGTCAAGTCTTTTGCTCCTTTCCTATCTGCAGAGGTGTGCATACCCTAACTTAACTCTTTCAGTAGGTCCTGAGATGTGAGAAATTGGATAGTCAGAAAGCTAGTCACTGGTAACTTTTTTTCTTTCTAAATTTTCTGGCTGAGGCCATTGGTATTTTGAACTGCAGCAGAACAGTTAATACCTTTTGAAAGATTCGTAGGGGGGAAACCCGATTTTAAGCTAGAAGCATGAATTGATACTATCTTCCTCCTCAAGTGTTTGTTAGAAGTTGAAGACCCCTGCCACCCCTTGTCAGCATGCTTAGGTTTCATTATTTTGTAGCTTGGAAAGGAGAAAGAAGTTGCTTTCTGCCAAGAGTCAGTGTGGTATGTTTTGGAGTGATGTGAGTCTGTACAGAGCATTACATATGCGCTTCAGCTTCGGCCTGCCAGTCTTCATTAGGACAGCTTTCCATAACTCATGTATGTCTTCATGCTGAAGGTCACTGTCCCACCCAGAGCTCATAGGAGTTTGGCTTATGTTCCATCTGGCATTCTTAGTGCAAATTGTATTTCTTATCTAGGAAAAGGGGACCCTTACAGAATCTTACAGAAAGCAAAAATACATAATTTTACAAGCTCTGGAGGTCTCCTGGCAATACTTCCTGCCTGACTTTTAGCCCCGCTTCATTACTATTTTGTCTTATTTTAAATAGCAAAAGAATCCTGGTCCTGATTCTCTGTGACTAGCATTTGCCATCTTAGATCAAACCTAGCATGCCATGTTTGTGAGCTTGTCAATATTTCCTTTCCCTCTTGGTCATAGACTTCAGTCTCTGCTGAGTTCTGGTGCCGGGTCCATTAGGGTCCCTTTCCCATTGCTGCGGATGAAGGAGCTGAAGTGCGTTTGCATGCCTAGTTCTAAATCCTGAGCTGCCTTTAATTTTTCTTTTCTTTGATCGTCTCTTGGGAAATACTCCCAAGTAGATCACTTAACTTTATTTTGCTGCTAATTGGAGCATTAGCTGGTAACTTCAAGCTGAATTTGTCAGCTCTTGGGATATTTAAGGTTTAGGTGTTCAGCCATGTGCCCGTTACCTTGGTGTTGTATGTAACCAGTGACAATAAACCCATTGCTCACTACACTCAGTACTTCGTACATGTTGTTAGCTTGCTGTGTAGAATGTGACGGCCTCTCAAAGCAGCACTGCCATCTGCCTTGGTGTGACTGAGATGATGGCCACCTGCTGCGTCATCACTGCTTCCAGTGAGTAGTGATAGCCCCCTCATTGTTAGACCACCACTCTTTGTTTTCCCAAAGCATCACATGTGGGACCATTAGTAACAGGAATTGAATGCTGTGAGTTGAACCTCCATCTTTGTTCAGTAGGTAGATCTATCTCATATGAAATTACCTATTCAAAACTCTGTAGCAATCTAAGAAGTATAGTTTGATAAAGACAAAGGGTTCTAATTTTTTTGCCTAATTTAATTTCTTACTATATGCCATGTCTTTTTCTTAAAAGGAGTCTCTGCGAATCTCTTTAATTTTCCATAGGATCTAGAAATAAAATGTCTATAATATAATAAAATCTATAAACTATGGAGTTTAGTCCTTGTTTCATAACTAACTAAACAGGAAAAAATCAGGAGGTAATTTGGTATTGTCTAGGCTATGAAGTTTTTGTGCGTCAGTGGTTAGTAAATAAGGAAAACCTCATTATTCCTGATTATTGCTATACATTTAAGACAAAAGGATATTTGGAAGGTACTCTTTGAAGTGTGTAGTCTCTTACGAGAGTGTGGCCACTTGCTTTAATTCAGTTCTTTGGTAGGGTTAGGGGACCTGGTGGTGTTTCCAAAAAAAGGAAAGTTTCCCAGTGATTCTGGCACAGCAGCCATGTGTGTACTTTGGGGATGGTGGGCTGGAGCCTGCGTGGCAGCCAGCTGGGCCTGAGGGCAGCAGTCAGCTCTCTATTTTTAATCTTTGTCGCTCCTTAGATAATGTGGAAGCACAAAGCCCATAATCTCCTATCATTTTAGACCCTCTCCTGCCTTGTGTATATTTTCTCATCTTGAATGCAGCCCAAAAGTAAGTAGTACTATGCTAGACCAGTAGAAGTGGATGGGGAGTATTTGTGATGTGCCACAGTGGTGCACTGATCTGTGAGGCTGCCTGAAGTTCTTGTTCTTCCTTGCTCCATTCTGCCTGCTCTACGCGAAAGGGCATGCCGAAAGCTTCCGGAATTCACTGTAGCTGTGGAGCCCTGGGAGACACCAATCAACAGGAGATTCTGTAATGTCCTAAATGGTGTTCCTCCTCAGCAGAAAGACCTAATGGATTCTGGTCAGTCAGCTAAGGCATTTGTTGTGTCTGGAAATCAGAAGCACCTTCTTCCTCTCTGGAGACTGTACTTTTCTGTCTACTGGTTCAGAATGTGCTCACTCTACTGTTTATGGTTAGAAGTTTAGCACACAGTCACTTTGCATTAAACTTTGGTTATCTGTGCTTGTACGAGAGGGGTGTGGAGATTGTTTTGGGCAGAGTGAAGAAAAGTCATAGTCCCTCTGAAATAACTGTCAGGAACAGAATAGAAATGTAGAAACAGTATGTGAAGGAAACGGTCATGGCAGCTTTAGTGAATATGCATGCGAGCTAAGAACAAAGTTCCACACTTGAAGTTACTGTTTCCTGTGTCAGTTGTCATTGAATACAAAGACAAGTAGCATTTCTGGGTTGGAGTTTTGAGATAGGATGCAAATCATAAGCACAGTTTAAATAATACACATCTTGGAGGTGTGTTAAAGCTTACTGTTTTTTCGGAGTTGAGAAAGACAAATTTTGCTAACAAATCAGTGCCTATCATAGGAATAATTCTGGCTATTAGTGTGAAGGCTGCCCTTGTCTTCACTTTTGAAAGGGTCATTGCCATTAAACCTGCCTACATCTTTCAGGGGAGACCCAATACTTGTATTTAATTTGAATGCTCAGCGTCTCATACTGCCTTTGGCCAGCCCCCACAGTGTTTGTTTTGCAGCTGCATTTTGAGCATGATCAATTATTTTTACCCCCAGTAATGAAAACAATTGTGCATGCCTTCCGTCTAATCCAGAAAGCATGCTCTTACTACCTATGCAAGCAACCAATTAAAAAAAAGAGACTACACTAAATATTAAGTTTTAAACAAGACTTAGATTTGTTAGATTTTGGAGCTCTATTTTTGAATTTGTAATTTTTAAAATGTGGCTTCATCAGTGTAGGTGAGCATGAATGTGAAATTTGGGTTGATTTGCATCTATTTCTCTACTGATTTTTTGATCATTGGTGAGATTGTGCATAAAATAATAAGTATTTTGCAAGCAGGAGTGGAATTATTAAACATACACTGGTGTATATACTGTATTTAGCCTGAAGACTTTCCTAAAGTATTTTGTTCTAAAAATAACCTGCCATTTTCTATAGATTTTAATTTTTTATATCTTGTAGGGTTCTATTGTCACAAGGAGAGTGCTAACAATTTTAAAATGCTTTTGTAGAGTTGGAGCTTCTTAGGAAGGCTTCAGAGCGTCCCACCCACTGGTCATGGTAAGATTAAGACTGAGGAATGTATGATAGTGTCCAGATCCATCTCATGTTCATTTAAAACCAGTGTTTCCCAGGAGGCTTATGGTACACTTGAGGCTTTTGCAGGCCTAGCCCACTTGCTCTCCCTAATCCGCTTCTGAGCAGCTCACCTGAAATGGTGACACCTAGTGGTCACTTGCCATGCCCAGTCCCTCCCAAGCGTTAGTGCTGCAGTGTAGGCTGCCCTGTGGGCTCTAAAGCTCCTGCACACTTGTAAACTGCAGTCAGATTGGAGGACCACTGTGACACACCATCCCTTTGCTGAGAAGTTTGGTGAGAATTATCACTGCCGTTCAGGGTACTCAGGAGTGACTCCCACTACACAGTGGGCAAGAGCATGAGGGTGAATGTTGTGAGCTGCTTTTGTGAACTCTGGGGCCTTTCTGACTTCAGGAACTGATTAGGATTGTGAAGCATTTTGGGGGTGGCTTGGCACCTGTCAGTCTGGTGGGAATTGGTCTTAGTTGCTGGGGCAGGCAGACCCAAAGGTCTGCATCGATTCCCAGTCTCTCCTCAGGTTCCACCATGAGGCTAAGACGCATGGGTGAGATGATCACTCCAAGGAAATAGGGAAGAAGAAAATAGTCTTGGAAAATCTGTCCCTGCTTTTGATAGAACAATTGCCATTTTATAGTAAATTCAAGCAGCAAAGCCCAGGCTGGCACTGCATTTCCTATGTAGCTTGTTCTCTACTCTGGTTCCTACTTTTCCAGAATGTAGTTTCAGGAATTCTTTTTAGCTTGAAAATGAATGTGAAACATTTTACTTAGAGTATTTTTTGTAACCCTCATTGCTATTGTTCATGTATTTTTAAAATCAAATAATTACCTCCAAATTTGGCAGTACATGTTATGTATGGAGGCAAATGAAATTTAATTTTAATCTGTGGTGAGCGGGACTGGCTGTAACACCTTCAAAATACTCAGCTGTGCTCAGATGGTCTTGTCCTGCTGAGCTCTGTGCTGCCTACAAAGAGAGAATAATTCACCTGCATGGTCCATATTCTAAGGAATAAGGACAGCAGGAAATGCTTCAGAAGGGCCTCCCGGCAGTGATGTCTGTTGCACGTATGAAAATGCAATATAAGGTTTCCTAGGTGCTATTCTAAGTGGTAAGGGATCATTGCAGCAGACAAAGACAGTTGTGGCATTTATGAAGTTACAGTTCTTATAGGTCTTTCTGGTAGGCATTTGGATTCCATATAGATTTTCTCTCCACTGTGCCTCTCACCACTGGTTAAAATTGAATTCAGGCCCCACTGCAAAAATAGTTTCTTGATTGAACTCTGTAGTTACAGTGGCGTTTTCCTGCAGTTGTCTTCGCAGCTGCACATCCTGTCACTGCACACAAAATGCTTCCTTCTGCACTGTTCATGAACCATCAACAGTGAGTTCTGTGTAATTTGCTGCATGTCATGTCTCTGTATACAAAATGCTTCTGCACTGTTCATGAATCATCAATATTTGTGTAATTCTCTTCTTTAATTGTGCAGTAAAATGGAAACCAGGAAGTTTTTCCTACAGGCTGGAAGAAAAATGTATCATACATTTTAAATTATTTTAGGTCAAGTGCATGAGATGTGTCACTGACTTCTGTTATTTATTTGTATATTTTATTATTCGAGGTGTATGCACTTTTAAGGAGCAGAATTTATATTTTTATGTTTAAAACATTTTATTTCCAAAACAGCAGTTGGTTATATAGTATTCTGTTGGAATTAAGAGAAAAGTGGAAATGTAACAAAGTATAATAAATTTATTACATGATGTCCTGTTTCCTGCCCCTTGCCAACCAGTATCTGTGGTATTGACTAATCTTCCTACTGAACCATCTATACAAGATGCTTTAAAATTACAGTGTTGTGTGTAAGAGTCTAATTTCAGGATGCTGTCAGATAGTGTCTATGTAAAGATTTCAAACAGCAAGGGCACACCCACGCTGTTATACTTTTCAGTAAATGACTTGTGTGGCAAATCAGAGGTTATTTGGACAAGAAAGGACTATTAATATTCTCCCTCAATTCCAGCAGACTTTTTGTTTTCCTCTTCTGTCAACTTTTATGAAGAGTTGAACTTGCAATACAGAGGTATCATTCTTTTCTCAGCCCTCTCTTATCCCTAACAAATAAGATACCTTGCCTTTAACCATCCTGGTTTTTGGTGGCCTTACCCATCAAGACAGAACTATCTGTTGAGCTGTCATAATACCTATAACCACTTGGGGGCGATAGAGATTGCTATTCCCAAACGTTTCCTGAATTCAGGCTTGCAGGTTCTTGGCTTTTCTGAGTGTGGAAATGCTTGCTCAGTATGAGTTGAGAACACATCAGTGAGCAAAGCTTTCTGTTCAGGTGAGTTTGCAGCCATTCATCATTTCCAGATCATAGAACAGATTTTTCTTTCTTTTTTAAATTTTTATTTGAGAGAGAGAGGGAGAGAAAGAGAGGGAGAGGGATTGGTTGGGCACACCAGGGCCTCCAGTTTCTGCAGATGAACTCCAGACACATGTGCCACCTTGTGCATCTGGCTTACATGTGTCCTGGGCAATCAAGCCTGGATCATTTGGCTTTGCAGGCAAGCGCCTTAACCACTAAACCATCCCTCCAGCCCCAAGAACAGGTTTTTCTAAAGCATGACATTATAGTTTAGGGTTGGGGCAGAAAGACATGTTCCTAACCAAGGACCAGTGTGGACCACATGCCATAAAACCCTTGAAACATAGGGCATATGTAATCCCTTTAGCTTTAAATGGTGAAAATTATCCTTTAGGTTCTCTTAGTTTATTTTTATGCATGTGTAGGTGTGAGTTTGTGTGCATGATGTGTGTGTGCATGTCAGAGGACAACTTTAAGTATTGTTCCTTAGGCACTGTCCACTTTTAATTCTGAATTTTTTTCATATATTTACATGCTCTATTTTGATCATAATCTTGCCCCATTATTCTCATACCCTTTCCTTCATATCTCCCCACTGAACCCTTGCTCCCTCCATGTCTCCTTTTTGTATGTTTTTTTCTTTTGCTTTCCTTCATGATCCAGGACTATGTTGTTGGGCCCAATATTGTCCACAGATAATGGCAGTAGCTGTGAGGTCACAAATGCAACATCCACCTTGTGTCTGGAATACAATGATCCAGAGTACTCATTCATCCTTTGGCTTTTACATTCTTTCTGCTACCTCTTCCTCAGTGTTCTTGGAGCCTTGGTGGGTGTGAGAAGGTTGGGTCATTTTGTGCTGAGTGTTTAAATGTCACTTCACAACACTTTGAGTATTTTTTCTTTTTCTTTCTTTTTTTATTTTATTTAATTTTGCTTTTCCAAGTAGGGTTTCACTCTAGCCCAGGCTGACCTGGAATTCACTATGTAGTCTCAGGGTGGCCTCATATGGCAATCTTCCTACATCTGCTGGGATTAAAGGCATGTACCACCACATCTAGGCACTTTGAGTTTTGAGTTTCCCCACTCCTCACCACCATCTGCATGCAGAAATTTCTCTGATAAAAGGAGAGCACACTGGTCTATGGGTCTAAGTATTTAGGGGGCAATCTGATGAGCACAGCATATGAAATGAGTAGCTTTCCCTCTAGGACCTTCCAAGCTATGGGATTTTGACTAGGTTTCAGTGCCAGGCATGAATTCCCTCCTGTGTGGTGGGCCTTAAATCCAATCAAAAAGAGAAGTTGCTTACTACTGTAGCAGTCATGCCACTATTGTGCTGGTGGGCTTATCTTGTCTGGCTTGAACAGTTGCGTAGTGTTGAGGGTCCAGTGCTGATTAAGGTTGCTGATGACTTTTCTCCCTCAGCAGACTGCAGATACTTTCTAGCAGTATGACAGCTAGCTAGCAGGGAGGAGGCTTTCTTCTGTGTTCTGGTTTGACTTCTCAGTGCCCAGTAGCCGATGCATGTTGTCCACCTTTTTTAAAGACAAGGTCTCATTGGCCTGGAGCTCACCAATTAGGCTAGATTGGCTTCCCACAAGCCACAGTTGTCTTCACCTCCCCAGCACTGAGATTATGGCCATTTGTCACTGTGCCCATCCTTTTACATGGGTACTGGGGATTGAACTGGGGTTCTCATACTTGCAAGGCAAGCACTTTACACACTGAGCCACCTCTCCAAACCTGTTCTCTTGGTTGAGCCCACATAGTACACTGATGATTAAAGAGGCTTCTTTATGCCTGCAAGTGGTCACTTATCATAAAATATGTGGACTTAGATCATTTTCTCCATCTTGGAATTTGGAGGGTTATTTTCAAATACTTACTTTGTTAAGGACCCAACACTTTTTTTTTTTTTTTTTTTGAGGTAGGGTCTCTCTGTAGCCCAGGTTGACCTGGAATTCACTATGTAGTCAGTCTCAGGGTGGCCTTGAACTCATGGTGATCCTTCTACCTTTGCCTCCCAAGTGCTGGGATTAAAAGCATGCGCCACCATGCCTGGCTTGGACCCACCACTTTTGAGCCTTTTGACTTACTGAAGAAGTAGAGGTGTGACAAAGTCCCTGGTCCTGAACCACATGTCCTTTGTGTTAAGGCATCTTTGAGTGAGCCCAAGGCCCTGAGCCAGTAGGAAGTGGTTAGAGGCCTATCCTGCAACCCAGTGCCCCCATCCCCAGGTGGCCCCAAATTTCAGCAGGCACTTGGCTTTTGTCTGTAACTGTGTTCCCTTGCTTGGTGTGAGTTGCCTGATAGTTTTACTGATCTGGGTGGGTAGAGTCTACCCCAAGCAAGACCTTTTGGGACTGTCTTGATTTGTTCTGGTTTTTCTATCACACTTTTCTTCCTCTGTCAATATTTGCTACATGGAGGACAGGACCCAGGGTGATTTATAACCCAATGACCTTGCATTAACACCCCTTGAAGTATTCATGAGGCATGCCATTAATTTGGTTTGCTCTTTTGGTTTGTAACAACTCTACTTTTCTTGAATTATGTAGGAAGGTGATGTAAAACTACAAGTTGGCCAAAATCAGACCTCCTTGTCACTTTGGGGTTCTCAGGCATGTGGCATCCCCTGCATCTCCTCTGTCCCTTCCCTGTGTTTAGGAAGAATTTATAGAGGCCTACAGTTTTGGGAACAAGCGGTGTCAGATCTGTCTGTCTCCTAGACTAGGAAATGGAAGGCCCACAGGATCATGCCAGCCCTGCTTTAAGTCCACAAAAGATGATAGGGAAGATGACGACTTCCTAACTCATTGCAATTTACCGTCCAGGTTTCTCCTTGCAGCACTGCCGCCTGTGTGTCCAGCACTGGGATCTGAGCTCCCTGGGGGCCACAGCACAGGTTCACAGTCAGACTGGCATTTCAGAGAGCCGTCATCTTGGCTCTTCCGTCCAGGCTTCCTGCCTGAAACAGAGATGCCCGGATGTGTCCTGCCCTCACTTTCACCTTCACGTCTCTCTACTTGTTCTCGAAGCCCTCCTTGAACCCTCTAAGGACACCATAGGCCACACACAATGCTACATTAGTCTCTTCCTCCTTCCTACCTTATTTCCTGCGTATTGCTGGGGACCAGCTAGTGACATGCATGTGGGAGCTCACCCCTCACCCATGGCCAGAGAGCCTTGCCTGCTTGATCCACAGGTCTTCAGAGTCTTTGAACTGAGTAATGTGTTTCTTCATTGAATGGTCTGTCCATTTATTTAACTGTGATGAGTTGATTTCCTGTCTAGAAGATGGAATTGTGAAAGTTAAGTGGGAATTATGCTTGTAAAGCCCTCAGCACAGTGTTGGGCACAGAGAGTGGTGACTGTAACCATGGCAACCGAGGAGGTGCTGAACACATAGCTCTCATTCCAGAGGAGAAACTATGTTCTTTTCTGGAAACCCCAAGAGGCTCTTCTTACCTGAATGTAGGGCAGGAAGTGGTAGAAGGAGGACAGGGTCATGTGTCTCAAGAGACCTTTTATAACCTGCTACTTTGGTTCCTAAGTAAATGACAGTCTAGGAAGAGGTTTTAATTTAAGAGAGCAATGAGATCCAGCTCATGCCTTAGTGTGGTCACCGTGACAACGATGTGGCAGCTGAGAGATGGGTGAGTGCTTGTTGCAGGAATCTGGGTTCTGCAGGTTCTGGAGAGGCTGACCTAGAGTGCTGTGTGCAGATGAAGAGAGAAGGCCTGCACAGGGGACATCATGGAGCCTGGCAGGTGGGCCTGAGCTCCACTGCTGTGACTTCCTGGCTGGACAACCAGGACAGTTCCTCAACTTCTCTGTGCCTAGAATTCTTCACCTGTGGAATGTGAGTAGTGGTGTCTACATGATTATTACAGGACTTAATTGGGGTGCTTGCTTTATTTACACTTCATATTATATTACTAAGGTATTTGGTTTTACCTACTATCTTACTGTTTCTTTGATATTCCACCTGATTTCTTTATTGTTTACAAGTGACTTTATGATCTACCTTCTACTTCTCTTCCACTCATTTGCCTTTTGTCCCACTTGCTTTCTACCTTCTCTTTTCCTTTTTTAGATCAACCAAATGAAAATATTAAATATTAAAAATTACTTCCAGCTCTTTTGTGTGTGTTATTCTTTAAGTGCTTACCATCCTTGCGTTTTTGTGCCTGTGCATGGTGTGCATGTGTGTGTGTGTATATGTGAGGAGGCAGAACTTGATGTCAAGTGTCATTTTTGTCCCTCTTTTCTGAGGCAAGATCTCTCACTGGAGCTGACTGCTAGTCTAGCTAGCTAGCTTGCTCCAGAAATCCCATCTCTACCTACTGAGCTGTGGGATTGTAGGAGGCCGCCACACTTGCCTGGCATGCATGTTGGTACTGGATACCCAAGCTCTGGTCCTCACACTTGTGTGGCAGCTGAGCCATTTCTTCAGATCCCTCCATACATATACACAATATCACCCTTAAAAATTTTTTTAATTATTTTCCTATGTAGCTCAGGCTAGCCTTGAACTTTCTGTGTAGTCCAGATTGCTTCAAACTCAGAATTCTCTGGCCTCTACTTCCTAGTCTTTCTTTTTTTAAAAAAATTTTATTGATTTATTTATGAGGGAGGGAGGGAGGGGGAGAGAGAGAGGGACGCCAAGGCCTCTAGCCACTGCAAGTAAACTCCAGACACATGCACCACCATGTGCAATCTGGCTTACATGGGTCCTGGGGAATCAAACCTGGGTCCTTTGGCTTTGCAGGCAAGCACCTTAACAGCTAAGCCATCTCTCCAGCCCTTCCTAGTCTTGTTTTACTTTTAATTTTTTTCCTATTTTTATATTTGGGGGGGTGGGGTGCTGTGCATGTGTGGTCAGAGGAACCTGGATGTTTCTCCTCTCCCACCTTTTTTAGATCGAGTTTCTGAGTGCTGCTGCATGCAAACTTGCTGATTCTGGCTCCATTTCCCATTGCTTTAGGAGCATTGGGATTGCAGATGTGGGAGCCACTCTGTGTGTGGCTTTAACATGGATACTAAGTGAGAAGTCAGCAGGCTTGCAAGCAAGTGTCTTTAACCACTGAGCCATTTGCCCAGCCCTGTTTTACTTTAAAAGACCAGAATCTCATCATGTACTTCATGCTGGCTTCTAACTCATCTCCCTCCCAGTATTGATATCAGGTGTGTGCCCCCATGCTGGCATTCAACATACATTCTTGTCTGAGAAACAGTGTTGTTTCGCCCCTCAGGGCTTTAGAGCACTTTAATTTCCCTTACCCTTTTGACCATTTGCTACCTGTTCTCACGCATTCTAATTCATTATCATGGATGCTGCTTAGTAGTGTTTACTTAGATGGACCAATGTATTTACTTCCATTGCTCTTCAGTCTGTATACCAGTGTTGACCTGGGATTGTTTTTCCTCCTCTAGAAAATTTTGTTAGTATTTCTTTTTAAGCCTGTGTTAATGGTGCATTGTCTTATTTTCACTTGATTGGAAATGTCTTTATTTTGCCTTTTTTGTTTTCCAAAAGAAGTGAAAGAAACCATTTGTGTGGATTGATCCATGTATGTTTTGTCATTAAAGACTGTTAATCTTCTGACTGAGGAGTATCTGTTTTAGGTGGGACTAAAGACAAAACAGCAAGGAGCTTGTGTTTTTCAATTGAAAACATTTCTCTGATGTTTAAAACATAGAAAATAAACAGACTAGGACTAGAATTTTTATTTTGGGGAATCAATCATTCAGTCTAGGGGTTGGGGATATAGTTCTGTGGTAGGGTGCCTGCCAAGTATGCACAAGACCCTATGCCCATCCCCGACACCCAGAAATGCCAAGTGTGGTTTGGCATGTCTCCAGGGCATTGATGTGTAAACTGATTTCTCTGCGCGCCTTCTTGCTCTCCAGTGCCCACATGTTATCCTAGAGTCATATGCCTCATTCCTTCCCATCACTTCCCCAAATCACCTCCTTGGCACAAGAGGCTGTGGCTGAGTTAGGCTGTCACTTCTCCTCCATCCTGTTCCCAGAACACCAGACTCTGCCCCTTTCTGCATGCATGCCTGTCCTCCACTGTCCTCTTTCTATTGTTTACACCTCTCTCTTTATTCTGTGCTGGGGATGGAACCAGGGCTTTGTGCATACACACACATACACACATGCTGGATAAGCACTGTACTTCTAAGCTACCTCCCCATCCCTACTTTCATTATTTTTGGCGTGTGTGTGTGTGTGTGTGTGTAGTGGGTATGCATGTTTGTATGTGTGTGGAGGCCGGAGGTCAATATGGGAGTCTTCCTCTTCTGCTCTCCACCTTCTTTTGATGCCAAGTGTCTTCACTTAACCCAGAGCTCACTGACTTGGCTGGACAGGTCGCAGGCTGGCCCCAGAAACCCTCCTGTCTCTCCCTTCCTAGTGCTGGGGTTACAGGTGCATACATGCCATGATGCTGAGCATTTCACATGGGTGCTGGAGATCCAAACTCTTGTCCTCACGCCTGCATGGCAAATGAGCCCTTTCCCAGGCCCTGCCTTCACATTTGATGGGTTTTCACTGGGAGAGAACACTAGATTGGAAGGTAGTTTCTTGATTTCACTCTTCATATTCATGGCAACAAGTCTTGCACTGATCCTGTGAGGATATGTGGGGGTTTTGTTTGCTCCTGAGTGCTTTGACAGTGTTAGTTTTACATCAGCTGTGTTCTGATGAGCTGGGGTATGGCTTTCTTGTTTTTATTCCCCACTTCACGGATCTGACTTGGAAATCTCTCATCATTATTGCTTTAAATATTGCTTCTGACCCACTTTTCTATTGCAGAATTCTAATTTCATGTTCTCAACCTTTCACTGTGTGGATTCTTTTACTCTTCTTCCTCCATCTTTTTTGATCCTCATACTTCAATCTGCATATTTTCAACAGAATGAATCTTCCTTCCCCCTGTGCCCTGTTTTGCCGGTAAAGTTAGGGATATCTCGTTAAATTAGAACTTCAGATGAGTAGTGAATTACTTAGAATAAGTATGTCTAAAACTTTGAATGGAGCATACTTATATTGAAAATTACATTGTTTATCTGAAGTTATAATAAAACTGGGTATCTTCTAGTTTTATTTGCAAAACCTGTCAATCCTAGCTACATCCAATCTGCTGTGAAACCAATCTGATTGCATTTTTAATTTTGGTTATTGAATTTTTCAGTTCTAGAATTTCCATCAGTTTATCTATGTATTCTAGGTCTCTGGTTCAATTCTGTATTTGGCTGTCAGTTTTCTTAAACATATTATTTTTTTAAAGCCTGTGTCTAATGATGTGTCTAGTCAAATGTGCATTTCTTTCTCTTACTGCTTTTTTTGTTGTTCTACTTTTTTTTTTTTACAATTTTATTTAAAATTTATTTATTATTTGCAAGGAGAGCAAGGGGTGGGGGAGAGAGAGAGAAAGAAAAAGTATGTCAGGGCCTCTAGCCACTGCAAATGAACTCCAGATGCTTGTGCCACCTTGTGCATCTGGCTTTATGTGGGTCCTGGGGAATCCAACCTAGTATGTTAGGCATTGCAGACAAGCACCTTAAACTGCTGAGCCATCACTCCGGCCCTTATTTTCCCTTCCTTCCTTCCTTCCTTCCTTTCTTTTTTTTTTTTTTTTTTTTTTTTTTTTTGGTGTGTATGTGAGTGCTGGTGTGCACATGGCACAATGTGTCGAGGGTCAAGGGACAACTTCAGGTGTTGGTCCTCACCCATCTTGTTTGAGACAAGGTATCTTACTGCTCACCACTGTATAACTAGGCTAGCTGGCCCAGAAGTCTTCCGTCTCTTCCTCCCTTCTCACCATCAGGAGCACTGGGATTATAGACATGTCCCTGTCCAGCTTTACATGGGTTCTGGGGATCTGACCTCAGGTACTCACCCTGCCAGCAGGGCCTTTATCCACTGAGCCATCTCCCCAGCCCTTGTTCTACTTCTTTTTTATTTTTATTTTTATTTATTTATTTATTTTTGGTTTTTCGAGGTGGGGTCTCACTCTAGCCCAGGCTGACCTGGAATTCACTATGTAGTCTCAGGGTGGCCTCGAACTCACGGCAATCCTCCTACCCCTGCCTCCCGAGTGCTGGGATTAAAGGCGTGTGCCACCATGCCTGGCTTCGTTCTACTTCTTAACATGCTTTTTGGCTTAGTGCTGAGCAGTGTGCACAAAATCCTTGTTCTGGCTTTGGGTAATGCTGCTGTCTTCCTCCTGAGAAAGGTCATCCCATCCCTGGTCACAGCTGGGAACTGATCTTAGTGGGGTTAGAAAGACTCCTCCTATCTTCAGGTCATTGGGTAACACTGGCCTCTCATCCCACCATCACTCAAGAATGTGTGGAACATCAGCTGTACCAAGCAGATCAGGGAGCCAGCTCCACAAGAATCCTTTCCTGGGCTGGAGAGATGCCTTAGCAGTTAAGGCGCGCTTGCCTGCAAAGCCAAAGGACCCAAGTTTGAATCCCCAGAACCACGTAAGCCAGATGCACAAGGTAGTGCCTGTGTGTGGAGTTCCTTTGCAGCAGCTGGATGCCCTGGCATGCCCATTCTCTCTGTCTGCCTGCCTCTTTCCCTCTCTCTCAAATAAAAATAAAAATATTTAAAATAAAAAAGAATCCTTTCCTTAATGGAGTTTATCTTGCATTTCACCTGTCCAGAAAACACAAAAAACAATACTTGGCTTTATTTGGATCTAGCTTCCTGAAGAAATGGAAAGGTTGAGGTAAGTTAGCATCAGAACAGTATAAATGTTCTATACCCAGACATTCTAGATTCCTCCCTCCCTCCCACCTGCACCCCAGCCTTCTGCCTCAGTCAGTGATATCATCACTCAATATCCATCCAGAGACTCAGTCCAGAAATAGGCTCCATCCTTCACCCTACTCTTCCCCCCAAAACTCTTCCTTACATCAAAGCCATCTGCAGCACCCCCACAAGTCTCTTGGATTGTTTTTCTCTCTACTAGCAACACCCACATTCAAGTCATCATGGTCTCTAGCCTGAGCTTTGTGTCAGTCTTATGTTTGTCTACTTCTCCCAGTCCCATCTGTCTCAGTTCATCCCTGCTGCTGTAACAAAATGCCTTAGACTGATTAAGTTATAAATGGTAGGAAGTTGCTGTTGGTTCTAGAAGTTGTGAATCCAGATCAAAGCATTAACAGATTTAGTGTGTAGTAAGGGTCCATTCTTCAAAGATGGCACCTGCCATGTATG
The DNA here is from genome assembly GCA_036346955.1 of Dipus sagitta. Taxonomy (NCBI): domain Eukaryota; kingdom Metazoa; phylum Chordata; class Mammalia; order Rodentia; family Dipodidae; genus Dipus; species Dipus sagitta. The sequence continues at coordinate 55,133,996 of CM070783.1, forward strand.
CTTACATGGTGGAAAGATCAGACGAGCTCCCTCAAGCCTCTTGGGAGGGCATGGATCTTATTCATGAGAGGCCTGTCTCCAGGGTCTCCTCATAGTCCCACTGAATACTGTTGCATTGGGGATTAGATATGAATATGTGAGTGGGGCACCAAATTCAGACCATGGAACCACCTTTGGCCATTCTGTTTCTTTTTTCTTTTTTTGAAGAAGGGTCTCACTTTTGCCTAGGCTAACATGTGACTCACTGTAGCTCAGCTAGCCTTGAACTCACAGTAGTCCTCCTACCTTACTTTCCTGAGTGCTGGGATTAAAGGCATGTGCCACTACACCCAGCCATCTTCCATCATTTTTTTTTAACTTAAACTTTTATTTATTTATTAGAGAGAGAGGTGGAGGGAGGGAGAGAATGGGCACGTGAGGGCCTTTAGCCACCACAAACAAACTCCATACATGTGCACCATCTTGTGCATCAGGCAAATGTGGTTCTTGGGGAATCAAACCTGGGTCCGTAGGCTTTGCAGGCAAGCACCTTAACCACTAAGCCATCTCTCCAGCCCCCATCATTCTTGATAGATGTTCCCTTTGGTTTCCATGACACAACCTCAAGGCACTTGCTGTTTCCTCTGGCAGGAAGCTTGCCTTCCAAATCCTCACATAAGTCTTTCCTCATCCCAAATGGACCTCCAAAACTCTCAGGACCACCAAATCTAATGCGCATTTACTATGTGGTCATTATTTATCTCCTCCGTTTTATTTTAGTAGCACTCCTCAGTCTGGGCAATTGCTTGTTCATTGGTCCATTGTGTGTCTCAGCCAGTGTCACGTTACCCTGAGGGCAGAGTCATCTGTCTGCTGATGTGTTCTGGGTGTTTCAACTATAGGTAACTGTCTAACCCAAGTCAGCGCCCTTCTTTTTTTTTTTTTTTTTTTTTTTTTTACTAGTCAGTTCTGTATTCAGCAAATACAGTCAGTTTGGTACCATTATTAGGCTCATCCGTGACCTACCCCCTCCCCTTGGCCCCTCCTTGTTGAGGTATGTGGGTCGTGCATTGTGGAGTTAGCCCACAGTTATGGGTAAGATAAATGTCTCTGCATATCGTGACCCAACATGTGACTCTGACATTCTTTCCGCCCCCTCTTCCGCAAAATTTCCCTGAGCCATGTTGGGTTCATTTTTGGTCTGCTTCAGTGATGAGGTGTTGAGGGCCTCTGAGGCTCTGGCTCTCTGATTTGGTAGGAGTTGATTTTTCTCTATGCTGATCTCCTTCCCCCTTGTGCTGGTGTCCGGTTCATCAGGAAAAACAGCCCCCTTGCTTGTTTCTCGGAGTTTTCTTAGTTTCAGCCGGAGCCCTTTTGAGGTATGATGGGGTGGCTCTCTCCTTAGGGTCTACATCTATCTGAAAAAGAGAAGCAGATTCTCCAACGGAGAGTAAGTTAGCACCAGGACAAATGAGATAACCCTTACTTTTTTTTTTTTTTATAGAGAATTTAATTTGTGTAGGCCCTCTTGTAGCCCACAATTGATAGTAGGTTGATACTGGAGAGTGGGCTTATGTTTGGATATGGTTCTGACTTGTTTCCCAGCTCCAGCTATGGGTCCCATACCAGTGAGGGGATCAGTTAGCCAAATTGAGAGCAGTTGGTTCCCCATCATGGCTGTGTGCCACCACTGCACTTGTGTGAGCGCCCTTCTTTTAATTTTACATATATCCATGCAGAAGCTCAGCATGAGTAATTAATGATGTCACGCAGGTAATATGGGGTATGTTTCAAATGTGAGCTGTGGGTTTGGGCCCATGTTACTTCAAGTAACACTGGTAATACAGGGTATGCCTCACATGTGAGCTATGGGTCTGGGCCCATGTTAAAACATGGTATTCTAATACCTTAAGAATGTAGTGACCTACACGGCTGCATTTAGTGATACAGTTTGTAGAAGGAGGACTCCTCTAAGCCTGGATATAATCTTTCTCTTTGTATTCCTTGAGTCATTTTTATTGCAGAAAATTCAGAAAGTGGTGAACTTTCTACATTCTGGTTACCGGATTTAGGAGAGTACCCTTGGGTGGTTTAAAAAAAAAAAAAACTCTAAAGAAAAATTCAAACTTCCAGAACAGTTGTAAAAATAGTTCACTGGATCCCACATACCCTTCACTCTGCTTCCTCTGATAGCAGCTTGCATAGCCACAGCAAGGATCAAAGCCAGAAACTAATACTGACTTGAAACATATTAAACTACACAGATTTTATCTGGATTTCACCCACTTACTTACCTACTTAAAGTCTTTTTTTCCTGTCTCAGAATCCTGTCTCAGAACCACATCACATTTGTCACATCTCCAGTCTTCAAAGCCTTTCATGACCTTGGAACCTCAACTGTCTGAGCCACTTACACAGTTGGGGTTTGTCTTATATCTCCTTATGGTTTGATTGAGGTTTTGCATTTTTGTGTAAGAATCCCACAAAAGCAAAGAAAAAAAACAAAGAATCCCACAAAAGCAATGTACCTTGCTCAGTCTTCTGAGGGGTTAACAAGGTACATGCGTCTTGTTGCTGGCAATATTAACTTTGACCACTTGGTAAGGTGATCTTTCACCCCAAAATTACTATGCTCCTTTTCATGTTTTTCTTGGCAGAGGTTCGTTTTTAGGCCATACAAATACGTGTTTCTTTATTGGGCCCTCTAATTTTGGCAGCCTCCGTGGCCTGGATGCTTTCTGTCACCATGGGGCTCAAAGGGCAAAAACAGATGCTTAAATCCTCAGTCATGGCGTGTCCAGAGGAGGGCAGAAGCCAGGTGGCTCGAGCGGCGCCTCAACCGTACCATCATTAACTGAAGCCCTTATTTTTCTCTGCTTTTCTCAGTACAGGAGCTTTTGGCCTGAGTAACTACCACAGATCTGAAAATATGACTACATCCTGCTGAAGGAAGTGGGACCTGACTCCACCTCGGTCTCTTAACCAGGAAGCAAAGCATGTCTGGTCTCTTAAAAACCTTCCCTTGGGCCCCATGACGGTGGAGTTGCAAGCAAGGTTTAGGAAGTATCTGGAAACTTAAATCCAGTGGGGCAGGGCGATTTGGCATGGAAGACACTCGGGAGAAGGTGGGTTGGGAAGACTGCCCAGGGAGCCTGTCACATTGCATCATCCCTGGCTACCGAGGCCATGCCCTGCACCTGCCAACTCAGGAAATCCATGTGCGATGAATGAGGTTCTCTGCTGCCTGCAGGCTGATAATCTGCCATGGCCTCGAAGCAGCAGAGTTCTTCACCGTGCTATCAGAGGGAAGAGTGACTTGAACAATAGATCTGGGAAGTGGTGAGGTCATTGTGACAACTTAGGTAGCCAAGTAGATAGATCCCTGGTGGGGACGGCATGTGACTCAACTGTTCTCTTGGCTTTGTGGTGCTTTGGTCTCCTGCTGGGGGTGGGGTTACCTCTGGCCCTGCAATTACCTGTACCAGTGTCTTGGAGAGACCTCAGGAAGTGTTCTGGAAGGAGAGCAGAGAAATCTGTCTGCTAGGCCCAAGCAACTCTGCCCTGCAGGTTCTCCAGAGGGAAAGGGCGCTTACGAGTCTTGCTCTGGGGGCCTCAAATGCAGCCTGGTAGATTGTTTGGTAAATAATGACATTGTTATAAATATTTAATAAGTCAAGGGACTGCAGTGCATGAAAAATTGATGAGGTCCCTGGGTGGGAAATGTAGGCTTCTCTCAATACGTATGCTCTGGAGGAGGCAGTTAGAATCTGACGTCAGTTCAGGCTGACACCTATATTTCTGGTAGGGCTAATGAATGGCCAGAGAAATGTTCTCCATGTTTAGGAAGCATCAATCCATCATGCTGGAATTTAGGCTGAGGGAGGAATGCACAGCCATCAATACTGCCCATGTTTATGAAGCACTGCATGCTGCGGGAGACAGCGGGTGCCGCGTTGGTCCTGAGCGGCACCTCTGGAAAGGGCACAGTGGCTCCTTGATGAATGGCTTTAATAAGAAGCAGCTTGGAAGTACCTTCAAGTAAGAAACTAATAACAATAATTAGATGTTTCTTAATCATTTATTTATTTTATAATGTATGCCCTGCCTGCTTCTGGAAAAAGAATGGAAGTGGCTTGCAATTAAAACACATCTACCCAGGATGGTTCAAATGAAGATAAACAAGAGATCAGAAGCCAGATGGAGGGAGTGAATTTTTCTTAATCACCTTTCCTGTTACCAGCTGAGAATATTGTATTCCCTTTCCTTGGCAGTCACCTCTGGCTCCGTGGAGCCAGCAGCAGATGTAAGGCAGCGTAGGCAACGGGGACAGGAGTCTGAGGTGGGAGCAGGATGTGACCTGTAGCCTTGGCATCCCTGCTCTGGACTCCCATTTGCATTTCATTTATCATTGCCTCAATCCAATCTGTGTATCTGCTGCCGGGCAGCATGAAAAATTAATGCCCCTCTGTCAGGCAGAGCTTGTCAGCATGACAGTGCAAAGGGGAATAACAAAAGGGCAACATACAAGGTGCTTTCTCCTTAGCAACCACTCTGTTCCCTGGACACGTCTCCTGAGCCTATGTGTCGAGGCTAATGTACTTCATCCACCAGCATCTCCCCATGGGCTGAAGGCCACTCCATCTGTGCACCAGGAGCTTGCTTAGCCCTTGTCCCAGTGAGATCTAAACTCATGGTCACAGGTGGGTGACTCATGTTTTTCATCTGAGCACAGAGAAGGAGGAGGGAAGCCCCAAGAGGACCCTAAGGAAGCAGGTGAGAGCAGTCACATTCCAGAGGCTACTCTCAAATAGACTCCCTTGGGGGAGCAGACAGAGTTGAGGAGGAAGTGGAGTTTCCCAGTAAGTTTAAATGCCCCACAGACCTTTGTTCCATCTGATGGAGGGTCACCTCTCCCACTGTGGGATCATAGAAGTAAAAAGAGCCACCACCTTGCTGCAGCATGAAAGCTGTGGTGTAGTGGAAAAGTCATGGGCCCTGAAGCCAGACTGCTGTGTTCAGATCCAGCCTTACCATTTTGTAACCTGGGACAAATTGTTCAACAATTGTGTGGCTCTGTTTCATTGTGTAAAGTACTTAGGACAATGTATCAATCTGTTAATTATTTCCCTTGTCTTCATACAAGTGAGTGAAAAAAGAAGAGACACAGAGCACGGTGACCTAGCCTTGCTCCATGGTGAAGCATTTCAAAAGGCTGGGAAGACAACATCGGAAAAGTGCTTGCCATGCAAACATGAGAGCTTGAATTTGGATCCCCAGAACCCACATAAAAGCTAGACATGATGGCATGTACCTGTAATCCCAGCACTGGGTAGGTGATGGCAGGAGGATCCCCAGGGCTCATGGCTAGCTAGTCTAGCTAAGTTGGTGAGCTCTAAGTTCAGCAAGAGACTCTGTTTTAAGAAATAAGGAGAGCAACAGAGAAAGGCACCTGATATTGAACTCGACTCCATGTGCGTGTGTACTCACATGCAAAAAAAAAAAAAAAAAAAAGTGGGTTGATCTTTGGTGCTAGGGGCTTGTTGATTTGTGAATAGCCCTGGGAAAACCTACATCCTCTTCTATCTTGTTGGCTCACCAAGAAAAGAGCCCTCTTGCCTCCCTTCCGTACCAAGGATAACCACAGCAAGGTGATATCAGAGTTATGAGCTGAGTAACCCTATCCTAGCCAATAGAAAGCATGACACTGTCATGAACTAGAAGGGAAGAAGGCTTTTCTGCTCTTTATGGAAATTTAGTATGCTTTAATGTGAAGGCAGTGTCTTGTTGCTCCCACACATTACAATTCCCTTGGGAGTTAAGAATGACGGAACCTTCACTGCTGGGAGGTCCTCCTCTGATTGGTTGCAGGCAAAGTCCGATAATCATCTATTTTTATGGATCCCCAGGTGGCTCCAGTGTGCAGCCAGGGTTGGGAACTTCAGGTTTCCTCTGATAACTGCATTGCTTAATTTTGGAATACAGTTCCTTGTTAAGTAAAGGAGGAGATGGATGAGTTGGGAATCTACAGGAAGTGTGTGGGACTGATGAGGTAAGATCAGTAGGGCCCTGTATACCTCGGCATAAGGGCTAGGTGGGCCTTCTAGTTTCCTGCTCTGGCCCATGAAATAGGAACTTTCGTCAAGACTTAATGTTATGAGGCATTGGCAGAGAAATTGCTTTCTCTGAATGAATGATCTTGCCCTCTGCAGCGGAACCTGCTAAACGCCCCCACCTTCCATTCTTCTCACCCAACCAGAGGCCGTATTTTCCAGACTGTCTCCAGGTCAGTAGGGCCACCTGAGTGAACTAATTCTGGCCAGGAGGATGTAAGAGGAAGCACTGTGTGCAACTTTCAGATTATGTCTTTGAAAGGGCAGTAGTCTGGTCTCCATTTCCTCTCTTCTAGCTGTCTGGGAATTGGCCGTGCCTGGAGAAGCAGCCTCGGGCTCACAAATAAAAGGTACATGTGAGGAGAGCAGAGAGGTCCTGCAGCTCTGGAATGCTCCTCTCTAAACAGGGAAGGGAAAATAAAAGCCAATTATTTGATTAAGTTGCCAAAGTATTGGACATTGTTTCAGTAGCATAGCCCGTATCTACCTCATACTGGCTTCATTTGGCCCTGATGGCCCGGAATTCTTGCAAGAGGATGTAAAGGGGTAGAAAGAGGAGGGAGAAGAAAGTCAGAAGGAATGAATAGAAAGACTTTTGTCATCTGGTAGATCTCAAATCCATTAGAGTGTCCCCAGTGAGGCCCCTGTCACCTCTTCTACTAAGAAATACCTTCTAGGGGGGTGTTACTTAAAGACAGGGTTTCATCTAGCCCAGGATGGTTTCAAACTTGCTATGTAGCTGAGGATGAGCTTAAGCTGCTGATAGTACCCGATTTCCTGAGTGCTGGGATGACAGGCACATGTCACCACACCTGGTTTTATGCTGTGCTGGGGACCAAATGCAGGGCTTTGTCCATGCTGGACAAGCAACCTCCTGAGTAAGCCATCCTCAGGCCTAATATACCTCTTAAACTCTGTTGAGTTTACTCTCACATCACTGTGACCAAATTTCCTGACAGAAGCAAGGTAAAAAAGGAAAGCTTTCTTTTGGCTTATTCTTTCAGAAAGACCCCGTGGATCAGAGCAAGGAAGGCATGGCCCAGCTCCATGTGGTGGCAGCATGTGGTAGAGCCTCTTCACATGGCCACGGACCAGGAAGCAGAGAAAGCAGATCAGAACCAGGGGTGAGGGTAGCCTTGAAAGACCTTCCCTGAGTCACCTACTTCCACCAGCGATGCTCCTCCATACCACAAACTGGGGACCAAGCATTCACAACGTGAGCCTATTAGGGAAAAGTGAGGTTCAAGCCATGCCAAACTCTAGATAGTCCTCACTGACAGCACTTATCACTACTGTGACTTTGCACACTCCTTTGATTCTGTTTCACTTGCAGGTTTGCCCTGGACTGGTTCAGGAGCTCAGTGTGTTGTCTAAGGCCTGTCAGGGCAGGGGGACAGGTCCTTTGGTCCAAGGCTGTTAGGAATCAGTGATCTATAGTTGCTGTAGGCCCCTGTGGACAGAACTCAGGACACCAGTGCCTACAAAGCCCATATTTTTCTATAGACCAGAACTGGCTATCCTTTATTTCTCAAGATTGTTGTTCATTCCTTCCATAGGAATTTATGGGATGCCCACATGTGCCAACAGTATTACACTAGGCACTGAGGGTGTGACACTGAGCAAAGTGGATGGCTCTTTGCCTTTATGCAGTGTGTAGTCAAGTGGAGAGATGTTGGTTCAATAACTCCCTTGAGCCATGTTATTCACAGAAAAATATCCATTTTTTTCCTATTTTGTTTAGGTCTATCAGAAAAATCAGAGAGTATGAGCTACCAGAAGCCATTCTCATGGTAATGGGGAAGAACTCTAGGATTTTGTTTTTAGGATTCAGGCTCCCCAATCCTTTCATGGAAAAGCAAAGAAAGTAAGTTGGAGGAAAGGGTTTTACAGGCCAGATGGTGACTTATGGCCTCCAATATCTCACTGAATGGTCCTAGCTGAAACAAATGGAAAACAATAGGCAAGGACTACAGGTGGGTGTGGAATCTTTCCACACCCAAACCCTCAAAGGTGGTACTGGAAAGAGCTCATTGCCAGTTAGGGGAGCCAGCAACCCATGAAATGTAGAGCCAGAAGATTCCCCTAGTTCCAACCTCCCTAAGCCCTTAAGCATCTGTAGAATCAGTGAGGTGCAAAGCAACCAGAGATAATCCTGAGCTCCCAAGCATGGATAGAGGTTCTCAGGAGTGGGGGTTCATGCACTGAGTGAAGTGGTAGAAAGTGACATATCCTTCCAGATAGCCAGTGGAAGGTGGGATTATGAACTAAGTGGGGTTATAACCAAATAAAATAGACAACAGGGCTTTCTACAGACTGAAGATGAGACTATGCTATACACTGAAGGGTTTGTTTTTCTCAATTTTCTGTATCTGAGGTCAGTTTGATGAACAGCCCAATGATTGGGCACGTAGAATTTCCCTCTCTCCATGTCAGCCATCACCATGAAGGACTGTTAATGAAGCTCACTGTCAGCTGCTGGTATTGAACTCTCTTGACCTTGTTTCTGTGAAAAACCTCCAGAGTGAAATCTGGGAATTCCTGTGAGGACTGAGAAAAGGAACAGGTTGTGAAGCCAGGTACCCAGGGGATACCAGTGAGGATGAGGCTGAACAGGGCCATGAAATGGTGTCTTCAGAAACACAAAGATTGCCAGGCTTGGTGGTGCATGCCTTTAATCCCAGCACTCAGGAGGCAAAGGTAGGAGGAGCACTGTGAGTTCAAGGCTAGCCTGAGACTACATAGTGCATTCCAGGTCAGCCTGGGCTAGATTGAGATCCTACCTTGGGAAGAAAAAAAAAAAAAAACCAGAAAAACAAAGATTTCAAGATGGAAAAGGTGGTTGGAAAAAAAATAGAATAGCATAACCAACTTAATTAATCCAAAGACTTTACCAAGAACCCCTTAGAATTTATTTTAAAAGTCAAGGAAATAAAAATCAGTAAAAAGCAATGTAAAATATGGACTAGATTAAGTGATTGAATATTTATGTAAAAGAATTCCAAGAATAAACCATAAAGTAGATCGAGGAGAAAAAATAATCAAAGAAAATAAGAAAATTTTCCTAATCAGAATGCTTAAATCCTTAAAACTTTTAAAAATTTATCTTATTAGCCAGGCGTAGTGGTGCACACCTTTAATCCCAGCACTCGGGAGGCAGAGATAGGAGGATCGCCATGAGTTCGAGGCCACCCTGAGACTACACAGTGAATTCCAGGTCAGCCTGAGCTAGAGTGAGACCCTACCTTAAAAAAACAAACACAACAATAACAACAACAAAAATTATTTTATTCATGAGAGAGTGAGGAGAATTGGCATGCCAAGGCCTCCAGCCACTGCAATTGAACTCCAGATGCACTGCCATCTTGTGTGCATGTGTGACCTTGTGCTCATGCGTCACCTTATGCCTCTGGCTTATGTGGGTTCTGGAGAGATGTACTTGGGTCCTTAGGCTTCACAGCCAAGTGCCTTAACCTCTAAGCCATCTCTCCAGCCCTTAAATATTTTTTTAATTAATTTATTTGTGAGGAGAGAAAGAATGAGGATGGGCATGTCAGGACCTCTTCTACTACAAACAAACTCCAAATTCATGTGCCACTTTGTGCTCGTAGCTTTATGTGGGTACTGGGGAATTGGACCCTGTGATAGCAGGATTTATGAGCAAGTACCTATAACCACTGAGTCATCTCCCCAGCCCTCACGATACTTAAATAAATTTTTATATCAAAAATGCTGCCCTATTCATGCTGAGGATTCCTGGAGAGAAGGCATGTACTTTGACATATAGCGTAGACTTACAAATTCTAAATACATGAAGAAAATGTTAAAAACAGGTGAAAATCAATAAATACCAGAGAACATTAGAGTGAAATAAGTACTGTTAGTGTGGTTGTTAGTCCATCATAGTTGATAAATAAGGTGATGCAAATGCTCAAGGTCACACATGTGCTCAAGGTGGCACACGTGCTGGAGTTCAATTGCAGTGGCTGGACCCTGGTGTGCCAATTGTCTCTCTTGCTTGCTTGTTCTCTCTTAACAAAAGAAAAAAGAATATGCTAGATAAGACATGGTGAGATGGTTTGTAATCCCAGCACTTGGGAAGCAGAGCCAGGAAAACCTCAAAATTTAAACCAGCCAGAGTTACATACCACATTCTGTCTCAAAAAGCAAAACAAGGGCTGGAGAGATGGCTTAGCAGTTAAGGCACTTGCCTGAAAAGCCTAAGGACTTACATTTAACTCTTTAGGTCCCATGTAAACCAGATGCTCAGTGATGCAACCTCAATTTCGCACATGCGTACAAGGGGGCACATACATCTGGAGTTTGATTGCAGTGGCTGGAGGTCCTGGTGCACAAATTCTCTGCCCCCCCTTTCATAAAAATAAAAAGGCCAGCCTGTTGGGGCTTACCTCAAAAAAAAAAAAAAAAAAAAAGACAAAAATCAGGTAGGTGAAACATGGCTGTTCAAAAGGAACAAGCAATAGAATGGTGCGTGTTACTCCTGCAGCACTAAACATAAGAACGCAACAGCTCACAGTTGTGAGGAAGAAAGATTACCCTCCAGACCACTGTTTTTGCATAAGGACAAAAGGCAAAACGATTTAGATATCTAAGAGCTTGTCATAAATACTATCTATTTACTATGTCTTTGAGGAAACTTTACAGAATTTTTTTAAATCAAAAGAAGGAACAGAATAAGGGAAGATAGCATCCAGGAATCAGCAGCCTCAGCTCTGTCCATTGTGACAGTAGATGTTAATAGACTAAGCAACCAAATAAATACAAAACAACCCAGATTGTACAACTGCATTGAAAACAGCATTGAAGTATATGTTGTTTATAGCAGAAACACTCAAAGATAGAACTGAGTTGGAAGCCATTAGTTGGAAAACGAATATGTCATGTAAGTGGAAACTATAGGTCGGGTGCAACTGAACCAAAACAGTCAAGTGGAAAGAAAGGAAAATCAATTAGATATAATTCCCTTGACCCACATTTTTATACAGAAATATTTCTATGTTCTTCTTTGTTTAGGTCTACTAGAAAACTAGTAAAGTAGCAGCTATCAGAGCCATTATCTTGGCAGTGAGGAAGAATTCTAGAGTCACTTTGATTCCCTAACAGCTACTAAGATACAACATATAATGTATATGGAAGGAAGATATGCTAATTATATATCCTTTTATCAACAGAGCCCCTAAATAGGTAAAACAGATGGACATTGATTGAGCGAAATAGTTAACTCAAAAATGGCCGGGTGTGGTGGTGCATGCCTTTAATCCCAGAACTCAAAAGACTGAGGTAGGAGGATTGCAGTGAGGTTGAGGCCAGCCTGAGGCTACATAGTGAATTCCAGGTCAGCCTAGAGTGAGATCCTACCTCAAAAAAAAAAAAAAAAAAAAATTGGAGATTTCAATACCTCGCCTTTAAAAAAGTTTTGTTTTCATGATAACTGTTTATTTAATGCCAAATGTGATATTTCAGTATATGTATACACTATCATCTGGCCAAATCAGGGTAATGATATTGTCCCTAATCCACTTCCAGTGATGAATAGAGCAATTGGAATATCAATAAGGAAGCAGAAGACTGAAAATGCTATAAATCTAGTGTGCTGGATTTAGATCTAGTGTACTAGAAATAGATCTAGTAGACATCTGTAAAACAGTCCACCCAACAAGCACTCAGTACATATTCCACCCAAGTTCACTCATGGGACTAGGTCATACAATATGCTATAAAGCAAACCTTATTATGCACATGGTATATTCTAATCATAAACCTCTCCTGTTATCTTCTCTTGTCCCCCTCACTCCCACCTTCCACTAGACCCTTTATTTCTGACTCGTTCCTCTCCTACATTGATATCTTTCCACTCCCCTCCTCCACAGTCCATGTCAGGATGCTGATGAGTCTAATATTGTATAGGTCTTATGCAGTAAATGACAGTCACTATGAGGTCATGAATGCAATGACCATTTTGTGTCAAGAAGACAGCATTCCAAAGCACTCCTTCCCATCCTTTGGCTCTTAAATTCTTTCTACCACCTCTTCCACAGCGGTCCCTGAGTTGTGGAAGGTGTGATAGAAATGATTCATTTAGTGGTGAACACTCAACTGTTATCTTTTCTCATCACTTTATTGAGTTTTGGAGTCTTCCCAGTAGTCACCACCATCTGAAATAGGGAAAAAATGCCAAAAATACTTGAGAAAAGATAGCCTCTTTAACAAATGGTTCTGGGAAAACTAGATATCCATATCTAGAACAATGAATCTAGATCCCTATCTTCCCCATACACAAGAATCAACTCCAAATGGATTAAAGATGTTAATTTCAGACCCAAAAACTCTAAAACTGCTAGAGGAAAAAGTAGGAGAAACACTTAAACATATAGGCATAGGCCTTCTGAATAGAATCCAGACATTCAGGACGTAAGTCCAATGATCAACCAGTGGGACCTAATGAAACCAAAAAGCTTTTGAACAGCAAAGGATACTGCTAATCAAATGAAGGAGCAGTTTACAGAATGCGAGAAAATCTTTGCCAGCTACACATCATACAGAGGATTAATATCTAGGATATACAAAGAACTCAAAAAACCAAGTCAAAATGGGCTATAGAACTGAATAGAGAGTTATTAAAAGATGAAACACAAATGGCCAATAATTTTTTTAAGTTCTACATCTTTAGCCACCAGAAAAATGTAAACTAAAACTACTGAGATTTCATCTCACTCAGATAAGAATGGTTATCATCAAGAAATCAAATGATAGCAAATGCTGGTGAGGGTGTGGAGAAAGAGGAATCATTATTCACTGTTGGGTGGGGTAGGGGAAATGTAAACTGGAGTAGCTGCTATGGAAAGCAGTGTGAAAGTTTCTTCAGCAGCTAAAGCCAGACCTATTATATGACCCAGCAATACCACTCCTGGGCATATAATTTGAGAACTGTTATTTTACTATAGAGAAACTTTCTCATCCATGTTTATTGCTGCTTTATTCACAATAGTTAGGAAATGTAATCAGTCTAGAGTCTCATCAACTGATGAATGTATAATGAGTATGTGGCACACATCCACAATGGAGTTTTATTCAGCTATAAAGAAAAATGAAATTATGAAATCCACAGGAAAATAGGTGGATCTGGAAAATATTATACTATGTGAGGCAACCCAGACTCAGAAAGACAAACAGCATATTCTCTATCATATGTGAATCCTAGCTTTGAATGTTTAGTTTTACATGTAAGTTGGGGTAAGAGTCAATAGTAGAGGCCATGGGTAGGGAAAAGGAAGCTTAAGGGGAGGGTATAGTAGATACATAAATATAGGGGCAGAATACTGCAAGTGGAAAATCTAAGTGGGGTCAGGGGAGAGGGAATGTGAAGGAGCAGAATTAATCAAAATTACAGATGTTATGAATAGACCATATAGAAACCTACTTCCGTGTTGGCTACGGAGAATTTGAGCAGAAGTACCTTATAGGGGTGTATGATGACTTGCCCAGAAATCACAGGCTGTTATAGGAAAATCTCAGAGCCAGGGGTGAGATACCTCCCAGTGAGTTGTTGGCTAGGTAGGCCACTAGTGCCCCCAAAACAATGAGGGTATTGCCAAGGCTCTTGGTTGTCCACCAGAACTAGATGGTAAGATCCCATTGCTGAAGACACCACGTGCTTTGATTGCATGCCATTGAAAAGTCAAGCTGGAACTAAGCTGAAAGCTTCCTTCTTGCTGGCTAGCTATCATAGTGCAAGAAAATGCTATGTAGTTTGGTGGGGAGAAAAGGCATCCACAGTCTTAACCAACAGTAGATGCTTCAACTGGTCAGTTAGGCAATATATTCCCATTAGTGCAACATCTGCTCTCTGGTTGGATTTGAGGTCTGCTGCATGCTTGGTATTGAAAACCTATGGCTAGGATGTTAATAAGCTGTAGAGTAGAAGCTAGTAGTATTGTTTGGCTAAATGAATATATTGTGCCTACTAAGTTGCCCTGTAAATAGTTATGCCTATATATTAGTGCTTCTCTCATTTTTGGTTAGATAAATTTTCATTTAGGCAGCCACATATGCACAGAAATTAAATTAATGTCTGCCATCTTTCCAGCCCTAAATTTAATTTTATTGTAAAAATTTTCATAAATAAAATAAAAAATGCCATGGATTTCTATTTACCCATCACTCAGCTTCAGCAATGATCATTTCATAGCATATTGTGTGCGTGCATGCATGCGTGCGTGTGTTCAGGCGTAGGTGTGTACATGTATATGTGGAAGCCAGAGGACAATGTGGGGTGTATTTCTTCAAACCTCATTCAGCTGTTTTTGAAACAGTATTTCCTATTGGCCTAGAACTCACCAAGTAGGCTGAATTGACTAGCCAGCCAGTGAGCCTCAGAGATCTGCTTGTCTTCACTTCCCCAGTGCTGAGCTTACAAGCACATACAACATGCCTGCTTTATTTTATATGGGTGCTGGGAATTGAACTCAGGCCTTCATGCTTATAAATCCAGCACTTTCCTCACAGAGTGATCTCCCCAGCCGCACACAGTGTATTTTAATACACTGGAGATAATTTGGAAAGTCACTTCTCTGCCGTTAGAGATTCATGTTTTGCATTCTTTTCAGTTTTCCACAGAATACTTTGAAAGGATTATTATTCACTGAAGATGGAATTTGTTTGTCTTGTTTACATGCTGAATTCTCTTATTAGACAGAAATTCATTCAGATGAACCCAACCAGTGGCTTGTACGAACATGAGTTTATAAGAAGTCAGAGGTAGGTGAAGGGTTTTGCCTTTCCTGAAAACTAAAGGGAACTAAAGAGTTAATAACTATCCCTAAAGCTCACAGGCAATAAAGAAGCAACAGGAGACATTTGGCCTCATTAAGTTTGGCACCCTTCCATGATGAATGTGCTCCCCTTAGCCAAGATGGCCTTGAGGGAGCAGAGACCCTCTGAATATCCTCCTTAGACATTCCTGGCTGAAGAAGCCTATTCTGAACAAGGACACAAAGAGCTACAATTTTCTTATCAACTGCACCTGGTACAGTTTGTTTTTTCTTAGGATCCTCCTTATAAATTTAAACCCTAGCCAGGCTCAGTGCTTGGCCTCCAACCCATGGGAAAACTGCTGCCCCTCGCTGTTTCTCTAAATAAACAGTCTGTCTGTAGAGATCAAGTCTGGTGTTCTCTTTTGCTTTTCTCTTACACTTTCCTTACATTTCTGGTGCTGTGACTCGGATCAAAGCCCTGCAGCACTTTCTTGCTGCACCCTCCTTTCTCTTTCTCTCTCCTCTCTTATCTCCCTGCTAATGTTTCACCCCCTTAGAGACACAAAGCTCACTGTACTCACTACAATGAAGTAAACAGCCACCTGTGACCAAAAACCTCCAATCTTTCCAGCTTGGTACCTGGGAGCTTCTTCCTTTTCTCCTTCTTTCACCCTCTCCCACCAGACTTTTGAACTCCAGACTAGAGGCTTCTTGCCATATGATCTTCTGCATCCACATCCTCATCAAATTACAACTTCAGGACAAGGTGTTTGTTCTCTGTCTGTGGCAGAGGTGCCCCACCCCAGGCCTCAGAAACTCCAGGAGTTTCTCACTTTTCATTCTGTGGATGACTGAAGACTCTAGGAGACCCCCACTTGTCATTCCGCCAGACACCCCAAACGTTACAAATGTGGGGACACCTCCTAATTCTTGGTTTTCATTTGCCATCCCTAAGCCTGGGAGACATCACTAGTGGTGGGATTGGCCACTCTAGTACTTGTCTTCCAAAAGGGGCTCTAAATTATCTGTTCCAAAAGACATTCCAATGGCATGTCTCAAGACTAATTTAAAGGAGCTAGAATTTCCTGAGCTCCTTCCTGCCAAATTACTCTGGCTGTCTATTCAAATCTGGCCATAATATTGCTTAGATACTGGCCACCACTGGCCTGACTTTGGTACTTATGATTTTAATATTCTTACTATCTTGATAAGTTCCTCAGAAGACATGCAAGAGGTTCCTTACCTTCAGGGCTTCTTTGCCTTCCATTCCCGCCCTTCCCTTTGTACTTCTTGTTCTACCTACCAAATCATCCTCTGTTACCAGAAACCCTCTAAAATCCTGTCCCTTCTAAAACTCACTCTCAACACAGTTCTGCCATCTGGCTATGACTTTCCAGGGTCTCTCCCTCTCCCTCCAAATTCAAGCCATCTCACTAAATCAAATACAAACTCTACCCTCTTAAAGAAACTTCTGTCTTTACTAGGCCTCTTTAACTTTTTCTATATATGGATATCTGACTTTTCTGTCCTTGCTAAAAGTTAAAATCACTATACAGCTTCCAGGATTTTTCCCTTTCTTTTCCCTTTCCCCCTTCTTTTCATTACAAGCTGCCAAAGAAAAAAATGTCAATTTTAAATTCAAACCACTGGCTGTTGTCCTGTTAAAACATAACTAAAATAAATAAATAAAATTAAAACATAACTAAAATCTTAAAAAGATGTCTCTCCATGTTTCATGTTGTCATGTCTAATGTTGGCCAACCATGTCATGTCATGTGTTCTATGTTTCATGTAGTCTGTCCTTATGTATGACTAAATTTATGGTTATTAGTTGTTCTAGTACTTATGGTCATTAAATGTTCTGATGCTCATATATATTTTAAGATAATGTTAAATTGGGCTGGAGGGATGGCGTAGTGATTAAGGTGTTTGCCTGCAAAGCCAAAGAACCCAGGTTTGATTCCCTAGGACCCACATTAGCCAGATACACAAGGGGGCACATGTGTCTGAAGTTCGTTTGCAGTGGCTGAAGGCCCTGGCATGCCCATTTTCTCTCTCTCTCTCCCTCTTTCTCTGTCAAATAAATAAATAAATAAATAAAAATATTTTAAAAAGCTAATGTTAAATTACTAAAACCAAGTTTACAATGTATTTAAAATAATTAACCTCTATGTTTTTGACAATGTGCTTATTCAGGCTTACTATAATAATTGACATATTTATATACCAAATTCTAATCTTGCTTCTACAGAAAGAGATGTATTTTTAGATCACAAAAGACTTTATAAGGTAAAATATTGTTGTAAGGTATGTTATTAAATGAATATGAGGGCTGGAGGATGGCTTAGCAGTTAAGGCACTTGCCTGCAAAGCCAAAGTACCCAGGTTCGATTCCCCAGGACCCATGTTAGTCAGATGCACAAGGGGGCACAAGTGTCTGGAGTTCTTTTGCAATGGCTGAAAGCCCTGGCATGCCCATTCTCTCTCTCTCTCTCCCCCTCTTTCTCTGTTAAATAAATAAATAAATACATAAGTAAATAAATAAAATATTTAAAAAAGAATATGAAAATGATATGGAAAGGTTATGGGACTTAAACTGAAAAAGGTTTGGGTTGCCTGTGGTAAAATGGGTTAACTTAAAGGTTTTCATTACACATATTTGTTTCTCATCTTAATTGTTCATATAGTTCAGACTTTATACTTTGTAATATGTTGATAACTTTATTCATATTGTCATGTATCAAATCAAAGTTAAATTGAGCTATACCTAAATTTCCTACTGTTAAAACTCTAACTACCAAAAACAAAACTAAATGCTTAACAAAATCAAGATTCATTTCAATGAGTTTGTTTATTTATTTAAACCTCATCTAAATGTAACATAAAAGTCAAAATATAAAATATATTTATTTATTTATATATATTTATTAATATAACTGACCTAAATAGTCAAAGGGGGGGGGGACTAGGGGAACTGCTACCCAGGGAAGTGGGATGACAGACAATCAGAACCCAGACAGTGTATTTATAATTAACCATGGGGACAAAAAAAACCCATAAAAACTGAAGTTTAAAAACAAAACTTAAATGGTCATATTAAAAGTCTTATGGTAAGGACAATAAAAATTTTTGTTGATAGTTGTGAGATGAACTGACTAAAAAAGATAAACTGGAGAGAAAACTTTAAGTGTTGATAAATATTTGATAAAAAGAAAAGATTTTTACAGAGTGGTTACGTAGATTGTAAGGTAAAAGTATATAGATGAAAGTATGAATAAGCTTAAAAGGTTAGACAAAGTACTTGATCAGATTACAGACCCCTTGAGATACATAAGATGACTATGAACCTAGGGCTTATCTCAGACTAACAAAAATGGTCCTGGCTGGTAGCAGGATGCTGTAGTCTTCAGGTGGTAAACTTTAAAACTTTAACTCATTGATGGTAATCTGGTCATGTTAATGGTTCTAAAAGACTGATTTTAAAGTTCTCAACCAAGTTTGCTATGTTCCTCTACTTGTCAACCTTTTACTATTTAATAAGATTATTATATCTTAAAAAACAAACAAACACACTGTAACCTTAAGATAGTTCCTGTCTTGTTCATGCTGTTTTACTGGGTGATTATCAATAAGATTATTGTCTAAGTCTTATAAAAGGCGATTTAGTCACTGTGACTTTGTTCTGGGGAAAACTGAAAAAACTCCTCCTGTTCTAAAAAAGCCTGAAATCTATAAACAATGTTAATATAGTTTGTTGAGGCTTCATATATTCTACCAGTCACAAATATTGCCTTATGTTCAACTTAAAAATGGTTCAATGATTAAAGATAGCTGATGAAAAAAATCACTTTATGTCTATCATAATGTCAGACTGATTTAGCTCAACAATGACCAGGTTTGGCTTTATTGTTAAGCTATGTATAATCAGTCTCAATCAAGATTTTACTTAAGTAATTGTCTCATTTTTTTTCTTGTATCTTAAGTTCATTACTTATATATAGATATATTGATACTTAAGACATATTCCCTTCTCTAGAATAATGTTCTTAAACGCTTCTGTTCTGCTTCCAGTTTGTGGGGTAACTGGTACCCACACAGGTATCTAAACTAATCAAAGATGTTACTGAATACAAATGCCAAAACTTTATGCTCTCTTACTTGACATTTTCTCCTGTACTTATAACTATTACATATTTAAAGAATAAGATGTGTCTACCTTCTAAAAAGCTGTTTCTCTTGCCTTAATTGTTTACATAGTTTAAACAATTCTCTATAATAAGGTGACAAATTTATTTATAATTTCATACCTCATATTATGATATAAGAAAAGTTAAAGGCCTCTGGCCCAAGTTATGTTGTACTGTAATAAACTTTCATGCTAATTACATCCAATATTACATAGTCTTTTGTACTGACACTGTAGTTTTTATACTGTTTCAAGGTCATAGTTTGTATTAGAGCTTCTGGCCAGTAATAAAATTATCTTGTGTTTCTTCTTAATTCCATAACACAGCTATAGATACCTCTCTACTAATTAACCATTTTCTCAGGCTTTGGAAGAGATTCCCCTGGACTCATGCTGATGTAAAAATAGAGTGATTCTCCTCTCCATCTCTGGTGCTGGTTCTGTAAGCCTTAGTTTCCCATATCAATATCAAAGTTAACAAGATCAGGATATTTTAATTCTGTTTATTTATTTAAACTCTATCTAAATATGACATAAAGTCAAAACTAAGTCTGTATTTTGTTACATAGGACATTTGTTTACTTTCTTAAATGTTATACTTTTACATGTTTTCCTATTGGGTAAGACTTTTATTTATTTGCTATAAACTTATTCTAATAAATAACACTGTGTCTAATTATATAAAATATATTTCATTGTATTACATAACCAGTATGATGATATAAAACACAATTTCATTATGTTTATAAAATAGACAATATAGATAGATATAGATAATAACAAATTATCAAGACTAATCAAAGTTTTCACACCTCCTTAGTTATCCCCAATTTCTTTTATTCTTCCAAAGTCAGGACTGAAGGGTTAATAGCCTTTCCTGAAAACTAAAGGGAACTAAAGAGTTAATAACTATCCCTAAAGCTCACAGGCAATAAAGAAGCAACAGGAGACATTTGGCCTCATTAAGTTTGGCACCCTTCCATGATGAATGTGCTCCCCTTAGCCTAGATCACCTTGAAGGAGCAGAGACCCTCTGAGTATCCTCCTTAGATATTCCTGGCTGAAGAAGCCTATTCTGAACAAGGACACGAAGAGCTACAATTTTCTTATCAACTGCACCTGGTACAGTTTGTTTTTTCTTAGGATCCTTCTTATAAACTTAAACCCTAGCCAGGCTCAGTGCTTGGCCTCCAACCCATGGGAAAACTGCTGCCCCTCGCTGTTTCTCTAAATAAACAGTCTGTCTGTAGAGATCAAGTCTGGTGTTCTCTTTTGCTTTTCTCTTACACTTTCCTTACAGTAGGCACCTCTGGCATTGGTTTAGAAGTGCAACCATGTCAAGGAAAATAGTTCAGGAATCCTCTTGGGTTTGCTCCCATTTACAGGCCAGACAGAAGGAGGGAGACAAAGCAACACTGGTATCAGAAAAGTGAGAGTGCCCCCAGGAACCTCCCTCACCCCCACTTAGGTCTGGTGTTATGACCACTTCTGGCTAGAATGTGAATGGAAAATAAGGGGTTGGGATTGGAAATGGGAAATATTCAATATCCAACACTGTCTGCCAGTCTATGGGATGTGGTAGCATATCTCCACAGTCCTGCATGAACCTTTGAGTGCAGATGGAAGAATGTTTACAAGTACTCACAGGATGTGACACCCACGCTCTGCTGAACTCGCACTTGCACGTTTCTTTGGTCAGTGATATGGTACAGAAGTGGCTTGAAGAGCCAGGCTACTTCTGCCCATGAGCATGGGGGCCTGTGTTTGGTAGACTTCCCATCAACCCAAGTCCTGAAGACTGTGATATGAGCTCCCATCTCGTCTACTATGAATCGGAACTGTGAGCAAGGACTAAACTTTGTAATTTAAGCCACAGATTTTTTTTTGGTGTGTGTGTGTGTGGTATGTAAGCATGTATATGTATGTTTGTGTGTGGGGGCACCTGTGTGTGCATGGTTACACATGCATGTTGTATGTTCATTTGGAGGCCAGAGGTCAATATTGGGTGTCTTCCTCAATCTCCCTCCACCTTTTTTTTTTTTTTTTTTTTTTTTTTGAGACAGGGTCTCTTACTGAACCTGGAGCTCACTGATTGGCTAGACTAGCTGGCCAGCAAGCCACAGGACTCCCCATCATTGTCTCCCCAGCCCTAGGATGATAGACGCACATTGCCATGCTTGGCGTTTATGTGGGTACTGGGGATCCAAACTTGGGTCCTCGTGCTTCCACAGTAGGCACTTTCCCCACTGGGACTCCACCCCAGCTCTGAGCCATGGAGAGATTTGGTTGGCTGTTGTTGCAGGAGAACTTTTTCCTACCCTGACTGATGCAATGCCTGTACCCAGTTCCAGAGGACTCTATGGCAATTTTCCTAGACTAGTTTTATAAATGACATTTTCCTGATCACATTACTAGTAATATCATGTCTAAAGATAAGTGATAGCTGCTTTGAAATTAAATAATTAAATAATCAAATAGAGTTTTTATTAAAGTGGTAATAAGTACTTCTAGTGTAGATGACTTAGATATTAAAGACAATGGGACCACTGCACTGAATAAATAAATAAATATGTATGTACATGTATATATATGATGACTAAAGTTATCCTTCATAAAAAATTCTATATTATGTTATTAACAAAATAGACATGCTTAGGGCTGGAAAGATGGCTTACTGGTTAAGATGCTTGCCTGTAAAGCCTAATGACCTGAGTTTGATTCCCCAGTACCCATGTAAAGCCAGAAGCACAAAGTGGCCCATGCATCTGGAGTACATTTGCAGCGGCTGGAGGCTCTGGAGGCTCTGGTACACCCATTCTTTCTGTCTCTGTTCACTCTATCTCTCTCTGCTAGCAAATATATATATATATATATATATATATATATATATATATATATAAAGTCAAAATGAGTAGAAAATGCTCAGCAGAATAAAAACACCATGAGAAGAAACAATACAGTGAGAGTACATATTCACAATGAAGCAGGAGGTCAGTAAGATTGATTAATCAAATAAAGAACCAGAACAAAATAATCAAGAGATACAATATATAAATCTCTAGAAAGTTTGACTTGCCTGAAATGGGAAAACACAGATCCATTGTCAGTTATGGGAAGGGGACAGTATACATTGGCACATTTCTTGTGAGTGATTTGACTCAACCATCAAGATGTAAAATGTGTGTAGTTTGAAAATTTGATGAATACATAAATGTTAGACTCAGATAAAGTTCTCAAACTTGAAGGCTCATGAGAAAATACTACTTTCTTATGAGAAGCTCTGCCCTCAGACTGTTCACCAGGTCTGAAGTGGGAGCTCTTCTCCACAACCTTAGTGGAGGATGCTTCTGAGTCCCATGTCCCATGAACGGACATCCTGTGCAAGGATAGTCCTGACCATCTCACTTCTCTTCCTGTCTCAGAAATTTCTTCTGGAATGTCATCATATTCAACAAGCCAAACAACCCTAGAGCATCTCCAGACTGTGGGGAGGTCCAGGGCCGCCCTGTGAGTTATCTGTCTTGGAAGCTTTCTGAGGCCTGCCTTGACTCGAGGTCTTCTCCCACCCCCCTCTCTTTCTCTTCCCTCCCCTCCTCTTCTGTTCCCTTTTCCATTCTCCTCCTCCTGTTCCTCTTTCTCTTTCTTTTTTTCTATATATTTTATTTTAATTTATTTATTTGCGAGAAAGATACGGGGTGGGGGGGGGATGGCCTCCAGCCACTGCAAACAAACTGCAGACACATGCACCACCTTGTGCATCTGGCTTATGTGGGTCCTGGGGAATCGAACCAAGGTCCTTTGGCCTTGCAGGTAAATGCCTTAACCGCTAAGCCATCTCTCTTTCTTTTCCTCTTTCTTGGTTTTTGTTTGTTTTGTTTTATTTTTCTGAGACAGTTTATGTAGTCCAAGCTAGCCGTGAGCTCATGACCCTCCTGTGTCATGTCTTCTGGGGTCAGGAAGATTTCTTCTTTAATACCTGTAACATTTGAATGCAAGGTACAAATGCCTCCCAGGTGCAGGATAGATCATTCATCTAGTCATGTTTATATTTATTTATTTACTCATTCATTCACTCGACAATATCACTTTGCCACATCAACTCAGCGCTGGGCATTTTCCTAGACTCTTGGGGATTCTGCAGAGCAGACCTAGCTGAAGTATTCGTGCTCTCCAGAGCTGATGTTTTAGAAGGAAAGAGCAACCGTGATTTAAGGATGTTAATTAAAGGCATGTCAGACAGAGGTGGGTCTGTGGAGAACCATAAAGCAGGGATGGGAGAAAGGGGGTGTGCCATGGTTACACTTTGTTTTGAGAGAGTCACTACATCCAGGTCAGCCATCAACTTTGTGATCCTCCTGCTTCAGCCTCCAGAATTCTGGTATTACAGCTGTGTGGACTTCCACATCCTGGCCAGTTGCAGTTTGAGGCAAGTGAGTGCCTTTTACTGCTAATCTATCTTTCCAGTTACGTAGTTGCAGGTTTTTTTTTTTTTTAATTTTTAGAGAGAGAGGCAGAGAAAGAATGGGTGCTTCAGAGCTTCTAGCTACTGCAAAAGAAATCCAGATGCATACACCACTATGTGCATCTGATCTGGCTTACATGGGTTTTGGGTAATTGAACCTGTGTCCCTAGGCCTCACAGGCAAGCGCCCTAATCACTAAGCCATTTCTCCAGCCCTAGTTTCAGTTTTAAATAGAGCAATTATATGGATACCACCAACAGGTGACATTTGAATGAAGGCGTGAAGGAGGTGAGTGAGTGATGGATTTAGAGTTCTGGGGTGACAAGCATTCCAGGAATAGGGAATGACAAGAGAGAAGCCCTGGAGAAAGCATGTGAAGAATGTTCAAGGAAGTAGCCAGGGGGTCAGGAGAGCTGGGGTCGGAGGAGTTAAAGGAGAAGTAGCCAAGAGATAAGGTCAGAGGTCACAGTAGGCTGGACGACACTGCCAGACAGATCTATGACTTTGCTGAGAGAGCGAGGAGCTATGGGGGTGGGGGCTTCTAGAGAGAGAAAGAGAGGGATGTGGTGTTTCTGTGGCTGCTGTGCCAGAAACAGGCTCTGAAGGAAGCTTGGCAAATGTCAGCAGCCAGTGAAGAGGCATCTGCAGTGACCTGGGTGAGAAGCGACGGTGGTTTGGACCCTGGATAGCAGCGTGGAGGGGATGGAGGTGGCCAGAGAGGGGACTAGGGGTCAGTTATGCTCCAACATAGCTTTTCTTTGGTTTCATTTCATTTTATTTATTTAATTTTGGTTTTTCAAGGTATGCTCTCATTTGAGCCCAGAATGACCTGGAACTCATGCTGTAGTCCCATTCTGGCCTTAAACTCATAGTGATCCCACTACCTCTGCCTTCCGGGTGCTGGGATTAAAGGCATGTGCCACCTCACCCAGCTCATTTCATTTTAAAATATTTTTATTTATTTATTTAAGAGAAAGTGGGGGGGGGGAGAGAGTGTGTGTGAGAATGGGCACTCCAGGGCCTTCAGCTGCTGTGAAAGAACTCCAGATGCATGTGCCCCTTGTGTGCATGTGCAACATTGTGTGCTTGCATCACTGTGCGTCTGGCTATGTGGGACCTTGAGATTTGAACATGAGTTCTTAGGCTTTGAAGGCAAGTGCCTTAACTGCTAAGCCATCTCTCCAGCCCTATAAAAATTTTTTTTAAATTGTTTTGAGAGAGAGGCAGAGAGTCGTTTTATTTATTTATTTTAAAAATATTTAATTTATTTATTTGAGAGAGAGAGAGGCAGAAAGAGAGAATGGGCACACCAGGGCCACCAGCCACTGCAAATGAATTCCAGACACATGCATCACCTTGTGCATCTGGCTTATATGCTACTGGGGAATTGAACCTGGGTCCTTAGTTTTTTCAGGTAACTTAGTCTGTCCTCAAACTTGCAGTCCTCCTGTCTTAACCCTCAATGCTAGGATTACAGCTGTCCTAACCCCGGCCCCCTCCCCAGCCAGCTCACACAGTGTTTAATGCCAAAACTCAGTGCCTTCTATAGGAAACCTACCAGGCCACACCATTTCCTATGCCATAGTTCAACCCCTCCTTCCTCTCCAAGGCCCTGCACTGCACGAGATCACTTCCCAAGCCTGTTCCCTAGAATTGCTCCAGAGGGCTCTGCTTCCCATGCTTGGACTAAAGAGCAAAAATGAAGAGATGAGCCAACGTGAGCCTGGGCTCATCTAAATTCTGCCTCAGTCCCCTTGCTCTCTTCAGTGACAAAAAAAAAAAAGAAAAAAAATCCCTATGTAACCTGCTCAGTGCAAAGCAATATTTAATTAGGGCTGAGAAAGTTAGGCAAGCAAACAATTAAATGTTCTGATCCGTCGTGAGCCACTTAAGCTTCAGTTCAATAAGGAATCGTTATAAAGGTCTCCTGGAGATGGAAGTCCAAAGTGCCCAGCTTTTGTGTCGCATTTGCACCACGTCCTCTGGCTGTAAGGATCTAAAAGCGATTTGACTGCGATGGATGAAGGCCATTAGCCCCAAGAGGGCTCAGCACAGACTATGAGGAAAGTGGCGGAAGCAGGTACATCCACCAGCTAGAAAGAGAGGGTGGGGAGGGGCTTGGAGAGGAGCCTGCTGGACACAAGCAACAGAGACTTTTTCATCTTGTTTCCATGCCTGAAAAGTAATGTGAATATTCTGCCTGGGAGGGAGAAGCAGCTTTAAATGCAACTTCTGAATGTCTCATGACAGGCTGGAGTTTAGAATAAATATGTCTAATAAAATCCCCCTAGTGGCTCAGCTTTGAGGGCTTGGAAATAACTTCCAACTGTTTCAGGAAGGCATTGCTTTGCAGCAACTGCAGAAACAGCTGCAGGGGGACCACCGTTACAAAGTCTCTGGGATGAAGATCCAGTGCCGAGTCCCCTGTACTATTGCCCAGGCCCCTGAGGATGGACAGATGAAACTCAGGCTCCCTTGGCCTTGCTCTCTGGAACAAGAGAGCATGTTGCCAATAACAGTAACCTGTAATCGCACACCACAGCACTAGCAAGAAGAGTATGGGTTGGAGACCAGCTTGGATACATAGCAAGACTCTGTCTCACAAAAACAAACAGCCAGGCATGGACCATCCAGTCAATGTCATGGGGTAGATCTTGGACCCAAAAGCAAACTGAGAACCCTTCTGGTTTATTTAACCAAAAAGTCCAGGCTAGAGCTACCAGAAGGCATGACTAGATCAAAGAACGGAAATCCCATGGGAATTCGTCCTCTTCCCCTTTGACTCTGCTTTTCTATGTGTTGGCTACACTCCCACAGACACTGTCCCCTCAAGGTGCTCACATGGCTTCTGGAGGCACCCTGTGTCTTCTCGGTTCCATCAGTGGTGCTAATAAGGAAGTGGCTTCTCTTTCCTAAGTGCTAGCCAGATCCAGCATGGACACTGTGCTCATCCTCCATCCAGTTATAACAGCCAGGGGTGGAATGCTTGAATTGGCTGGACTAGAATCTGTTGCTGATCCCTGAATCCAGAGGTAGTGTTAATCCCTACACAGGACACACAATGATGGGCAGGAGGGAAGTGGTCTCCCAAGGAGAACCACAGTACTGGGACCAAAATCTAGACACTTTCAGTGACAGTCATAGACCCCTCCTTGATCTCTTCACCCCCTTCATGATTTTCACAGTCATGGCAAAAAGATTATAAGTCCCCTAGGTTCACATACACACATGGGATGTGGGTGGCTCATGTGGTGCTGCTCAGAGGTGGGGGCAGTGGCTCATGGGAAGAGGCACCCTGGATAGTGTGAGGTGACAGAGATGCCCAGGCCTTGGGTGTGCCATCGTTTCTCCTACTTCGGGATCTTAAGACCAGTTATGGACCAAGGCGGGACACATAAAATGAGGAGCAAAGTAGGTCTCGGGGAGGGCAGGACCAGGGTCCCCATTTACCTACCTCCTTGCTGGGCTGGGCAGACAGAGCTGGAGGGCAAAGGAGCAAGACCTGTGAAAAGAATAGCGGATGGAGGCAGAATTAGACTAGAGGAGCGGTGAGAGCACACTGCAGACCTCACAAGGTCTCTGCAGCCCATGGAGACTCTTCAGGACAGCCCTACATTGTGTGGCCATGGCCAGGCCGTGCTGGTCTCGCTTGCTCAGTTCTTAGCCCGGAGCCACTCAGAGGAGAGTGACCTTTAGCTGAGGAATCTGAAGTTGCTACTAGGTAGAAGCTGCACTCCTGGCTGCTGGACACAGCTCTGTCTCTAAAGGGTCTGGGTGATTCCTCTCTATGTCCTCCACAAGGAGGAATAAGTGCAGAGAGGGGCCATGGAGGAAGACACACTTGCTTTGGAGTAGGACATTGGCCTGTCTCTAGAGAGGACCAGAAGAAGGCTTAGATTTGGTATAAACCCTTTGTTTGTCCCCCCCCCCCACGTGTGTGTGTGTGTGTGGCAGCAGTAGTAGCAGCAGTGGTTGGGGGAGTGTGTATGTGTGTGCAGTGTATGCACACATGTTTGCATATATGCATGTGCACCCCAGAGGCATGTGTGTGGAGGCCAGAGGAGGATGTTAGGTATCCTCTTCGTTCTGCTTTATTTCCTGAAGACTGGGTCTCTTACTGAACCTGGAGCTCATGTCATATATTTTAGACTGGCTGACCAGGGAGCCCCAGCAATTCCCCTATCTCTACTCTGCTCAGCATCAGGGTTCCAGGCAATGTGCAGCCATGCCTGACTTTTTATGTGAGTGCTGGGATTGAACTCAGGGCCTCATGCTTGCATAGCAAGTCCTCTTCTCCACGGAGCCCTCTCCCCAACCTCAAAACCCTTTCAAAAAAATGACGGTGGCATTTTGCCTAAAGCATCCTTTCTCTTGCATGTCTACTGTCACTCAGCAGCTGAGTGAAAAGTCAGAGGCCCTGGGAACTGGCCAAACTCATCATGGGTGCCACATTTGAGGTTAATCAAGCTCATTTGGTTCAGTTTTAGTTTTAATTGGTACACTTCTAATAGTCTTTTGATATCTCAAGTGGCTTCCTCTACAGCAGAAAGAAAAAATACCTGTACTCCTCACTGTAAGAGCATAGTTACAGCTTAAGCACTGGCCTCAGTTTCAAGTGCATTTGCCTCAGAAAAGTGAGTCCCTGATAAAGGTCCAGATAAAATGTGAGCCTGATATGGGGACCAGTGAAGAGCTGGACTGTGATCTTTGGGGATTCACAACAGCAAATACTACCCTTCAGACTTGCCGGAACTGAGGAAGTTCTTAGAAACTTCTGGCCTTGCTAGGCTATACTTTGGCCCTTCTGCATGACAACTTATTTAGAATTCTGCTTTGCAGTAGCATAGGATCTCTTCAGGGTGTCTGTGTCTCTAAGCAACAGGAACTCTAAAGCCACTGAGTGCTGGTACTGAGGGTCCCCTGGGGGTACAGGAAAAGAAGACTCATGGAGGAGGGACATCTAAGACAATTGTTGCATGTGGAAAAAACTCATTGGAAACATTGTCATGGATATGAAGTCCACCCATCAGTTTTCTTTCTTTCTTTGGCACATAAGCAATGATTCAAAACATCTGAAGAGCTGGCTCAGTGGTTAAAATACTTGCTTTCAAAGCCTACCAGCCAGGGTTCAATCCCTCAGTTACCCACATAAAGCCAGATGCACAAAATGGTACATGCATCTAGAGTTTGTATGAAGTGGCAGGGAGCCCTGATGCATGCTTTCACTTTCTCTCTCTCTCTCTCATAACTAACTAAATATTTTGGGGCTAGAGAGATGGCTCAGCAGTTAAAAGTGCTTGTTTGAAAAGCCTGATGGCCTTGGTTCAATTCCCCACTTCCCATGTAAAGCCACATGCACAAAGTGGCACATGCATCTGGAGGGTTTTTTTTTGCAGTAGTAAGAGGCCCTGGCATGCTCAATCTCTCTCTCTCTTTCTCTGTTTTAAAATAAATGAAAAATATTTTAAAAACATTTGAGAGCATTTTCATAGTAAAGAGTTCATATGAAAATTCCATTGCTAACTTCTCTTGTCACGAAGGGCTTAAACATCACCTGTCTCCTTGAGATGATACTTTGTTCTCTCCTCACTGGACTTTGCTGTCTTTGTTGATGTCATGAGTCTGGCTTTTGGTTCCTCCTATGTTTGTGAGCCTTTGTCTTGATGAGATTTCCAGAGGACAAACGTATCTGTGAATCTTCCATAAATGCCTGTGGCCTTGGAGAGATCCTGGGTACCAACCTGCAGGATGGACAACTCCTGGGGCCCCAGGAGTCCATGGGATCTTTCTACCCTGAGCAGGAGCAGAACCTACTTGTGGTACTGTGACACAGGCTAAGGGGTCCATACAAGGTTACCAGGGGTGACACCTTCCTGAGAGGGAGAGCTGACATTACCAGAGCTGCAGAATTTCCCACAATCCTGTTAAGCATGGGGTAAGTGATGCCTGGTGTGTGTGGCTCTGAGGCTTGTGGATAGATGAACGTGTGGACGTCAGGTCTGTGTGTAGAGGTTCTGTCCGTGGGTGCTTCTGGGTGAGGGTGTGCATGCTGAGTAGAAAGCATGTTAGTCACCTTGCATCATGTGACAAAATACCCAACACAAGCAACTGATCAGGAGGTAAGGTTTAGTTTGAGTCATGGTTTCTGATGCCCATGGTAACTTGGCTCCATGTTCCTGTGGTGAGACAGAAGATCGTGGTGGAGAGCAAAGGGGGTGGCAGAGCAGAGCTGCCCACCTCCAGGCAGTGGGCAAACAGAGAAGTGGAGAGAAAGGGTCTAGTACCTTCACAAGTGCATCCCCAGTGAACTACTCCCTCCAGGCCTGGCTTTCTTATAGCTCCATTCATCAATGAAATCATCAATGAATTTATCTTTTGACAAAGTTTGAACCTTCATGATCCAATCACCTCCTAAAAGCCTGCCATACCGGTGCTATCCACGTTTAGAGTCAAGCCGTAGCAGTTGCTTTGGCATGGGGCCACAGCAGAGGAAGTGCAGCATTGTCTGTGAAGGCGAGGGAGGACCCTGGGCCTTGAATTCAGGCTGTGTGACGTGTGGGCGGCCCGTGGATTAAGATGCTTAACTTTTACCATCTCAGCTCTCGCAGTGCGATCTTTCAGGTTAGTGACACAGCTCCTCCTCCAGCACCGCTCCTGTGGATTTCCCGCAGCGGTAGAAATCAGCGCCGTCCCGCCTGGTTTCACGTGGGCTGGGGGCCTGTCTCCTGCCCCTAGTTTGCCCATCTTGTTGGTTAGTGCTGGTAGGGTGGCCAGGTTTCAAGTTGCCTTTGCTGAGTCCTTCTCATTCCTGAGCCACAGTTCTGGCTTATTCCATGGAGCCATTAACAACCCCTCCCTCCTCTTTGCAGCTCCATGTTGCAGATTTTTAAAAATTTAAATGAGTTTAAATCATCTCAGAGTATATTAGATTGCCCTCTCCCTTGGGTTGGATATTTGTAGGGTGGAAGCAAACAGAACACCTATCAGCCATCTCCATTCTTCTCTTGATTAAGCAGAGGCTGGATGTTGGGAGGATTGGTATTTGGCCCAAGGACCTCCACAGGCACCTGCAGCTGGGATCCTGCTGGTCTATAAACACAGAGGCCAGAGCTGGGAAAAGGTGTTGTAGCATTTAGAAGCAGAACCTCAGCTTGTGAATAGAGCCCTGCTTGAGGCACTCCTATATCCGAGATGGCCAGGTCCTAATTGGTAGTCTATGTGCCTCATCTTGTGACTCACAGAGACCTTGTGCCAGCAGGAAGCAGCTTCATGTCTTGAAAATGATTTAATGAGCAAAAGTTCTGCCCTTTCAGGTGACCTATAAGCCCATCCTAGGAGGAAGTCCACATGGGAGGATGTTACCTTCTATGTTCCAAGGGTCAGGAGAGACCAAAAGGGGCATCATAGTACTAGAGCTCACAGCCAGCCACCACAGTGTCTTTGTGTGAATGTGGAAAATGCATCCCTCTGGGTAGACATTGTCCCTCAGCCACCCAAGACAAGCTGTACTCTGTCCCAGCATTTTCAGCCTTGGGCCAACCAGTGGGGCTTGGTGAGAGTCCCACTGGACAGTGCACTGAATTTTCATCCCCATTGCACTCACAATGAGACACTGGTGCCTTAGCATGCACGCCTTCCATCCTCTCGTGGCAGTTGGACAAGTGTCTCCAAGTGCTGGTTCCTCCCATGGTGAGAGAAGGAATGACTCATTAACCTTTTGGTCATCCCTTTCTCAGTGCTCTTCATGGACTAACCATTCTGCTGCAGTTGTGGCCCCACATAAGAGATGGGCTGCAGGGGTGGCTTAGTGGTTAAGGCGCTTGCCTGCGAAGCCTAAGGACCCATGTTTGACTCACCGGATCCCACATAAGCCAGGTATACAAAAGGTGAGGCAAGCACAAGGTTGAAAATGCCCACTAGGGGCTGGAGAGATGGCTTAGCAGTTAAGCGCTTGCCTGTGAAGCCTAAGGACCCCGGTTCAAGGCTCCATTCCCCAGGGCTCACGTTAACCAGATGCACAAGCGGGTGCACATGTCTGAAGTTCGTTTGCAGTGGCTAGAAGCCCTGGCACGCCCATTCTCTCTGTCTCTCTCTACTTGCCTCTCTCGCTCTGTCTGTCACTCTCAAATAAATAAATAATGAACAAAAATTTAAAAAAAGAAAATGACCACTAGGTGGCACAATTGTCTAGAGTTTGATTACAGTGGCCGAGGACCTGGCACACCAATTCTCTCTATCTCTGTCTCTCTCTCTCTCCAAACTAAAAAAAGAAAAAAGAGGGGGCTGGGTGTGGTGGCTCATGCCTTTAACCCCAGCACCCAGGAGGCAGAAGTAGGAGGATGGATGTGAGTTTGAAGATAGCCTCAGATTACATAGTGAATTCCAGGTCAGCCTGGGCTAGAACAAAACTCTACTTAAAAAAAGAGGGAGAGAGAGAGAGAGAGAGAGAGAGAGAGAAAGAGAGAGAGAAGAACATTAAGGATCAAAAGGAGCCACTTTCCAAGGTGATGAAACTTCAAGTGATGAGATGGGGTGACCTGAGTTCAGGTCTTCCCACTCCAAAGCCCATGGTAGTTGAAACTACATCATGCTGGGAATGTCACTGGGTAAATTCTGATACTGCGTGGACTGGGACCCTATGGCTGCTGAATCATTGACTCCGCTGTCTCCTTATAGCTCCATGTATTGGTCAGGATTTCCCAGAGAAGCAGAACTGATAGAATGCATGTGTATTATAAAGGGAGTTTATTAGATTAGTTTGTGAGGTGAGGGCTGGACAGTCCAACAATGACTGTCTGCAGGCTGGAGAATCTGGGAACCTCATGGCTGCTCAGCCCATGAGGCTGGATGTCTCAGCAGTCCCAATCTGACATTAAAGGCCTGGAAGATTCTGGACCACTGCTCATCTTCAGTCCATGTTGGAAGGTTAATGTAGTCAACCTTATGCAGCTGGGATGAACATTCAAACCAGGTGCAGTTTGGAGGCGGAAGGGAATTATTTAAAGCTTACAGATCCAAGGGAAGTTCCATAATGGCAGAGAATGCCTGCCCCCTTTCACAGACCCAAGCAAAGAGAACCCACCACCAGCTACACCACAAGCACGCACATGACTGGCAGCAAACATCAGGGGCCCTGCCAGAGCTCAGCTCTCTAGGCTGGAAATCAGACCCACCCCCAGTAACACCTTAGGGCTGGACTCCAGGATCCACCCTCAGTGACACCTTAGGGCTGGACCCCAGGATCCAACCCCAGTGACACTTCCCTCAGCCAGGCAGCTGGAGGCAAGCTTTAATAAAACACACGAGTCTGTTGGAGGACATACGTTCAAAATCCCACAGTTAAAGAAGCTGGGTTCTGATGTCCACAAAGAGGGGCAGCAGCAAGGGAGATGCGCTCACCAGCAAGTATCACTGCATTTCCCTGGAACCTTCTTAAACATGTGTTGCCACCGGAAGGGCTGCTGCTCTGGGGAGCAGGTGGAAACGCCCTCACAGAGCTGCCCAGGACATGTCTGATGAGTTGACAGTAGAGATTTAGCTCTCACACCCCATGGTCATGTTTTTGGTCCAAATCTAGGTCCCAACTCTTTGCCAGGCTCTCTGATAAGTGCCAGTTGTCAGAGGACAATAAACAAAAGGAACTCCTTGATTAGTTTGGAGAGACTGGGGCATCATGTCACCAAAGTCCTGTGTCCACATTGGTTTCTCAGTAACAGGTGCCTGGGGAAGAAGAGGGAACTCCAGGCTGGCGGTCAGTAGCGGTGGATTTGTTGTCCAGTGTTCTGAACAAGTCACTCCATGGAGTGACACCTCACTGGAGTTTGTCTGGGACTGTCCCCATTTTAGCACAGTATGTAGCATATACCAATCACCATGGTGTTCACACTGTACTTGGTCCTAAGGCTTCTGCCTTCTTCATGAGACTGTAGTTTGCAGAAGAAAGAGTTAGTATTGTTCTCCATTTCTCTTCCTTTTCTAAATGATACGAGTCGTGCATGTTAATTGCAGTAAATAGACATAACAAAAACGTATGATACTGACATGGCTAACAACCATAAGAAAAGATGCTAATTTCACTTTGAAAGAAATGCAAATCAAACACAGTATGATTTTCACCTTTTAGACTGGAAAAGAAGATGGAAACATTGAGGATGTTTAGTTTCAGCTGGAAAGGCTGGTGGACGGGGACGGGCACCTTTTCATTTTGTGTGCTGAGGATAGGAAGTGACTCAGACTTTCAGCGCACCCACTGAGCGTCGCAGTCGCACTTCACTCTGCACGTTGTTCTCTGCAGCACATCCATTCCTGTACGAGTGGGTCTGTGACGATGCATGTAAAAGAATGTTCCACGCAGACCTGGTGGGGCAAGAACACTATGGAACTTATCTAAGGACCACCACCCGTGGTGGGAAACAAGCAAGCCTGAGAGAGGGAACTGGAGGTGGGCTCTTCCTGTTACTCCTACAGATAGCAGCTCTCAACAGACAACGGTCCTCCATGGACGGGAGAGGGACTCGTGAGACATGACTCTGCCAGAGGAGCTGTTGGCAGCTTATGAACGGTGGCTAGGGTGCATTCATGTCCTTCTGTGGTGTCACTACTATTCATCTGCCCATGATGCGCCAATAATACACCCCCACACCCCATGCTCATGCAAGCAACCTAAATTTAAATCTGTGGATTGCAAAAGGTTTTCTTAAAAACATGAGGGCTGCAGCTAGGGACATGGATTAGTGATTAAGGCGCTTGCCTGCGAAGCCTAAGGACCCATGTTCGACTGTCCAGATCCCACATAAGCCGATGCACCAATGTGAGGCAAGTGCAAAGCCACACATGATACCCACCAGGTGGCACAGGCATCTGTAGTTTAATTTCAGTGGCTGAGGCCTTGGCATGCCAGTTCTCTCTCTCTTGCTCACTCTGTCTGTCTCTCTCTCTCTAAAAATGAAAGATTAAAAAATATTTAAGAAAACACGAGGGCTGGAGAGATGGCTAAATGGTTAAGGCTCTGGCCTGTAAAGCCTGACAACCTGTGTTCAATTGCCCAGGACCCACATTAACCAGACACACAAGGTGCATGCATCTGAAGTTCATTTACAGTGGCTGAAGGCCCTGACACACCCATTATCTCTCTCCCTGCTTGCAAACAAATAAATAAAATTAGAAAAAATATAACTTGAAAGTAGGAGGGGATTAGTTGGGAAGAAGAAGGGTAAGTTTAGCAGGAGTGGAGGGAGATAAGAAGAGCAGGCCATGCAGGTAAAAATGATCAAAGTGCATTATATGCATGTATGGAATTATTAAAAAATATAAATAAGCCTAAAGTGAAAAATGGGGGGGTCTCAAATTTCATTGTACATGCCCATCACCTGGCGGCTGTTGCTGTAGAACACAGCTCTTGCTCCACAGGGAACAGGAGAGTTTATTCTGAGCCAAATATAAGTGACCATGGGCCCTTGAATGTGGATTCAGGTTGCCTGGAATGGCATCTTTCACTGTGAAAGAGGTCACATGAGGTTTTATTAGTTACAGAACAAATGAAAGTCATAAACCAGTGCATTTACTGAATACATTGGTGGGGACATCCCATGAGGTGAGTTATAAGAAGGTGGGAAAATGTCTGTATTACATGTTTCAGATGCTATCTGATGACATTCTCAGCTTTTGGGTTGGTAGAAACCCAAAATCTAAGTGCTCTGATAAGTTAACACTTTCCAAAGGTTTTTCCTGTTAATCATGAGGACATTAGGTCTGGCAGAGAGGTGGGCAATATCTAGACTTAGGGCACTAAAGAGCCTAAAATCATTTTGGCTCTAGATCTGTAACATTTCAGCTCTGTAGTCTCTCTCTCTCTTTGAGGTAAGCCCAACAGACTGTCCTCTTTCTTTATGTGAGAGAGCAAGTGCGTGCGTGTGTGTGTGTGTGTGTGTGTGTGTGTGAGAGAGAGAGAGAGAGAGAGAGAGAGAGAGAATTGGCATGCCAGGGCCTCCAGCCACTGCAATCAAACTCCAGACATATGTGCCACCTACTGCATGTGGGACCTGGAGAGTCAAACATGAGTCCTTAGGCTTTGCAGGCAAGCACCTTAACTGCTAAGCCATCTCTCCAGCCCTTCAGTCACTGAGTTCTAATAATGAATCTGCAGGATTTTCCTCCTAGATGTGGCTTTTAGGGAGTTCCAGTTTACAGAAGGCTGGTCCTGGCTCTGGGATTTCTGTTTTATTTTATTTTATTATGAGTGAGGGAGGGAGGAAGGGAGAGAGAGAGAGAGAATTGGCACACCAGGGCCTCTAGCTACTGCAATTGAACTCCAGGTGTGTGTGCCACCTTGTGTGCATGTATGATCTTGTGCACATGCATCACCTTGTGTGTGTGGCTTACATGGGTTATAGAAGTTGAACCTGGGTCCTTAGGCTTCACAGGCAAGCACCTTAACCACTAATCTATCTCTCCAGCCCACAGTTTGTTTTAGTAGGTCTGTGATAGAACCCCAAATTTTTCATTTCTAACAAGCTCCCAGGAGATGCTGCTGGTCCCAGACCACACTTTAAAAACATTAGTATAGAGATAAATGAGAAAACTTTTTCCCCACTGTGACTTACTTAGTCCAGATCTGGGAGCAGCACAGTGAAGAGACAGAGAATGGCAGGGGTGCGGGAGGGTGACTGAGATGGTCCTCTGGTTTCCCTTCCAGGGGCCTGGAGCTCCCATCTCACCACTCCGAGCATGAGCCAGGTCCAACCTGGGAAGGATGTGTGGAGTGTGGTGCAAGGACAAAGTAGCTTAGGCTTCGGCCCTCTCCAACAAAGGTGCTGGGTTGAGAGGGGGGCCGAGGGCCAGCTGGGGACTTGTGCCAGGTGTGTCTGCTAGTGTCTCTGCTTCTTGTTGGGAAGCTGGCGTTCTGGTTTCAAGGACAGCATCAGATGCACAGGGGCTGGAGGAGCAGGTGTTCCTAGGAGCCAAACCTTGCAAATGAATTAGCAAGTGGTGATTGCTGTGAGGCATAGTCGTGCTGTGGGCCTCTACTGCTTCCTGCCTTCTTTCAATCAGGGGCCAACGCCACCCCCCCTCACCTAGCCCTTCTCCTGAGACCACCCCAGGTGCATCCTGTGATGTCATTTGAAGGTTCTCCCAGGTACACAGTTTTGCTCTGTCTTCCCCAGCTACGGTTTGTGACGTGAGAAGACGTACGAGAATGGAGTGAGGAAACATTCCAATTCTTTCCTCCTTCTTGGGAACCCGCATGGCACCAGTAACCACTCCTGCCTTTGCTAGATTCTGCACCCCTCCCCCACGTTCTAGGTGAGACTGGTGGAGGGAGGGGGAATAAATCCATCTTGCCACACTACTCCTCAATCGTCAGTCCGGCTGTTTCTGGAATCTTTCCTAAATGAGCATCTTCTTAGGTGGAGCGGCCATCCTCTGTGCAGCCCTTGAGGAGGGCCAACTCGCACCCCCTCCCTGGCCATGGCCTCACACTGGAACCACGCTCAGTCATTCATGACGCTTCGCTTCATGTCACTTGGCTTCTCTGGCTGTTGATTTGCTGGTCACCTCCTGTTTGTCTGTTTGCCATATTATTTATGTATTTATTAGAGAGAGAGAGAGTGGGCATATCAGGGCCTCCAGCCACTGCAAACAAACTCTAGAAGTGTGTGCCACCATGTGCATCTGGCTTATGTGGGTTCTGGAGGGTCAAACTAAGCCATCTCTCCAGCCCCTGCCTCGTCCTTTAAATTTCTGTCAACATGGCTGTCCTCAGAAATTATTATTTTAGATTTTTTTGCATGTATAGGTGTGTATGGTATGTGTGTGCATGTCATGTGTGTAGGTTGCACATGAGCATGTATATGCAGAGGCCAGAGATCAGTGTCAGGCATCTTACTAGATGGCTCTCCACCTTACTTTGAGACAAGGTCTCTCACTGAACCCAGAGCTCACCAGCTGGGCAAGACTAGCTAGCCAGCAAGCCACAAGGATCCTCCTGTCTCTGCTTCCTTAGTGCTGAGCTTACAGCTTGTGCTACCATGCCTGGTTTTTAGGTGGGCATTGGGAATCCAAACTCAGACCCTCATGTGTGGTAGTTTGAATGTGAATGGATGTCCTCCATAGCCTCAGGTATGTTTTTTAAGGTTAAACTTCCTGCTTCCTTCTCCAGCAGTCTTCCGGAGGGGGTGTGTCACTGGGGGCGGATCTGACTGCAGCCCAAAGGTGTGTGTAGAGCAGCCTGAGCTCTGGAAGTACTTGCTTGTGGCTTCTGGTGTGCTGGCTGGTTGGGTGTTTGTCTGTCTGCTTGGATCTATGGAAGTAAGCAGCTTCTTCCACCATTGACAGAGCTTCCCCCAGATCAGTCAGCTGAAATAAACCCCTTCCTCCCATAAACTGTCTGGTTTGGATGTTCATCCCAGCAGTGTGGATCTGACTACAACATCATGCTTGCACAGCAAGCACCTTACTAACTGAGCTGGCCCAGAAATGACTTTAGCTCTTCCCCCCCCCCCCCATGATACACTTTCCTGGGTTAGTGTGGTAGCCTCCTCTTTGTTCTGCCTACTCCAACACTTCATCTACATGCAGAAGAGATCTCAGTGCAAAAGACTAGAGCTTTCTTCCAGACCAATCCCTGCCCTGGACTGGAGAAGGGAAAAAAGAGCATGGAATTGAATGACTCCTGTCAGTGAAGGTCAGAGCTATACTACTGCAGCCTGGGTCTAGATCAAATGTGTAGCCACAGGATGACTTTGAACCCTGTGCTGAAAGGATGTGGTGCTGTCCATGGTGCTAAACGCCACTGACTCTTGACCCTGGGAGAGAAGTGGAAGCAAGTCCACCGGAAAGAAAATACAACCAAGAGGGGCTGGAGAGATGGCTCTGGGGGTCAAGGTGCTCGCTTGAAAATGCAACCAACCATTCTGGAAGCTAACCCCCACCAAGAAGGTGCACACGACTCACTCAGGGCCTAGTTAAACTAGTTACTTGAGCTCATCTGTTTGTACTTGGGAACTCTGACAAAAGAGAAAGGACATTCTGTTCACACCTGACTGCTTTCCCTCCCCACTCATGAATGCGTGCGCACACCCGTGTGTGTGTGTTCTTGCGTGCACACTGGGGTGGAGGCCAGAGGTCAGGAGTCTTCTTGGATTGCCCTCCACTTTGTTTACTGAGGCAGGGTCTCTCACCTGAACCCAGAGCTCAATGATTCCTCTACTTGATCAAGCCAGCTTGCCCTAGGGACCCACTGTCTACCCCTTCTGAGTTCTAGAATAACAGATGTGCTACCATGCCCACCTGGCCTTTATGTGAGTGCCTGGGATCTGAACTTGTAAGTGCTGCCAGGCTCTGTAGTTTGTTTGAATCTCTAGTGGGCATTGTGATGCTACTTCTGCTGACAAGGAGAGAGGCCCAGAAACATTGCTCATGTTTTGCTTACACACCCAGATGTCTCCTGAAGGTTGGAGCTGGGGCTCAACCACAGAGCTGAAACTGGTGACATTAGACCCATGTGCCCCAGGGCTGGCACCAAGGGCTTTTCATTAGGCAGCTGATCAAGAGCAGTGGACACCTGGGCAGGTCACCAGATTGTATGCTTCCTCCCCAGAAGATTTCAAACCTTTCAGATTCTGAAAACATTTCCAAAGACTTCCTTCACCCCCAAACACACACCACCCATGCAAATAAACAAGCTTCTTTCACTTTTTCATTTATAGGAAAGGGATGTGAGTACAAGCAAGACATTCAAATTAAAAATAGACTTATTTTAACTGACCTTTGAATCTCAACTCACTATCTGCCTCCTGTCCCCGCTCTGGTCTCCTGAATACCATGCTGCACTCTGTGATTCATCAGGGCCCGAGGCCCCAGCTGTAATTGGTTTGTAACTTCCTGGAATGTCAAAGCCAAGATGGAAATTTTACGTATCACTCCACCAATTCCATCCAGGCTTTAATAATAAGTTGGCAGAAGGCAAGGCAGATTTACAGCGGGAGAGAAATGTAATCAAATTTGGAGGTGAAATGCAATAAGTACAAATGCTGGTTTTCATTTGGAAGCTTCTCAGATAAATGTGAGCTCACCGGCTCCCCA
Source organism: Dipus sagitta (assembly GCA_036346955.1). Classification (NCBI taxonomy): domain Eukaryota; kingdom Metazoa; phylum Chordata; class Mammalia; order Rodentia; family Dipodidae; genus Dipus; species Dipus sagitta. Next base: position 55,173,587 of record CM070783.1, read on the forward strand.
GACAAATCCTTTGTTTCTTCTCGAGGAACAGCGGAGCACTCTTGAAGGGAGAGCTTGTAGCTGGGCTCCTGTGCTCTAGCCCCAGCAGGGGACTCTGGTAACCGAAAGATGACAGTGAGGGGCAGAAAAGGTCAGTGGAGGGACGTCATGAATATGAAACGTCCCCCCTCAGGCTCATGTGTTTGAACATTTGATCCTCCTGGTGGCACTGTTGGGGAGATTGTGCCACAGGGGTAGGAAGCATGACTGGAGGGGTTGCTGGGGGTGGGACTTTGAGGATATGGTCTGGCCCCACTTCTGGCCTGAGCTGGGAGCAGCCCAGCAAGCTCTCGCAGCCATGGACTGAGCCCCTCCCCACCCCAGCCTTCCCTACCTCCTGGAGTGTGGCTAGAGTAAGTGCCTCCTCCCATCACTTGCTTCTATCTAGTATTTTGTCATAATGATGCAAGAAAAAACAAAGATTCAGCGGACATGCCTCTGATATGTTGAACACTGGAGGGGAAAAGAATTAAGTAGTCACCAGGCACTGTATTCATCTCCCGTTTTCTACCTATTTCAGTCTTGTGGTGACCCTGTAATATTAAGTACTCCTGTTCTTTCTACTTCATAGAGAAATGAAGTGAGGTCCAGGGAGAGGACTCTCACCAGCGGCAGGACAGGGTCCTGTGAGATTTTCTTTCTGACCTCTAATAATGGTTAATGTTTAGCATTGGGATAAAAAAGTAGCTTGTCTTTTCCCTTTTCTTTTTCTTCCCTTTCTTTTTTATTGTATATTTATTTATTTGCAGGCAGAAAGAGAGAGAAGAGAAACAGACAGGAGAATGGGTGTGCTATGTGCCAATTTGGGGGTACTGGGGAATCAAACCCTGGTCATTAGGCTTTGCAGGCAAGTGCTTTAACTTTTGAGCCATTTCTCCAGTCCCCTTTATTTATTTATTTATTTTGAGGTAGGGTTTCACTTTAGCTCAGGCTGACCAGGAATTCACTATGTAGTCTTAGGGTGGCCTCGAACTCATGGCAATCCTCCTACCTCTGCTGCTGGGATTAAAGGCGTGCGCCACCACACCCAGCACCCCTTTATTTTTTTCACTACACTTTTCTTCTTTTCTATTCCGTTCCTTCCCCCCCTGCACCCTTTCTTCCTCCCTTTCCTCCTTGCTTCTTTCCTTCCATTTTGGATTATCATGCAGTAGGCTCTTCACAGCATCTCTGTACAGAAAATATCATTGTCCTATTTTTTCTAGGTAGGATTTACTCTAACCCAGGCTGGCCTTGAACTCACAGCAATTCCCCTGCCTCAGCCTCCAGAGTGCTGGGATTATAGGCCCGAGCCACTGCACTGGCTTGTGTGCTATTTTAATCTTCATTTATCAGGTGAGAAGGTGATCTCAAGACTACTCCCCTCGTAAGCCACATCAAAAGATGAGAAAGGTAACTAATGGGGGAAATATGAGTTAAATGTCTATGGGATAGCATTACACACTTATTGCCATGGTTAAAATAAAAGGCAATGGTAACACCAAATGTTGACAACAATGTGGAAGCTCAAGGTGGCTCAATCATGGATGGTGGCGAAGAAAATTGAGACACCCACTCTCAAAAAGGGGCTGGAAATTTCTTCTCTTAAAGAAACATTTATTTAAAAGAAAGAGGAGAGAGATGAGAGATAGGGAGAGAGACACTTTGATGACAGAAGAGGGCCTAGCTGTATACATTTATGTGTGCATTAGCATCTATTACCTTGATCTGGGTCTATAGTGGAAGCATCTGCTTGCTGTTCTTAGATCTATAAAGCAATAGATTCACTTTTGGGGTGCTTAAGTTTGAGTATCATTTCTATTGCTTGAAAAATCGAGGCCTCTTGCCACTGCAAACAAACTTCACATACATGCATGACTTTGTACATCTGGCCTTCTGTGGGTACCGGGGAGCTGAATTCACGCCAGAAGACTTTGCAAACAAGTGTCTTTAACCACTGAGTAATCGCCCCACCCCTGAGGTTAGTAATTTCTTACAAAATTATACACATAAATTCTATAGAATCCAGTAATTGTGTTTATGTACATTTGTTTCAGAGAAACAAAAACTTATTTTTTTGTTTGTTTGTTTTTGGTTTGTCGAGGTAGGGTCTCACTCTAGCCCAGGCTGACCTGGAATTCACTATGTAGTCTCAGGGTGGCCTCGAACTCAAGGCGATCCTCCTACCTCTGCCTCCCGAGTGCTGGGATTAAAGGCGTGCGCCACCACGCCTGGCGCAGAGAAACAAAAACTTATGTTCACACAAAAGGCTGTACAGGAATGTTCATAACGCTTAAAATCCCCATTATACTCATAACTATTCAATTCCTAGATTTTGTTTTTCCAGTACTTGTGATTGAACCCAGAGCCTCACCCATACTAGACACTATACCATCAGGCTACCTCACTAGTCCTTTGGGAGTGGGGGAGTTCTAGGCTGACCTCAGTGATCCTCCTACCTCAGCTTTCTGAGTGCTGGGATTTTATAGTGGCATGGGCCACCATGCCCAGCTTACCAGTCCCTCTTTTTTAATTTTATTTTGAGACAGGTTCTTGGTAAGGTGCCCAGGCTGGCCTTCCATTTGTAATCCTGCCTCCGCCTCCCAAGTAGGTGGGATTACTGGCATGTGCCACCATGCCAACGTCTAGATTAAAAACAAAGATCAAAATCTAATTTGTGCTTAAACACCTTAAGAAAAAAGAAGTCCTACCTTTTGTTAAAGACGGGCCCTACACAGCACCAGAGCCCCCTTCCCCCAGAAGGGAGCCATTTCTGATGGGCCTCGGCTGAGGAGTTGCTGAAGGAGCCTCTCAGCAGAGGAAAGGGGCCCAAAGCAGGGAACCCGGGGGCATGTTCTGAGGAGGAGGCAGGAAGTCCTTCCACTAGATCCAGAACAGAAGCATAACACTTTTTTTTTTTTTGAGTTAGGGTCTTGCTCTAACCCAGGCTGACCAGGAATCCACTCTGTAGTCTCAGGATATCCTTGAACTCACAGCAGTCCTCCTACACTGGGTTCCTGAGTGCTGGGAGTGAAGGTATGCACCACCACAGCCAGAAACATTTTTATTCATCAGAACCAAAATTGGAAACAATCCAAACGTCCTTCACAGGCAAATGGTTAAACAAACTGTGGTACAGCCATACTATCAACTCCCAGCAAGCGATAAAAAGCAATGAAGTATTGATACACATAACCAGCCGGTTAGATCTCAAGAGAATACAAGAATGCGTGTCAATCCTGAAAAGCGACATGCACATCATTCTTATAGGACAGTCTTGACTTGTCAACATTACTGTTGCAGTCAGGTTCACATTGCTGGCAGAAATCACCCAACCAAGAGCAGCTTGTGGGAAAGAGAGGTTTATTTTGGCATACAGACTTGAGAGGAAGCTCCACAATGGCAGGGGAAAACGATGACATGAGCAGAGGGTGGACATCACCCCCTGGCCCACATAAGGTGGACAACGGGAACAGGAGAGTGTGCCAAACACTGGCAAAGGGAAACTGGCTATAAAACCCATAAGCCTGTCCCCAATAATACTCTGCCTTCAGGAGGCTTTAGTTTCCAATTGCCATCAGCTGGGGAGACTAGCATTCAGAATACCTAAATTTATGGGTGACACCTGAATCAAACCACCACACTTTGCCTCTGGCCCCCATAAACTGATAACCATACATGATGTAAAATCTAATGCATTCATCCAACTTTAAAAGTACCCATAGTTTTTTTTAAATCAATTCCAATGATGTTCATACATTCCCATAATCCATGGTCTTTTAACTGAGCCATAATACCAAAAAAGATCCTCCAAAACTTGATAATGACACAGAATAAACACCCACACTGCAAAAGATGGCATTGGGCATAGCAAAGAAATATTCATCCAATACAAGATTTAAACAGGGCAAACATCAAACTCTGTAGCTCCAAGTCCAACAACTCTAGCCAGTGACAAGTCTCCAAGTCCGATAATTCTAACCAGGAAGAAGTCTCTGGAGTTCCAATTCCGCCCCTCCAGCTAGTCTACTCACAATCCTGGAACACTTCATCTGGGGCTGGTAGCTCTTCATGGTAGCCATGTCGTGGTCCCAGCTTCTCCATTGGGTCTCCACTGCAACCCATAGTTCATCCTCATGGCCCCATGGGGTCTCCATGCAGGCATCCAGCAAACCTGCTTCACACTGCTCACGGCTATTTCCAAAACACGAGACTGTGTTGCAAACTCAATGACCCTCTCTTTGCTGCATTTCTTATACTCCACAATACCGGGTAGGGTGCCAATTTGTTAATCCAGGGTAGAATAAAGCAGACTTTGAAGAACAGGACACTCCTTGAACACTCAAACCCTTTCAAAAGAGTCTGCATTCTTCCTGTTGCCCCAGTGCAGGTCAGCTAGCCCAATCTCAAAGGTTATAATCTCTCAATTGCAGCTGAACGGGCAGCAGTTCACCCAAAGACTTTTTTTTTCTGTTCCATATCCTTCTGCTCACACTACTTCATTTCTATGCAAAGCAAACCTGCACAACTTCCCAGGACACAGACATAACAGCAAGCTTCTCATGCAAACTGCTGGCCCAGTCCAAGCAAAGCTCTTTCTCACCCTCATAAGCCAAACCTCACAGTCCATAGTTCTTACTGCATTCAGGTCTTTCAACTCTGGCCAGAATAGTTCATCAAGCTGTACTTACAGCACTGCAAGGCATCTCTTAGGCCATGGTTTCAAATCCTCCTACATTCCTCTTGAAAATCATCTCCAAAAGGCCAAAGCCACACAGTCAGGTGTCTAGCAGCAACACCACTCTCGGTACCAACAGTACTGTCGCAGTCAGGTTTGCATTGCTGGTAGAAATCACCCAACCAAGAACAGCTTGTGGGAAAAGAGGTTTATTTTGGCTTACAGACTCGAGGGGGAAGCTCTGTGATGGGAGAGAAAACGATGGCATGAGCAGAGGGTGGACAACACCCCTGGCCAACATAAGGTGGACCATAGCAACAGGAGAGTATGCCAAACACTGGCATGGGGAAGCTAGCTATAAAACCCATAAGCCTGCCCCCAACAATACTCTGCCTCCAGGAGGCTTTAATTTCCAATTGCCACCAGCTGGAGAGACTAGCATTCAGAATACCTAAGTTTATAGGGAACACCTGAATCAAACACCACATTTACGCATTTGGAGGTCAGGAATGGTGGGTGCAGATTGGAGAGCAGACGACAAAGCCAGGAGCTATGGCTACAAAAGGCTGGACAAGGAGCTTTTGTGGTGAGGGACTTTGACTGTGATGGTGGTCGTACAAATTGACATGTGTCACAGATGTGCATAAAACCCAACACACACATCAGGACATGCAAACCGTGAACTCTGCTAGGATTGGTGGATCACATCAGTGTCCGATTCTTGAGTTGGCATTATATTATGTGCATGCAGGATGTTATCACTGGGGAAAATATGCTCCCTCCCTCTCTGTTATTTTAAGCTGCATATGAGGGAACTGGGTGGAGGGAGAAGCCTGGGCACTTGCCCATGTGCTCACAATGGCTGACTGGACTCAAGGCCCTTGGGTTCATGACCTCTGTTCCATGTTTCCATCCCATCTGAGAGACAATCTAATTCCGGAGCTTGTCTTTCCTTGGGCCACATGGCTCTAATGGTGTGGGAGTACTTAACATGGTACTAGAAACCCATGCTGCCACTCACACTCGGGGTGGGGCATGTGAGTGCCGCCTGCTGTGCCCACTAATCCCGGCCCTGGCACTCTGAGCGAGGCTGTCCAGGAGAGCTGCAAGCCATGATAATAGTGCTTCTGAAAAAAAAGAAAAAAAAAAAAAAGAGGACTAACACAAAGAGAGAGAAACTTTCATGACAAAAGGGGACTGTTGCTTTGCATTGCTGATAGAAAAAAAAACTTGAAAAAGAGCCACTTGTGAGAGGAAAGGGTTTATTTTGGCTTACAGACTTGAGGGGGAGCTCCACGATGGCAGAAGAAAATGATGGCATGAGCATAGGGTGGACATCACCCCCGGCCAACATCAGGTGGACAACAACAGCAGGAGAGTGTGCCAGACACTGGCAAGGACAAGCTGGCTCTAATGCCCATACGCCCGCCCCAACAGTACACTGCCTCCAGGAAGCTCTAATTCCCAAATTGCCACCAGCTGGGCACCTAGCATTCAGAACACGTAAGTTTATGGGGGACACCTGAATCAAACAACCACAAGGACCTAGCTTTATGCATTTATGTGTGTTTTAGCATCTGTACCCTCTATCTGGGTTTACAGTGGAAACATCCTCCTGCACTTATTAGATCTATAAAGCAAAAGATTCACTTTTGGGGTGCTTAGGTTTGTGTACTATTTCTACTGCTTGCAGCTCAAACAGTCCCAGCACATAAGCACCCTGCTTGCTATGACTGTGGTGCTGGGAGAGTCTCCCCTCCCAGCACTTTGCCGCCAGCCAAAGTTCTGCTCAGCCATAGGGGCCATCAGCGAATCGTGACTCTGAAGGTACCCAGGGCTGGGTAATCCCCCAGATACTCGGGGGATCCAGTCAAGATCTCTCTCTAGGTGTCCCAAGCTCTGTCTAGATAGAGGAAGGAAGCTGTGTCTTGGGTGGGAGGAGCTCCTCTGGGCAGGGGAGAAGCTGGAGACTCCATCATGGGGTGCACTCCTCACTTTACCTGTCAGCTCATGGAGACTCCATCATGGGGTGCACTCCTCACTTTACCTGTCAGCTCATGCCAAACAATTTATGTTGGTGGCTCTGGAAATACAGATTTTCATCCAGGTTCTGACACTGGCTGAGAATGACATAGGAAAGGTAGAATCCTCATGTGGTGCCTAGGATTTGCCCCTCACCAAGGAACACTCACTGTGGGAGTCTGGGGACTTCTATCACTGATGAGCTGACTGGAACCTTACCTGGAAGTCACAGTGCTTCAGTGAGGACATCACTAGATGCTTAGGGTCATGGTGGCTCCAGAATCAGATGCTCTGTAGGTTACAGGACAGGAAAGTGCCGGCTTGGTGAGCTTTGGTGTGGGTGTGAGAGAGGGTCCCATAATTGCACCTGAACAATGACTTTTTCCTCACTTGTCTCTTACTACTCTTTATTTTTTGTTTTATTATTAATTAATTTATTTATTAGAGAGAGGCAGAGAATGGGGATGCAAGTGCCTCTAGTCCTGCAAGCAAACTCCAGACACATGTGCCACCATGTGCATCTGGCTTACATGGGTTCTAGGGAGTCGTACCTAGGTCCATAGGCTTTGCAGGAAAGCACCTTAAATGCTAAGCTATCTCTCCAGCCCTATTTTTTTTTTTAAGGTAGGGTCTCACTCTGGCCCAGGATGACCTGAAATTCACTACATAGTCTCAGGGTGGCCTCGAACTCACAGCGCTCCTCTTACCTCTGCCTCCTGAGTGCTGGGATTAAAGGCGTGTGCCACCAGGCCCAGCTTTTTTTTTGAAATCAGATCTCTCTCTAGCCCAGGCTGACCTGTAACACAATCTATAGTCCCAGGATGACTTTGAAATCACAGAGATCCTCCTACCTCCGCCTCCCCAGTACTGGAATTAAGGACTACACCACCATCCTAGTTCTTACTAATCTTACCAAGCAAAACGAACGTGAGATTTCCTCCAAAATTGTCCCTAATGCAATGTTTACAGAATGACTGGTGGGAGTCCCACTACTCAACTGAGAGGCAAAATGTTTCTCATCTCATTCTTGCTTTGAAATTTCTCCCCTCCACCACTGCCTCCTCTCCCCTCCACCACTGCCTCCTCTCTCCTCACCACTGCTCCTCTCTCCTCACCTCTCCTCACCACTGCCTCCTCTCCCCTCCACCACTGCCTCCTCTCTCCTCACCACTGCCTCCTCTCCCCTCCACCACTGCCTCCTCTCTCCTCACCACTGCCTCCTCTCTTCTCACCACTGCCTCCTCTCCCCTCACCACTGCCTCCTCTCTCCTCACCACTGCCTCCTCTCTTCACCCACCACTGCCTCCTCTCTCCTCACCACTGCCCTCTCTCCTCACCACTCTCCTCTCTTTCACCACTGCCTCCTCTCCTCCTCCACCACCACGTCCTCTCTTTTCACCTCTGCCTCCTCTCTTCTCACCACTGCCTCCTCTCTCACCCACCACTGCCTCCTCTCTTCTCACACCACTGCCTCCTCTCTCCTCACCACTGCCTCCTCTCTTCTCACCACTGCCTCCTCTCTCTCACCACTGCCTCCTCTCTCCTCACCACTGCCTCCTCTCTCCTCACCACTGCCTCCTCTCTTCACTCACCACTGCCTCCTCTCTTCTCACCACTGCCTCCTCTCTCCTCACCACTGCCTCCTCTCTCCTCACCACTGCCTCCTCTCTTCTCACCACTGCCTCCTCTCTCCTCACCACTGCCTCCTCTCTCCTCACCACTGCCTCCTCTCTTCCTCACCACTGCCTCCTCTCTTCTCACCACTGCCTCCTCACCTCACCACTGCCTCCTCTCTCCTCACCACGGCCTCCTCTCTCCTCACCACTGCCTCCTCTCTCCTCACCACTGCCTCCTCTCTCCTCACCACTGCCTCCTCTCTCCTCACCACTGCCTCCTCTCTCCTCACCACTGCCTCCTCTCTCCTCACCACTGCCTCCTCTCTCCTCACCACTGTCTCCTCTCTCCTCACCACTGCCTCCTCTCTCCTCACCTACTGCCTCCTCTCTCCTCACCACTGCCTCCTCTCTCCTCACCACTGTCTCCTCTCTTCCTCACCACTGCCTCCTCTCTCTCACCACTGCCTCCTCTCTCCGCACCACTTGCCTCCTCTCCTCCTCACAACTGCCTCCTCTCATCCTCACCACTGCTCTCCTCTCTTCTCACCACTGTCTCCTCTCTTCTCACCACTGCCTCCTCTCTCCTCACAACTGCCTCTCTCTCCTCACCACTGCCTCCTCTCTTCATCATCCACTGTCTCCGCTCTCCTCACCACTGCCTCCTCTTCTCCTCACCACTGTCTCCTCTCTCTCGTCCTCTCTCACCATGGGCCTCCTATCTCCTCACCACTGCCTTCCTCTCTCTCTCCTCACCACTGCCTCCTCTCTCCATCACCACTGGCCTCATCTCTCCTCACCACTGCCTCCTCTCTCCTCACCAACTGCCTCCTCTCTCCTCACCACTGCCTCCTCTCTCCTCTCTCTCTCACCACCGCCTCCTCTCTCCTCACCACTGCCTCCTCTCCTCTCATCTGCCTCTCTCTTCTCACCACTGCCTCCTCTCTCTCACCACTGCCTCCTCTCTCCTCACCACTGCCTCCTCTCTCCTCACCACTGCCTCCTCTCTCTCACCACTGCCTCCTCTCTCCTCACCACTGCCTCCTCTCTCCTCACCACTGCCTCCTCTCTCCTCACCACTGCCTCCTCTCTCCTCACCACTGCCTCCTCTCTCCTCACCACTGCCTCCTCTCTTCTCACCACTGCCTCCTCTCTTCTCACCACTGCCTCCTCTCTTCTCACCACTGCCTCCTCTCTCCTCACCACTGCCTCCTCTCTTCTCACCACTGCCTCCTCTCTCCTCACCACTGCCTCCTCTCTCCTCACCACTGCCTCCTCTCTCCTCACCACTGCCTCCTCTCTCCTCACCACTGCCTCCTCTCTTCTCACCACTGCCTCCTCTCTTCTCACCACTGCCTCCTCTCTCTCACCACAGCCTCCTCTCTTCCTCACCACTGCCTCCTCTCTCCTCACCACTGCCTCCTCTCTCCTCACCACTGCCTCCTCTCTCCTCACCACTGCCTCCTCTCTCTCACCACTGCCTCCTCTCTTCTCACCACTGCCTCCTCTCTCTCACCACTGCCTCCTCTCTTCTCACCACTGCTCCTGCCTCCTCTCTCTCACCACTGTCCTCCTCTCTTCCCTCACCACTGCCTCCTCTCTCCTCACCACCTGCCTCCTCTCTCCTCACCACTGCCTCCTCTCTCCTCACCACTGCCTCCTCTCTCCTCACCACTGCCTCCTCTCTCCTCACCACTGCCTCCTCTCTCCTCACCACTGCCTCCTCTCTTCCTCACCACTGCCTCCTCTCTCCTCGACCACTGCCTCCTCTCTCCTCACCACTGCCTCCTCTCTCCTCACCACCTACCTCTCTCTCCTCACCACTGCCTCCTCTCTTCCTCACCACTGCCTCCTCTCTCCTCACCACTGCCTCCTCTCTCCTCTCCACTGCCTCCTTCTCTTCTCACCACTGCCTCCTCTCTCCTCACCACTGCCTCCTCTCTCTCACCACTGCCTCCTCTCTCCTCACCACTGCCTCCTCTCTCCTCACCACTGCCTCCTCTCTTCTCACCACTGCCTCCTCTCTCTCACCACTGCCTCCTCTTCCTCACCACTGCCTCCTCTCTTCCTCACCACAGCCTCTCTCTCCTCACCACTGCCTCCTCTCTTCTCACCACTGCCTCCTCTCTTCCTCACCACTGCCTCCTCTCTCCTCTCCACTGCCTCCTCTCTCCTCACCACTGCCTCCTCTCTCCTCACCACTGCCTCCTCTCTCCTCACCACTGCCTCCTCTCTCTCACCACTGCCTCCTCTCTCACCACTGCCTCCTTCCTCCTGCCTCTCTCACACTGCCCCTCTCTCACCAGCTCCTCTTCCACACCTCCTCCTTCACCACGCTCTCTCCTCCACCCCTCCTCACACTGCTCCTCTCTCCTCACACGCTCTCTCTCCTCACATGCCTCTCTCCCCGCTCTCCTCACATGCCTCCTTCTCTACACGCCTCTCTCTCCCTTCCTCTCTCTCACTGCTCTCTTTCACCCCTCTTTCTACCCGCCTCTCCTCACCAGCCTCTCTTTCCCACTGCCTCCTCTCTCTCACAGCTCCTCTCTCTCACCCTGCCTCTCTCTCTACCCTCTCTCTCTCACCATGCCTCTCTTCACCACTGCCTCCTTCTCCACTGCCTCCCTCCTCACCACTGCCTCTCTCTCACACTGCCTCCTCTCTCCTCACAGCCTCTCTCTCTACCAGCTCCCTCTCTCACACGCCTCCCTCTACACTCCTTACGTACACTGCCTTCTTCTCCACTCCTCTACAGCCTCCTTTAACTGTCCCTCACCATGCTCCTCTCTCTCCCATCTCTTCTACCATCTCCCTCTCACACGCCTCCCCTCACCTCTCTCTTCTCCCACTCTCCTCTCTCCCACCACGCTCTTCTCTCCACCTCTCTTCTCACCACGCCTCCTCTCTCTCACACTGCTCTCCTCCACCTCTCTCTCTCTCACTGCCTCCTTCACTCTCCTCTCTCACCATGCTCCTCTCACCATGCTCTCTCTCCTCCATGCTCTTCTCTCCGCCCCTCTCTCACCACGCTCCTTCTCCCACACTGCCTCCTTCCCACCCTGCTCCTCTCTCCTCCCACCCTCCTCTCTCCCATCCCCTCTCTCCTCCACGCCTCCTCCTCTCCACTCCTCTCTCTCCCACGCTCTCTCCTCCCACTGCCTCCTCTCTCACACTGCCTCCTCTCTCCTCACCACTGCCTCCTCTCTCTCACCACTGCCTCCTCTCTCCTCACCACTGCCTCCTCTCTTCTCACCACTGCCTCCTCTCTTCTCACCACTGCCTCCTCTCTTCTCACCACTGCCTCCTCTCTCTCTCACCACTGCCTCCTCTCTCTCTCACCACTGCCTCCTCTCTCTCACCACTGCCTCCTCTCTTCTCACCACTGCCTCCTCTCTCTCACCACTGCCTCCTCTCTTCTCACCACTGCCTCCTCTCTCTCACCACTGCCTCCTCTCTCTCACCACTGCCTCCTCTCTCCTCACCACTGCCTCCTCTCTTCTCACCACTGCCTCCTCTCTCTCACCACTGCCTCCTCTCTTCTCACCACTGCCTCCTCTCTCTCACCACTGCCTCCTCTCTCCTCACCACTGCCTCCTCTCTCCTCACCACTGCCTCCTCTCTTCTCACCACTGCCTCCTCTCTCCTCACCACTGCCTCCTCTCTCCTCACCACTGCCTCCTCTCTCCTCACCACTGCCTCCTCTCTCTCTCCCCACCACTGCTCCTCTCTCTCACCACTGCCTCCTCTCTCTCTCCTCACCACTGCCTCCTCTCTTCTCACCACTGCCTCCTCTCTCCTCACCACTGCCTCCTCTCTTCCTCACCACTGCCTCCTCTCTCCTCACCACTGCCTCCTCTCTCCTCACCACTGCCTCCTCTCTTCTCACCACTGCCTCCTCTCTTCCTCACCACTGCCTCCTCTCTCTCTCACCACTGCCTCCTCTCTTCTCACCACTGCCTCCTCTCTCTCACCACTGCCTCCTCTCTCCTCACCACTGCCTCCTCTCTCTCACCACTGCCTCCTCTCTCCTCACCACTGCCTCCTCTCTCCTCACCACTGCCTCCTCTCTCCTCACCACTGCCTCCTCTCTCCTCACCACTGCCTCCTCTCTCCTCACCACTGCCTCCTCTCTTCTCACCACTGCCTCCTCTCTCCTCACCACTGCCTCCTCTCTCCTCACCACTGCCTCCTCTCTCCTCACCACTGCCTCCTCTCTTCTCACCACTGCCTCCTCTCTCTCACCACTGCCTCCTCTCTCCTCACCACTGCCTCCTCTCTTCTCACCACTGCCTCCTCTCTCTATCCACCACTGCCTCCTCTCTTCTCACCACTGCCTCCTCTCTCCTTCACCACTGCCTCCTCTCTTCTCACCACTGCCTCCTCTCTCCATCCACCACTGCCTCCTCTCTCCTCACCACTGCCTCCTCTCTTCTCACCTCTGCCTCCTCTCTCCTCACCACTGCCTCCTCTCTTCTCACCACTGCCTCCTCTCTCATCACCACTGCCTCCTCTCTTCTCACCTCTGCCTCCTCTCTCCATCCACCACTGCCTCCTCTCTTCTCACCTCTGCCTCCTCTCTCCATCCACCACTGCCTCCTCTCTTCTCACCTCTGCCTCCTCTCTCCATCCACCACTGCCTCCTCTCTTCTCACCTCTGCCTCCTCTCTCCAACCACCACTGCCTTCTCTACTGCCACCACTGCCTGTTCCCTCCTCACCACTGCAACCTCACCGCACCCACCACTGCCTTGTCTTTCCTCATCACTGCCTCCTCTCTCAACCCCACCACTGCCTCCTTTATCCTCACCACTGCCTCCTCTCTCTATCTACCGCTGCCTCCTCTCTCCTCACCACTGCCTCCTTTCACCCATCTGCCACCTTTACCCACATTTCCCTACCTCTCCTCCTGCTCCATCTATTCTTTTCCATATTACTCCATTATTTCTGTTTTTCTAGCCTGATCCCCTTTGCCAAATTCTACTCTTTCTTCCCATTGAGGTTGGTACTGAAGGCACTTGATGGCATGTGAGGCTGGTCCCAGAGAATGGCCCTCAGAATTACAAATGAAGCCAACAGCTCCTACTCTTGCCACACACTGTCCTATGCACTTTTATTCTCTCAGCAGCTTAATTGGCTAGATGTGGATGTAATCTCCACATTTCAGGTGAACAAAGACACAGAATGCTAAATAATTGTCCAAGGTCACAGAGCCACTGAGTGGAATAGACAGAAATAAAACCCTGGTGTGTGTGTCTTTTCCATGTTCAATAGCACTGGTAGGGGTCTCCCTTGGATGATGGTCAAAGCCTTGACAAAATGTATGAGGCAGCTGATGTGATGGTTCATACATGTAATCACAGCTCCTAGGAGGTTGAGCAAGAAAGATTCCAAGTTCCAAGTCAGCCTGAGCTACATAGTCAGACCCTGGCTCAATAAAAAGTTTGTCAGAGTTGGGAAGATGGCTCAGCAGTTAAAAGTGCTTGCTTGCAAAGCCTACCATCCAGGGTTTCAATTCCCAAGCTGCTCACATAAACTGGACACAAAAAGTAGCACAAGCATCTGGTGCTTGTTTACAGTGGCAAAAGGCACTGGTGTGTCCACACACCACACACAAACACACACACACACACACACACACACACACACACTCATGCACATTTATGTGTGCACGCAAATAAAAAAACAAAAATAGAAAAGTTGATGTTAAACTGTGCGTGTTGGTGGGTGGGCTGCACATGTGTGTGGAGGCCGAGGACTACAGTGTCTTACTCAATTGCTCTCTACCTTGCTTTTTGAGATCAAGTTTCTCATTAAACTTGGAGTTCACTGATTGGGCCAGACAAGCTATCTAGCAAGCCTCAGAGATCCTATTGTCTCTGCCTCCCAGCACTGGGATACAGGTGCACTACCATTCCTGGTATTTTACATGGGTGCTAGGGATCTGAACTCAGGTCCTCTTGTTTATGCAGCATGTACTTTACCCGCTGAGCCATTTCCCCAGGCTAATTAACCTGGGGAAAAGTAGAACATGAGTATGTAAGCCAGGAACTGTGTGCAGGTGGGATTGACCTTCACCCTGGCTCCAGGGGAAGCCATCTGTCCAACCAGGAGTCACATGTTTCTGGCCATAGTGATTAATTGAGTGGTAGGTGCTGGACACAAAGCAGATTTGGAAGTTTGATGGCTCCTAGTAGTTGGAGAGCAGAATACCATTTTTGCATTGAGCCTGAGTTGTGTGGTTAGCACTAAACTCATTACTGTAAAGACAAGGAGACATAGGATGATGAGTTCCTCCAGGAGCCCTGGGCCCCTGGTCCCCTCCACTTGAACTATAGGAGTTGAAATATAGGAGAGGAGTGGGTTTCCCCCACCAAATGCAGGACTGATCCCACACTCCTTCCTGCTGCCATCAGCTCTACATATATTCGAATGGATTCTTCTTTCATGGCCCAGCCCTGTGCCAAGCCAAACCAAGCCAGATGGAGGAAGCAAGCCTAATCTTGCTAAGTGAAGGGATACCACCTGGAAGGCTGATCATCAGAATCCCAGTCCCACCCTTCTGCTGAGATGCTCCTACTTGGCCAAAGTCTCCTGTATCTACGTCCTGAGCTTTCTTCCGTCTCTAGGTTATAGGACAAGGATTCCACCCTGCCTCATATTCCTGTTTTCTAGGAATAGCTCCCAAGGTCTCCCTGATGCTGCATGGATGTGTTTTCCTCTGAGTCACATAGGGTGTTTTGGCATCTATATGCATGTGGTATGAGTGCATGTGTATGTGTGTTCATATGTGTGTGGGTGCACACTTGTATGTAGGTGCATGTTCATATGTGTGCGGAGGCCAGAGGCTGACATTAGGCTATGTATCAGTTATCTTCTTGCTGCTGGGACAAAATTCAGCATATGAAAGGAAAGGGTTTATTTTGGCTTACAGTTTCTAAAGGAAGTTTATCATGGTGGGGAAAGCGTGGCCAGAATGGCCAGCCAGCATCACATCTTCATACCAGCAGGGAGGAAGTGGAAAGCACAGGAGCACCAAGCGGGGATGGACTGTAACACCCCAAGCACCCCCAGTGATATGCCTCCTCCAGCAAAGCTTTATCTCCTAAACGTTCCACAAGCTTCCCAAACAGTGCCACCAACTGGCGATCAAGATTCAAACACATAAGTCTATGGGTGACACATTACATCCAAACCACTGCAAGTCGCTTCTCCAGTCACTCTCTGTCTGGAGGCAGGGTCACTAACTGAACCAGGAGATCATCAATTATGTTAGATTAGCCAGCAGCAAGCCTTGTGGGCCCTCCTATCTCCCCCTCTCCAGCACTGAAATTACAGTTATGCATTTCCACACCCAGCTTCTACATGGGTACTGGGATCCAAACTCAGCTTCTTGGGCTTGTATGGCTAGCACCTTATCTCCCCAGCTCCTCACTTAGTTTTTTTTTAATATTTTATTTTTATTTATTTATTGTGTGTGTGTGAGAGATAGATAGATAGATAGATAGAGATAGAGAGAGAGAGAGAGAGAGAGAGAGAGAGAGAATGGGTGCACCAGTGCCTCCAGCTGCTGAAAACAAACTCCAGATACTTACACCATCTTGTGCATCTAGCTTACATGGGCCTTAAGGAATCGAACCTGAGTCCTTTGGTTTTGTAGGCAAGCACTTTAACCACTAAGCCATCCCCCAGCCTCCTCATATAGTTTCTTTTCTTTTCTTTTTTTTTTAGAGAAAGTGAGAGAGACAGAGAAAGAGGAAAAAGAGAGAGAGAGAGAGAGAGAGAGATAATAGAGAATTGGCATGCCAGGGCCTCAGCCACTATAATCAAACTCCAGACACTTCCATCACTTAGTGGGCCTGTGCAACCTTGCACTTGCCTCGCCTTTGTGCATCTAGCTAATGTGGGATCTGAAAAGCAGAACATGGGTCCTTAGGCTTTGCAGGCATGCACCTTAACAACTAAGCCATCTCTCCAGCTCCCTCACATAGTTTTAAATGGATGGAATATTCCTTGATGTCATCTAAAACTAGGTATGTAGGGGCTGAGGAGATTGCTCAGTGGTTAAAGGTGCTTGTTTGCAAAGCCTGCTGGCATAAGTTCGATTTCTCAGTACCCACATAAAGCTCGACAGGCATTTGATTGCAGCAGCAAGACAGACCCTGGCTACCCCCATACCTCTCAAACAAGGGGAAATAAAGAAATAATTTTAAAAAACCTTATCTATGAGGGAAGCTTCAATTTTCACTAGGTGGCTCTGTTTCATAGAAGTTCACAGTAAGTTGTTAAGGCTACAGGCATTGAAAGATCAGGGTGTCCCCAGACCTGCCAATGTTTATTCAAATTAATAGCATAGCCAAAACATCAAAAAAAAAAAAAATGGACATGTTGAAATGACTTCCTTCTAGAAATGCTTGCTGGTAAATACTAAAACAAGTCTTATTTGGGGCAGATATCACAACTTAGCTACTGTTCTGTGAGGGTGCTTGGTCTGCCTCATGAGTTATGTGGCTCTGGTATCATTCATTCATTCGTTCATTCATGCATGCATGCAACAAATACTGTTGCCTCTGCAGTGCTTACCTTCTGTTCCAGTGGTGTAGAGTCAAGCAATGAGTAAGGTAAATATGTGAACACTATAGTGTCGTGAGGAGATGAGCACTCTGCAGAAAAGAAAAGCAAGAAAAGGGGTGGAAGTTTCAGGGTCTGGGGTAAGAGTGGTCAGGGGAGGCTCCAAGAGTGTAAGACTGAAGAGAAGTCCTGAGGAAGGTAAGTGAGCCACATGACCCTAGAGGGGGAGGGGCAGCACACTGCCAACTTCTGGAGCAGCTATGGTGCAGGCCTCCAGTACTCAGGGCAAGTCCTGAGTAACCCCAGCCGAGAGCGCAGCCATGCCAGGCCATTGCTCTCGTGTCATGGTAGACAGCCATGTGCAGTTCATCTCCTCTGCAAGGACTGTCATTTAAACTCTGCTAAGAGTTGCTCCATTGCCCTTGAGGGGGGAGGGCAGAGTGTTCAGTGAACATCGATTAAGCATCACTCTGGTGTCCAGACCCGTGAGAGAGACTGGCCAGAAAACCTGACCCAAAAGAGTAGGACTCCACCAAGCCTGGCGGGGCAGGCCTGCCATCCCAGCTACTTGAGAGGTGGAGACAGGCAGGAGGATCACAAAGTCAAGGCCAGCATGGGCAACTTAGTAGGATTCTGTCTCAGAATAAAAAGTCACAAAGGACTAGGGATGTATCTCAGTGATAGTGCCTAACATATGCAAAGGCTTGGGTTTAATCCACAGTGTTATAAAAGAAAAAGATTAGAAAAGAAATAAAATTATAACTTGCTAATTGGGAGAGACAGAAAAGGGGCATCTGGCCTGGAAAGGGGGACACCAGGCGATTTCCTATCTCTTTGAGCTTTTCATCAAAATCCCCATCAATGCTGTTCTGGCTGAGACCTCCATCTCCCCAGATCTTTCCAGGGGTGGCGGCTCAGTATTCAGCCTCCAGACAAATATCACCCCCGCACACACACACTGAAAGACCTTCCCAGGGTGCATTAGCTCCCCAACTCCCTGCCTCCTCCACGAGAGCTGGACTCATTTTTCTCTTATCCAACCCTCCTTCTCCAAGACAAGACCTAATAGAAGGCACCCAATAGTCAATGAACTTATTTACTGAACAGGGACCACTGACACCTCCTTGAACAACCCCCACACCCTATCCTGTCTTCCTTCAGCCTCATTCATCCCTGGTCCCAATGTGGAGGACTGTTTCATCCATTCCTGGGTGTTCTCTCTGGCAGGACCAACTGTTGTCCTCTGTCCCAGAAGACTCGAGGCAATGACATGGTCAAGATGATGGACTGTAGGCTGGAGAGATCTGTCAGGGTCTCTGGCTCTGCCACTTTCCAATGGTGTGCCCTTGGAGGTTAAATAACATCTCTGAGCCCCAACCTCAGTTTCTCCCACTTGGACACAGGCTTCATGCTCTTTTCAAACAGTAATTACCACATGTCTGGAAGGGTCACTTGTACCACCACCTTCCTGGGAATGAGCCCTACCTATGTTCCAGCCCCCAGAGGCCCTGGAAGATAGACCTACAAAATGAAGAGTCCAAACTCAGTGATTGTGCCCCTGGGGATCAGGAGCTAGTGATGCAGGGATGGCTAATGAGCTTCCTACACTGCTCTCTCCCACCGCAGGTGGCATGGCAGCCTTCCAGGCCCGCCGGCTGAGCCCAGCACCTGCCCCTCCACGTCTCATTTCACTGCAGTGCCCTAAAAAACTAACCAAGCTGAAATAACTCATCCCAAGGCTACTTGTCCTACACCATTATTCAGAGTTCTCACAGGCCTAGCCTCATTCCTGCCTTCCAGTCCTTTTCCTCTGCTGGGAACAGTTGCCCATGGTCATTGGCAAGGGGATTCTTTAACCCTTGTGTTGGGCCTTGCTTGGGATAGGAGAAGAAGGAGGCTGGAGGGCTTTCTATGGCTATAGATTTCTGCAGTGACCCCTTTCACTCCTGAGTATCCTTCCTGGGTGTCTCTTGTGGATGTGGTCACAATTCCATTAGGATATGGTAAATGTCACCAGTGAGCATTCATAGAGAGTAGGCAGGGTGTGGTGACTTCAGTGATAGACTGGGGATCACCTTGCCTGGGCTTAAATCCTGGAGCCAGTATTTGATAACTGTAATTTCAGGTTTCAGTCCAAAATAATACTAACTTTATATGGCAGGGTGGTGGCGGTCAGGATGGAACCCAAGGTGGTAGGGACAGAACCCATGGTGTGGGCATGGTAGTAGGGACAGAACATGTGTTAAACATGTTCTGTACTACGGGGCTCACCTATTGCCCCTGATGTTAGCTTTCATACTACATATGGCTTGCTTCATGGTGGCTGGCATTGCTTATAAACCCTCAAATGAAAAGTAATACTACCTAATTTTTTTTCATAATTTTTTATGAGAGAGACAGACAGAGAGAGAGAGAGAGAGAATTGGTGCACTAGGGTGTCCAGCCACTGCAATCAAACTCCAGATGCATGCATCACCTTGTGCACATGTGTGATCTTGCACACTTGCATCACTTTGTGTGTCTGGCTGATGTGGGATCTGGAGAGTCAAACATGGTCCTTAGGCTTCACAGGCAAGTGCCTTGACCACTAAGCCATGTCTCCAGCCCCTAGATAATATTTATCAGGAGCCAAATGCCCTCTAATGCAATAGTGGTAAGTCTGTTCTGGTGGTAACCAACTGCTCTCATATTGGATTTGAGGCTTACTCCATGTCTAGAAGACAGAATTCCATAGCACTCCTCCCCATCCCCTTACATTCTTTCCACCCCCTCTTCTGTAATGTTTCCTCAGCCTTGGAGGTTGTGCTCATCTCAATTTCTGATCTACAGAACTGTGAAATCATTATAAAATACTATTTACATTAGGTCTGTGATAACTAGTTCCACCACAGTTGAAGACAAATATTACAATTTGTCACCACCTGGCTCTGTCCAATAGGAAACTGACATAGGATGGCAGTGAGGTGAAGAGTGCCCACACCTGGAGCACAATGATGAGACATCACAAGCCAGGGCACATCTGTCCTAGAGTTACTGCCTGTTGTGGTAGAGGCGTCTCAATTAGCACTCAGTGCTCAATAGTCACTTATTCTCAGTAGTCTGATGAGTTTTGAGTCTCCTCAGTGGTCACCACCCACTGCAGACAGAAGCTTCTCTGACAAAAAGTGAGAACATGAGAAATAGACAGTTACATACATGGAGCCCATGGGTCAGTGTTAAGCCAGGACAGATCCTCAGAATGCTGATATAGAGGGAACTGAGCAGGGTCCTTGGAGTCCTGGAGGTGTCCAGGCACATGTGAAAATCTCTACTAAGCACGGTCTTTGGAGGCCTGGAGGTGCCCAAGCACATGTGAAACCTCTCAGAAACTCCCAACAAAAGCTGGGTGGTGATGTGGCAGAGGCTCTTTTTTGCCCCTGGACCTACTCTTTCCTTTCCTTAGTAATAGGACTGTGTCACAGGGACAGAAAATGTGAGGTGACAAAGAGGATTTACTTTAGTTCGTGGTTTCAGGGATTTCAGTCCATTATGTCAGGGAGTTCATGGCACAGTAGAGAAACTCACATTATTACAACCAGGAAGGAGAGAGGACCCCCATAGACATGCCCCAGAGGCCTACTTCCTCCAGCTAGATCTGACCTTCTAAGTTTTCTAGAACTCCTCAAATGGCATCACTTAGAGACCAGCCCTCCAATTCATGAGCCCTTTGTGGTAAACACTTCATATCTAAATCCAAACAAGAATTCCACAGGCAACTTCATTTTCTGGCCTCCCTTGCAGCTAGCTAGTGAAGCCATATTTTTGCCAGTGGAATGTGATGGGACACTTATTTAAAAGGAAATGTGTTGGTTTCAACTTGCTCTGTTCCCCTTTTTCTGTAGCCTGGAAGCGGACTTGGTGGTGGTTCATGAGCTCTGATGTGGGTGAGAACCATGTCTCAAGGGAAGGTGAAGTAGCAAGGCACAAGGATCCTGGGACACTGGGTGACCTTATGGAGCTGAGCTGCCTCCCAGCCTGGGAGCACTGTCAAGCTCTGTGACGTGTGAGAGAATAAGATTTCTACTCTGTTTGAAACACTATGTATGTGGGTCTCTCTGTTCCAGCAGCACCCTGTGCCCTGACTAACACAGTCAGCAGTGAGTAAGAAGGGACCTGTGCAAGCAAATTATGTGTATAAATAATGGGCATGAATGCTGACACAACCTCATTTGTGCCACAAGGCTGGTGAAGCCTGGGGACATTTGGTTTATATAATGACCCCGTTGTGTGCTAAGCACTACAGAGTATTAGGGAGCTGCTAGGATTCAGAGATTTCACTCTGTCATGCTATGGTAGAACAGAGAAACATCACCACAGTAGCCAGGAAGGAAAGAGAGAGCACACACTTGGGGTGGTGGGGGGGAGGAGATCAGAGAGGAGGGAGAGAAGAAGAGGGGAGAGAAGGGGGACACAGAGAGAAGAGAGAGAGAGAAGAGGGAAAGGGAGGGTAGGGGGAAGGAGGGAAAGGGAAGAGAAGAGAGAGAGGAGAGAGAAAAGAAGAGGAGAGAAGAGGGGAACAGAGGGGAAGGAAATGAAGAATGATAGAGGGGAGGAGAGGGGAGTGAGGGGAGGAGAATGGAGAAGAGAAAGTGAGGAGGGGAGGGGAGAGGAGATCGAGATAGATAGATAGATAGATAGATAGATAGATAGATAGATGGAGAGACAGAGAGAGAGAGAGAGAGAGAGAGAGAGAGAGAGAGAGAGAGAGAGACTGACCAAGACTCCTCTCTGGCTTGTCACAGAACCCAGCAGTTCCCTTCACTTCTTAGCCTGTGTTCTCTGTCCTGTAATGCTGTCTGTCTGTCTGTCCTTTCTCTCAGGCATGGCTGTATAACAGCTCTAAGCTGCCTCAATGGAGGAGGCTGAAAAGGAACACAGCCACCTTCAGGGATACGGGCCCACAACAAATGGGCAGCAGCCCTCGGACACATGTGCCCAGGCTTATGATGTCTCATCATTGTGCTCCACATGTGGGTACTCTTCACCTCACTGCCATCCTGTGTCTCCTTTCCTATTGGGCAGAGCCAGGTGGTGATAAATTGTGATATTCATCTTCAATTGTGGTGGAACTAGTTACCACAGACTTAATGGAAATAGTATGTAGTCATGATCTCACAGTTCTGTAGATCAGAAGTTAGGATGAGCACAGCTAGATTCTCTGCTTAAGGTCTCAGAAATCCAAAGACACTGGTCACACTGGGCTCACATCTGGGGGCTTTGGGGAGGAATTTACTTCTAAGGTCATCATCTTTTTTTTTTTTTTTTTGAGGTAGGGTCTCACTCTAGCTCAGACTGACCTGGAACTTACTCGGTAGTCCCAGGCTGGCCTCCAACTCATTAAGCTCATTCTTGATGTTGGGAGAATTTAGTTTCTTGTGGGTGTAAGACTGAGGTCTCAGTTCTCTTGCTGGCTATCATCCACAGTCATTGTCAGCTCCAAGTTGCCATTCTCTGGTTTCTTACACCTGGACCCTCCATATGTAAAGTAATTAATGGTACCTTCAATCTTTGTTATCCTTTGAATGTTACCCTTCTGCTACCAGAAAAGTTGGTGCTTTCCTTTACATGTGATTAAATCTTGTGATTGATTCTATCAGACTCTAGGAAAACCTTCCTATTTTTTTTATTAACTCAAAGTCATTTGATAAGTACTATAAATTACAATGACAAAATCTCTTTAACTGAGCAAGGCAACATAATCCCAGGAATGATATTTCATCATATTTATAGCCCTAAGGATTTGAACAGAAAATCTTAGAAGCCAACATAGAATGCTGCCTACTGCATTTATAACTCAATTTTCTCTTAGAATGTTTAAGCTTTCCCTTTCCTGAGGGGGAAAGGTATTCTCGTGATTTAGATTTAGGGGAAGCCCCTCACTATGTCCATGCAAGGATACCTGAAGTGGTGGGGTTAAGAGCATGCACTCAAACATCTGAATGTTGGACAAATGATGTATTGGTCACTATGTTGGTTAATACAAGTGATGGCCATATGTAAAAGAACTGCACCTTTTGTAGACAGTATTATTGAGCACTAGAGTTGTAGCACAGGGTGGAGCACTTGCCAAGCATGTGTAAGGCCCTGTTTCCTTCCCCAGAATAACAAACACAAAAACAAAGCAAAGAAGAGGCTGGAGAGATGGCTTAGTAGTTAAGGCACTTGCCTTCAAAGCTTAGAGATATAGCTCAGTTCTAAGCACAAACAATTTTCTGGGTTTGATCCCCAGCACCCTTCTCCAAACCCAGATGAGGGCTGAGAAAATAGCTCAGTGGGTAAAGTACTTGCCATGCAAGCATGAAGACCTGAGTTTCGATCCCCAACACCCATGTAAAAAGCTGGATGTGGCAGTGTGTGTTATAATCCCAATGCTGGGATGTGGAACCATGAGGATCACTGGGGCTTCCTGCTCAGCCAGTCACATTGATGAGCCTCAAGTTCAGTGAGAGACCCTGTTGCAAAAATATTATGTTGGAAAATGATTGAGAAAGATACCTAACTGCTGCCCTCGACAGGCACATGCACACATGGAGAGTGTATTTATTCACCCCTCTATATTTACTGAAAAAATATGGTGTCAGGTTCTGGGAGCTTGGTACAGAAAGAAGAGAGACAGGCCCTATCTTTGACTTGTCTCATTCAGAAGGTAGTGGAGAGACACTGAGGATGACACATCAGCTAAGGGTGAGGAAGGCAGTGGTGGACAAAGAACTGCAGCACAAATTCTACATGGGACCAGAAGGAAAACAGACAAGTTCAGAGAATCAGAGAACTAAACTCTAAGTAAGCTGGTTCACAGAAGGAAACCCATTTCCCAGGGTTCCATGAGGGACCAGAAGGACAACATCTGCCAGGGTTCTACAAGGGACCAGAATGACAACATCTTTCAGGGTTCCATGAGGGACCAAAAGGACACCAACTCCCAGGGTTCTATGAGGACCAGAAGGGTACCATCTCCCAGGGTTCCATGAGAGACCAGAAGAACACCATTCCCAGGGTTCTATGAGGGACCAGAAGGACACCATCTCCCAGGGTTCCATGAGGGACCAGAAGGACACCATCTCCCAGGGTTACATGAGGGACCAGAAGGACACCATCTCCCAGGGTTCCATGAGGGACCAGAAGGACACCATCTCCCAGGGTTCCATGAGAGACCAGAAGAACACCATTCCCAGGGTTCTATGAGGGACCAGAAGGACACCATCTCCCAGGGTTCCATGAGGGACCAGAAGGACACCATCTCCCAGGGTTACATGAGGGACCAGAAGGACACCATCTCCCAGGGTTCCATGAGGGACCAGAAGGACACCATCTCCCAGGGTTCCATGAGAGACCAGAAGAACACCATTCCCAGGGTTCCATGAGGGACCAGAAGGACACCATCTCCCAGGGTTCCATGAGGGACCAGAAGGACACCATCTCCCAGGTTTCCATGAGGGACCAGAATGACACTATCTCCCAGGGTTCCATGAGGGACCAGAATGACACCATCCCCAGGGTTCTGTGAGGGACCAACAGGACACCATCTCCCAGGTTTCCATGAGGGACCAGAATGACACTATCTCCCAGGGTTCCATGAGGGACCAGAAGGACACCAGTTCCCTGGGTTCTGCAAGAGACAAGAAGGACACCAGCTCCCAGGGAATTTAGATATCAAGCCTGTAAGTAACCTGATTCACAGAGTTGTGTCTGGGTTACCAGAAAACTCTTATTTACTAACTTAGCCACACTCAAATAAAAACAACTGTCAGGGTATAACAATGTAAGTAAATGAAACAATCTAATGTGAACAAAAGAATAGGCCAAATGTGTTGGCAAACAGTGATGGGCCAGGTCCTGAGTGTCCTGAGTAGCCGGGGAGTGGTGGACTCTTGATACTGGCCAAGGAAAGTCAATATTTAATTTACCTGCATATCTACAGTACCTGATACCTGGTAGGCACCCAACATCTGAATGTTGAAAAAATGATGTATTGGTCTCTATGTTGGTTAATATAATTGCTGGCCATATGTAAAAGAATTGTACATTTTGTGAACAATATTATTGAGCACTGGAGTTGCAGCACAGGTTGGAGCACTTGCCAAGCATGTGGAAGGCCCGGTTTTCTTCCCCAGCATAGCAAACACAAAAACGAAACAAAACTGGTGCTGGAGAGATGGTGTACCTCTTCTCTGTCTCTGTCTCTCTCCTCTCTGTATCTCTATGCTTACAAATAAATGAATGAAATAAATCTTTTTTAAAAAAGAAAAAAACCTACAATCCATAACAAAACACAAATAAACAACCATTAATGAGGACTCCTCCTCTGCATCTCTCAAGTCACCCAAATTAAAGGATGGCCGACTCTCCAATCTGCTTATGACCAAGGGAGTTCCTGGAACCCAGGACTTTCAGTTAAAACCAAGATGAGTTTCTAAATCTCAAGAGACTTTTGGTGTTAGCTCTCGGAAAGTCTTGGGAGAATTGAGATAAGTTGGTCACTCTACCCTAAATAAACACCTTAAGGCTATTCATCTGTTGGGGTGGTTTGCTTCAGGGTTCCCCCATAAACTTAGGTGTTCTGAATGCTAGGTTCCCAGCTGATGGAGATTTGGGAGTTAATGCCTCCTGGAGGCAGTGTATTGTTGGGAGCGGGCTTACGGGTGTTATAGCCAGTTTCCCCTTGCTAGTGTTTGGCATACTCTTCTATTGCTGTTGTCCGCCTGATGTTGGCAAGGAGGTGATGTCCACCCTCTGCTCATGCCATCGTTTTCCCCTGCCATGATGAGGCTTCTCCTCAGGCCAAAATAAGCCTTTTTTCCCAAGCTGCTCTTGGTCAGGTGATTTCTGCCAGCAGTGAGAACCTGACTGCCACATCTGTTAAACCAGAGCTCTTCCTGTCACAGTGGAGAGAAGATGGAAGGCTCTCCTGGTTTCCTCTTTGCTTTGACCTCAAGGGAGCGCCAAGGTCAGCTTATGGGTAATATTGGTAGCATTTGTCCAGTGAGGTTGTCTGAAATAATTGATTCTGCCTTACCTTTTTATTGACTTTATTCACACAGCACAGTTGTACCCAGGATTATATTAAGTTAATCTTTCTGAGCAGGTAGGAGAGAATGTCTGTACTTTTATCTTTTTACTTCCCTTCTACTGTCTATTTCATTCTTAGTGTTTGTTGTTTGGGAGTTTGATCAACCACAGCCCATGGGATAAATCTGAATTTGCTCTCTTTTTGTAACATGTTCATTAATTCATACACTGTCTGAGGCTGCCGCTGTGTTGTGCTGGTGGGACTGGTGGGACTGGTGGAGCAGCTGGATTGGAGACTTAGGTCCCATAAGGCCCCAGATATCCATCATTTGGTGTGATGATGGTTCGTCTTGTCACTTGGATAGCGTGGAGAGCTGCGCACTGCTGGTTGTTTAACGTGAGAGCCTTTCTAGAGGCGGTGGTGGAAGCTGCAGCTTGCTGGAGCACCCAGGCTTGAATCTTCCTGAGCCGGCCTACTTTTCTCTGCACACATCAGACTCCAGCTTAGTCAGCTTTGCAGGTAGACTCATACCAGCGACTCTGCAGGGAACTTCGGTATCGTTAGTTCTGGTGGTTCTTGAGGCTTCCAGCTCCTTGGACTGAGCAGCTAGTGGGATTCCAGCTCTCCCCTATGCTGCTGTAGGACCACTTAGCCTCTGGCAGCAGTGTAAGCCTGCCTAATCAATTTTCCTCTGCAGATGTATGTAGTCTATTGGTTTTGTTCCTCTAGAGAACCCTGACCAATACCCTGGGCTTTGCAGACAGCTTGCTAACTTTTGCATCATATTTCAGATTTGAAACCTTTTATATGGAGTTGTGAAGGGCTTATATGCAGTTTCAAATTTTACATGTATATGTACTTATAGTCTGTTTTGGAAATGTATAGCTTCAAGTTATATTCATACGTACTATTTTCTGTCTATAAAAGTACTATGTGCACATAATAGAAATGATGAAATCACAGAACTATGTAATGAAGCTAGTATGTATTGTGTTTTAAAATTCTTATTGGAGGCCTGTTAACTAGTTAGCTAGTATAGATTCCTCCAAATTCCTTTAGGCACATCAAGTTATCTCCATACATCATTAAAATAATATTGCAAAATAACTAAATCTCTCTCTGAGCAAATCTTCCTGGGTAAGCATTCTTAAATTGTTCATCAGCAGCATTTTTCTGACACATTCGCAGACGTTCTCACGCACTGTATCCCAGCATCTTTCCTCATTGATCTCATTTAATGAAAAGCCTTTTCTAAATCATCTCCACTGTAGCAACATCATTGCAGGTCCTAATTATGCCTGGTACCTTGCATTACAATAATTATTCTTTTTAAAATCAGTACTAATGACTGTTACTTAAAAATATCTCTCAGAACCAATGAGGATGGTACGGCCTGGAGTCTGTCACCTGGCCCCTCCCAGCCAGCACCAAGAATTCAGGAATATGGCTTCTGCTGATGGCTTCTAAAGGGGCAGCAGGTCCTGTGCATGCATGCCACATGGAGGAGATTGCTTTGCTCGCTCTCAAAAGTTCAAGTCTTCTAGAGTGTCTGTCATCACCCCGAATTCCCTCCGTGTTTCTTGCCCTCGTTCCTCCACAGCCATCTCCTCAGTGCCCTTTGGAACCCCCACTCTATACCCAGAAACCCTCCCCTAAACTCTCAATGCCCTCTCCAAGCATTGTCTTCTGTTTTCCCTTAGCTTCAAGCTTCTAGCTTCCTGGCCAGGTGTACAGTACTTTTCTGTTTCACACCATGCACTTCAGAGTTCCTCTGTGTCACTCCAGCTCCTTCCCCTTCCTCTTAAAAATCCCAGACACAGATGGAGAGATAGCTCAGTTGGTATGCTTATCTTTTGGGCATAAGGACCCGAGTTTGATTCCCAGAAACCATGTAAACACACTGGGCATCATGGTGCGTACTTGTAATCCCGGTGCTGGGGAGGTGGAGACAGGAGGATCCCAGAAGCTCACTGGCCAGCTGACATAGCTTAATTGGCAAGCTTCGCCAATGAGAGCCCCTGTCTCAAAAAAGATGGATGGCACCTGAGAGGAATGACAGTCCAGTCTGTCCTCTGGCCTACACACACGTGTGCATGGGTACCCACTCACACATGTGCACCTGTATACAAACAAATACACACATTGCATACACATGTGCATAAAAATAGAAAGAAAAGAAAAAAAATCCCAAAACATTTCCACTGAAGTCCTCAAATCCATCTCACCTCAGATCAGCCGCACCATGAGTGCTTGT
The DNA here is from genome assembly GCA_036346955.1 of Dipus sagitta. Classification (NCBI taxonomy): domain Eukaryota; kingdom Metazoa; phylum Chordata; class Mammalia; order Rodentia; family Dipodidae; genus Dipus; species Dipus sagitta. Next base: position 55,201,788 of record CM070783.1, read on the forward strand.
TGCCATGGGTGGCCAGTGGATGGCTACCTCACTGGACAGGAAAGCAGTAATCCCAGCCGTGTCTCCTCAAAGCGACCAGCTACCATCTCCTCAATTAGCAAATGCATCATCTGCATGCTTTTAGCATTCCTGTGAAGAACTCATCTGACCTTTTCAAAAAATATTTATTTGAGAGGGAGGGAGAGAGAGAGAGAGAATGCCACCAGGGCCTATAGCCGCTGCAAACGAACACCAGATGCATGTGCCACCTTGTGCATCCAGTTTTACATGAGTACTGGGGAACTGAACCCCAGTCCTTAGGCTTTGCAGGCAAGCACCTTAACCGCTGAGTCATCTCTCTAGCCCTTAATTGACCTTCTGACATCACTCCTCAGACTTCCCACTCGCCCGTGTCCTTCTCTTGCTTCCCCTCCAGACATCCTTCCTGTAGCCATGTCCCAGACCTCACCAGTGATGCTGACTACACACTTCCTGGGAGTCAGGTTTCCCGTCTGCTGAACAAATACTTCACTTTGACTTTGGTCCTGTCCACTAGGAATATAGTGTGAAATTTCTAATAGTCACATTAAAGAATATAACATAAGGGCCAGAGAGTTGGCTTAGCAGTTAAGGCACTTGCCTGCAAAGCAAAAGGACCCAGGTTCAATTCTCCAGCCCCCACATAAAGCCAGATGCACAAGGTAGCACATGCATCTGGAATTTTTTTTTTTTTTGCAGTGGCTGGAGGCTCTGGCACACCTGTTCTATCTACCTCTTTCAAGTAAATAAATCTTTATAAAAAATATATAATAGGGCTGGAGAGATGGGTTAGCAGTTAAGGCGCATGCCTGTGAAACCTAAGGACTCAGGTTCAAATCTCCAGGTCCCATGTAAGCCAGATGCACATGGTGGCATATGCATCTGGAGTTTGTTTGCAGTGGCTAGAGGCCCTGGTGTGCCCATTCTCTCTCTTTTTCTCTGTCTCCCTCTCTCTGTCTCTAATAAATGAATAAATAAAAATAAAAAATAAAAAGACTTCTTTCTGAAAAAATATTAAATAAACCTCTAAAATATATTTTTATCAAAATAAATCTAAAATCAATTTTAGCAATATATGATTATGTCAATATGTAATAATTATTAGTGGATATTTTCTACCTGACTTTCAGTCCTTGCCTGCATATTCATGTGTGTGGAGTGTGCATGCATCTATGTATGTGTGCATGTGGAGGCCAGACCTTGACACAGGATGTCTTTCTTGATCATGCTCCTCTATTTTACTGAGGCAGGGTCTTTCACTTGAACCCAGGGCTCACTGATTTGGCTAATCTAGCTGGGCAGCTTGTCCCAGGACCCCGGTCTCTTCCTCTCACATGCTGGGATTACAGGTAGGCCTCCACACTCACCTGGCATTCATTTGAGTGCTGAGGGTCACAACTCTTCCTCATGCTTGTGCAGAAAACACTGTATCTGCGGCACCATCCCCCAAGCCCCTCATGCTCCACCTTTGAAGCCCCTTGTGTGCTTCATCCTCACCACACCTCAGCACAGGCCGGCCCCACGTATGTGCTCCATAGCCACAGGTAGCTACTGGCTACCATACTGGACAGAGCCTTTGTAATGAAATTGAATGGACCTAATTACATTTTCATCCAGCTTATTTAATATCCTTCTTAAAAAATATTGCCAGGCATGGTGGTGCACACCTTTAGTCCCAGCGCTCAGGAGGCAGAGGTCGGAGGAGCACTGTGAGTCTGAGGCCAGCCTGGAACTACAAAGTGAGTGCCAGTCAGCCTGGGCTGGAGCAAGATCCTACCTCAGAAAAACCACACACACACACACACACACACAATTTATTTGAGAGAGAGACACACACAGAAAGAGAGAGAGAAATAGAGGATGGAGGGTATGCCAGGGCCTCTTGCTGCTGCAGATGAACTTCAGATGCATCTTGTCACTTTGTGCATCTGGCTTTACATGGGGTAGTGAAGAATCAAACCCGGGTAGTCAGACCCTGCAAACAAGCGCCTTAAGCACTGAGCCATCTCTCCAGGCTTTTCCTTTTTTCCCTGTGCCTATTAACTATGATTCTACAACCCTAAATGTTCGAATCCTTTACTGCTTACCTGGTTAAAACCACCCTCCTCACTAGTTGGACCAGACCATCAGCGGTACCCACAAGGTGGAATATTGCTGGAGAAAATCACACACCTCGGCTGCTTTGCTTCACCCTGACATCGTGGCCATGATTTCAAACGCACATGTCAGGCTCCCTCGAAACCTTGCCGCATTTTCCTGGTTGAATTTGTTTCATTTCTCTCTGAGGCCAGGCTTCTCCTCCTCTGAGCTCTGCCTCAGCACATGCCCTTGCTTCATCACTCATGAGCCGACATCACAAATCGCGTATGTCCTGAGTGGAGCTCTCCACTCCCTTGCTATTTCAATTCAGGCCACGGTGTCAGGATCAAGGTCATAACTTCAAGTCTGTTTCAATTCTTTCCACACTTCTAATTCTCCAGCAAGTCCTAGCATCCAAAACCAATCTGAAACCTGCCCGCGTGTGTCTACAGCTTCCACTCTGCAGCCAGCCACTGCCATCTTGACTGACTAGCGCAGCCCTCTCTGTTTTCCTGCCCACCCCTCCCCTTTGAATCCGATTTCTACGGAGTGGACTTTAAGAAACATAGATAGGCTCATGTCATCCCTTCCTTACTTGTCCTTGTTGCTATGGCTACAAAGGGCCTACGCAACCTGACCCTTGCTTACTTCTTCACTGTAATCTTCCATTGCTCTCCTCTCCCCTCACTATAATGTAGCTGGCTTTTTTTTTTTTTTTTTTTTAGCATATCGAGCTCTTACTATTTCTTCTCCCTTTTGCTTTGCTGTGCATCTCCCTGGCGGTTCCTTTTCTGCTTCTGATTTTTAGAGACATTTCCCTTAAAAGTCCCATGCAAAGCTCTTTCCTCTCTCCTTCTCAGTTGCTCTCTTATTACTCCCCTCCATTATTGCCCTCGTGACATTTAATATCTGAAACTACCCTGTTTATTTCCTTGTTTACTTCTTTAACATATGTTTATCCACTAGAAATCAGCCCCATGAGGCCACGGGCTTTGTTTGTTCCCCTTTGCATCCTCAAGGCCAACACAGAACGTGAATGTAATAGAAACTCAGTGTCTATTCACTGACCAAAGTAAAGGTGGGTGGGCCACGGAACTGGATGTCCTAGTGTTTCAGGACTCTTCTCCCTGCTGTGAAATTCACAGACTCACGAGATGGAACTTAACAGCCCAAGCAAGATCACGGAGCTCAGATTTGGGTGGCTGAGGTTGACAGAGTGCAGCCCCTCAGATTCTCTTGATAGAGATCATGACTATAAATACTTGTGGGTGGTTAAGCTCTTTAAATGTGGCAAAGCAGCATGTCTAACTAGACGGCTGTTCTAACAGGGTTGTGTCAACGGCATAAATTATCCGAGGCAGGCAGACAGGGTCGAATCTTCGAGGCCACATAATTTCCAGAACTCAAGTGATGTTCGTCATGCAGGGTGTACAAATCATCTGTGACCTAGTGGCATTCTGGGAACTTATCATATAGTCGCTTCAAGAATCACGCTGGCTTCACTATGGAGGACACGTGGGAAGGAGACGAGAATTAGGAGTGTTTCTTTTGCAGGTGACAGAAACTCAAAGAATATCTAGCAAGAAAGGAATGTTGATTCGTGTCACTGAGGGCACTGGGAGTGTTTACCTTCAAGGACAGGTGGACCTGGGGGCTGAAAGCTGTCATTAATCAGTATGAGAGGCTTAATTACTCCTCTCCTTTGAGTGTGGGCTGGATTTAGGGACTGCTTCCCAAGAATGGAGTCTGGGAAGGGGAAACACAAAGTTCATTTTACTGTTGAGGGATCTGTCACATGCTGTGCTGTCCAGGACATGAAGGTTAACACCTGCAGACATGGATCATGTTGATAGATGAATCTGTGGTCACAGGTGATGAGAGGGAAGTTCACTTCTGTGATGTTTTCCTCAAGCCCAAGCTCCAGTCTCATCATGAAGATAACATAAGATAAACCCAGATGGAGGGACAGCCTACTTCTGTCTGACCCCAGCTCTGTACACCTCTCAGTGTCTACACAAACAAAGAAGATGGAAACTGTCACAGCCTTGACCTAACGAGATGTGACAACTCAATGCCCTGTGACCTCCTAGCCTGGGTCCCAGAACTGGAAATGCCTCCAGAGAAAACCTGGTGAATCTGCAGGAAGTGTGGGCGTCAGTGAATGGTCCTGCACCTGTGGACACAACAGTAACGTAAGATGCAGGAAGTGTGGGCACCAGTGGTCATGTACTTGGTGCAACAGTAATATAGGATGCCAGTCATAGTGGACACTGGGCAATGGGGAAGAATGGACCACTCTGCTGCCTTGGCAGCTTTTTTGTAACTAAAATTATTACAAAATAAACTTAAAAAACCTATGTACAGGGCTGGAGGGATTGCTTAGTGGTTAAGGCATTTGCCTGCAAAGCCAAAGGACCCAGGTTTGATTCCCCAGGACCCATGTTAGTCAGATTCACAAGGGGGTACATGCATCTGGAGTTTGTTTTCAGTGGCTGGAGGCCCTGGCATGTCCATTCTCTCTTTCTTTGTCTAACAAACAAACAAACAAACAAATAAATACTTTAAAAAGTCTATGTACAGGAACTAATTTCTATTTTTTAAAGCTTTGTATATTTCCATTCTCTTCTAGTCTTCACCAGTTTTTGTGTATGGATTCAGTTACTCAAGCTACAAAGAATCACATGAGGAGCCAGGCGTGGTGACGCATGCCTTTAATCCCAGCACTTGTGAGGCAGAGGTAGAAGGATCACTGTGAGTTCGAGGCCACCCTAAGAGTACATAGTGAATTACAGGTCAGCCTGGAAAACCTCAAAAAACAAAAAACGAAAAAAAAAAAATCACATGATACCTGTCCTTTTCTGCTGGCTTCTTTCACTTAGCATGTCTTTGGCATGTCTCCTATTCTGCCATTGTGACAGGTAATCGAGGCTAAATCTTTCCAAGATCAACTTCTAAAATTTCCACTTATGAATGAGCATGTGACATTTGTCTTTCTGTATCTGTTTTATTTTACTTCTCTTGATGATTTTGAGACACAGAAATTTGTTGGGAAATTCAGCATAGTTTTACATTTCCCTTCCAGACACAATGCCTATAATATCTGGACTGTAGAAAGGAGCCAGAAGGAAGGGTAATAATTAAGAAAAACAATGGGTTTCAAACTAGAATTACAACCCTATTTAGTAAAATATTGGATGCATCTTTTTATGGGATGAATAATTGCAAAGAATGAAACAAGGGATACCAGACATAAGGCTCTCGATAGAGATGATCAATTCAGGGTAGGAGAATTTCAGATCTATCCCAGCTCCACATGCTGCACCCAGCTGGGATGGCTTATGAGACGTAAGACATGCTTGTCTCTTAGACCACAGCTGCTGAAGGCTTACCGTCTTCATCACACCTGGAAGAAGATAGTAAGAGATGCCAGGGCAGTAGCAGAAAACATCCCTCCATTTAAGAATTGGAGAGAAAATGATCCATTCAGGCTGTGACAAAATGCTATGACTGTATTCCTTTGGATTCCTGGGTTAAACACAGGAAAATAGAGAACAGAATGAATCTTAAATGCTCTAAAGTTTTAATGTCACGATACCTTCTATGCCATGGGAAGAAGACCCTAGATGCCTCCACCAAACCTAAGGAAGTGACAGGCTTTGAACAGTATGTAATAAGTCACCAGGAAATTCCATCATTTTTCCCTTCATCTCAATGACCAACCATCTGGGTCAAGTGGCAGGAGGGACCCTGCTCATTGCAAGAGGCAGCTTGTGCACATGCATTGTGGCTTTGGGTGGCTTCTTTGTGGTTTGTATGTTTGAGTCTTGATGACTCACAACATTAGGATATGCTGAGTATGGTTTACAGAGGCTCCTGGGCTTGGTTTGCATCTCTGACACAACAGTCTCACAAGATCTTGTACTAATATATCAGACATCTTCCCAAACCAAGGTCCAGCCCAATTATGAAGACGGAAACTGGGTGGAGGAAGGGGCTAGGCAGGTACTCTCAGGGCAGGGCTGACTCACTGGACCTGAGTGTGTTCCCTAGGGCATGTCATAAGAAGTCTTGGAGTCCTGGGTAGTAGCATTAGATCTACTAGAGTACTAGAGAGACCATTTGTCTCTCTAGTAATTAGGTGGATCTTATCAGAGAAATTCTGATGGTGAGTTGAATTGAACATGCTCCCCCACAACATATGTTGAAGTCTTGCCTTCTCCCTCAGTAGGATCTTTGTAGAGGGTCAGATAGTAAATATTTTAATTTTGGGGCCATCTGATCTCTATTACAATAATCTAACTTTGCTGTTGCAGCACAAGCAAAGACCCAGATAATGTGTAAACAAGTGGGCGTGGCCCTGTGCCAATAAAAATTTATTTGTAGTAACAGGGAGTGAACAAGGTTTGCCCTGTAGGCTATAGTTTGCAGTTTCCTGCGTTAGGGGCAGATAAGTGCTAATATCTAGGTTAGAGCTCAGGAAGTAGGGGTCTTGCCACACAATTCAGCTCTCTGGAGGGAATGTCTTCCTAATAAACCATAGCCAGTCAAAACCTCTTTGTTTCAAGTTTCAGTGGAATTAGGGGTCCTTTGTCATAGTCCTTTCTGATGTGTGAGAGATGATCTGTCCTCCATGTCTTGCATGGTACCACATGCAAGAGTTGAGACGATAGATTAGTGGTCCCCTAAGGTCCCAGTTTCTTTCCCCGTGGGTGGAGTTTTACAGCAAGCACAAATACAGATGACATCAAGCCACACAGGAACACCGGCACCTTTCTTTATTCACATTGAATTATCAGACCATGTCACCGCTCAGCTCAGAACCCCTGACTCCATCTCACCTAGAGCACAAACTGATGTCCTTGTGATGGCCTTCAAGACCCTGCCCGATCAGAGCCTGGATACTTCAGACCGCTCTCACTCCCTTCTCCCCTCACTGCCTCCACCCAGCCTCTGTTAGTTCTGGAACACAGCAGGCATATTCTCATCCCAGGGACTTTGTCCTGGCTCTCCTGCTTGCCTGTTTTCTCTTCGTCATGTGCATGCCTTTCTGGTTTAATGCCTCTTCAGGTCTTTCCTCAAAGCCGTCTTGTCCTTGAAGTGTCTCTGACCATTTATGATGGTTGATCTTAATTGCCAACTGGCTTGGAGACAACTAAAGCAGCCCTCTCGGCACGTCTGCGATGGCGTTTCCAGACACCATTGGATGGTGGAGGCTCTGACCTAATGAATGCCTTAGTGCACGGAGGAATATACACTATGATGGTATTATTGGTAGGAATTGGAAATATCCCCAGTCTCATGTTTCTAAGACTTTTTTTAAAAAATATGGAATATTTCACAAATTCTAAGACTTCTTCCTCAGCTGGGGTACTATTTTAGGAGGCTGTGGAACCTTTAGGAGGTGGGGCATAGTTAGTAATAGTAGGTTAGGGGGAGTGAGTCTTAGAAGGCTATATCCACCTCTGTTTCTGGCTCCTTTCCTCTCCACTCCCTTTCTTTATCGTCTCTTCCTTCCCTCTTCCCTCCTCCCATCCCTCTCTCCTTCCCTCCCTTCCTCTCTCTTTCCTTACTTCTTTCTTGCTTTCCCTCTTTCCTTTTCTTCCTCACATGTACATTTGTACATGTACTTTTGTGTATTCAAGTTTGCATGTGTGTGGGTGCACATGTGTGATGTGTGTGCACACATGTGTGTTCATGTGAATGTGCAGGCCAGAGGTTGACAATGGGCGCCTTCCTCAATCACTCACTACTTTTGTTCTTTTAGCCAAGGTCTCTTGCTAAATATAAAGCTCACTGATTCAGCTAGACTAGCTAGCCAACGAGCCCCAAGAATACCCTGTCTGTACCCCTAGTGCTGGGACTACAGGCACCTGCCATGACACCTGATGTTTCTGTGTGTTCTGGGGACTGAACTCAGGTCCTCATGTTTGCATGGCAAACACTTTACCCACTGAGCCATCTCCTCAGGCCCTGTCCTCATTTTTTCTGCTTCCTAGTTTGCCACCATGTGAAAAGTCTCTGCCACACACTTCCACTGTCTTAGACAACCACTCCACTATACCTTCCCTTGGTGGATGGTCTGGAATTCTCTGAAACTCTGAGCCAAAATAAGACTTTCCTCCCTTAAATTTCTTACATCAAGTAATGTTGTCACAGTGAGGTGAAGCTAACTGATAAACTCTTTCTCCTTTTTGCTACACACTGCTGCTGCCTGATGTTCAGCACATGTGCATGGGACCAAGTGACCAGGGCTGAACCCTCTGAAACTGTGAATTAAAATAAACCATTCATCCCCTTAATTTGTTCCTGTCAACTACTTGATTACTGAGATGAAGAAAGTAATTAACACACCATCTTATTTGAAAGTACAATCTTCCTTCCTCACAATTCCTCAGGCTGTGTGTTCCTTTCTCCTCTTATATCATTCTTCACCACAGATAGCACCGTACACCCTGTGCATTCTAATCATGCATGTGCTTATTGTCTGCTGCCCTTCATTAAGACTCTAAGAGGGCAGGAAATTGTTTTGCTCACTGTAACATCTTTAGAACCTAGACAAATACCTGAAGAAAGTACACATATGCTGTGCATATTTGTTGCAACTTTCTGGCTGAGGTAAATTAATCACAGAGCTTTATGGATTCCATTCCATGGTTATAAATTTATTTATTTACCCAACTTCCTTTTGATGAATGGCATCTGCTGCTTCCATTGTCTTTGTTATTAAAAATCTAGACTGTGAAAGACGTTATAGACAAATGACTTTGTTTCTTTAGCAAAGTAACTGCAAGTAAAAAGAGAGAATGGTTGTAGTGGTGGTGGAGGAGATGGCCCATATGTTGAAAGAAGCTTGAAAGACTCATGAAGAAGTCATATTTTAGAACTATCACTGGGTCCTGATTAAGATAAGTGACTCATAAAAGTTCATATTTTAAACATTTTTTAAAAAATATTTTATTTTTATTTATTTATTTGAGAGAGGGAAAGAGAGAGAGAGAGAGAGAGAGAGAGAATGGGCGAGCCAGGGCTTCCAGCCACTGCAAACAAACTCCAGATGCATGCGCCACCTTGTGCATCTGGGTTACGTGGGTACCATGGAATTGAACTGAGGTCCTTTGGCTTTGCAGACAAGCACCTTAACTGCTAAGCCATCTCTCCAGCCCCCAAAAGTTCCTATTTTTTAAACTTTTTCAGGTTTTATTTTTTTATCAGAGAGGGGCAGAGAGCACACATATGCACATGCATGGCGGGGTGGGGGGAGGGAGAAGGGGGGAGGGAGAACGGACATACCAGGGCCTCTAGCCGCTGCAAACAGACTCCAGACACACGTACCACTTTGAGTATCTGCCTTTACACGGGTACTGGGGAATCAAACCTGGATCCTTTGGCTTTTCAAGAAGCTCCTTAACTGCTAAGCCATCTCTCCAACCCAAAAGTTCATTTTTTGACATTTATGATAGAATTGGGAATTTGAACACAAGATACTTAATGATAGTAGAAAAATATTAATTGTGTAGTGTATGATAATGAGACTTGGTTATATTCAAAGAATGAAGTACAACCTTTTGAGACACAGGTTAAGCATCTGTTGTTTAAAAATTCCCAAGTCTGAAATGCTCTGAAACTGGAAATTTTCTGAATCAAAAAATTTCTGGGCTTCAGATTTAAGCTTTTTAGTTTAGGGATGTTCAACTGATAAAGTCAGTGTGAATATTCCAAAATCTGGAATACAAGCATTTCAGATAAGGGCTACTCTACACTCCTCAGTATTTGCAATGGTGTGATGCCTGATGTATTTTTGCAGATAATACAGGAATAGGGGAAGTGAGAAAAATACAAATGAAATGAGAGAATCCCTGTATTAATGATTGAAGTTGAAGCTGAGGTAGTTTATAGTTAATTGTACTGTTTAATCTATTTGAGTGTAGATTTTGACTTTTTCCCTGGTGAGAAAATAATTTTAAAGCACTGATTAATAATCTAGTGTGTGAGGTGGAGCTGAATGGGTGAGGTTTTATGTGAGGTAAAACAGCCTATAAGTTGGAAAGCTGGTAAAAGTTGGTGGTGTGGTACATGTGGGCTTTGAAGCCATGCTTTTGACTACATATACCTGGCATTTTCTACAGTGAAATGAAAGCTTTGTGTAGTTAGCATCGTAACATAAGTCATTTGTTTCCTCCATCGTGACTGGCTGGCCCAGCGTAGCTGTAAGTGGTGTATGAGCAGCACTGTGTTCTGCATCAATGTACTGAACCTACTTTTAAAGCCCTCATTGGTATTTGTATATAAATTGTATAGTATACACAAAATTCAACTGTCTTGACTGTCAGTGATTGTTTGCATGTTTGTGTGTGTGTGTGTGGTGTATATGTATGTTAGCATGTTTGTGGGTACACATGTGTGCATGTGTGTGTGGAGGCCAGAGGTTGATGTCCAGTCTTCCTTGCTCACTCTCCATCTTTGTTCCTTTTTAAAACTATTTTATTTATTTATTCATTTTCACAGAAAAATAGAGAGAGAGAATGGGCGAGCCAGGGACTGCAACCACTGTAAATGAACTCCAGATACATGTGTCACTTTGGGCATTTGGCTTTGTGTGGGTACTGGGGAATCGAACCTGGGTCCTTAGGCCTTGCAGGCAAGCACCTTAGCCACTGAACCACCTTTCCAGCCCACCTTTATTGAGACAAGGACTCTCACTTGGACCCAGAGTTCACGGGTTTGGCTGGCCAGCTTGCCCAGGGGATTTCCTGTCTCTTCCTCACAGGGGCTGGGATTACAGGGTGCCGCTCCTGCCAGCATTCACGTGGCTGCTGGAGATCCAAACTCAGGTCCTTCCACTTGCATGGAAAGGGCTTTGCCCGCCAAGCCATCCCCGCACCCCAGTTCAGTGATTTCTTAGTAACTTCACCGAGTTCTATAGCCATCCCTATAAACTGGTTTTAGGACATTCCCATCACCCATTAAGATCCCCCAAGACCATTTTTCACCTAGTCTCTCTTCTCACCTCAGCCCCAGACAATCACTAATTTATTTTCTAGATATTTTTCTTTATATCTAAGTCCTTACCTGGAGTCTTCCACATTCTCTTTCCCACTTTGCAATATGGCATTTCGGTCACATTTTTTTCCTGTTCTGTTATTACTAATCTGGGTTTTGAGACTGATTTCCTTTGTTTAGCTCATAAAAATTAAATTCCCTACAGTTGGGAAATTACTATGTCACAGTGATGTCTGTCACCACTGAGTTACATAGAAATTGGTGATATGCTAATGGGACAGTAATGACAAAGGCTCAAAAAATGTCCACAGTTTAGTGAGTGGATAGTCCAGTGTGGTGGTTTGAATAGAATAGATGGCCCCCAATATATTCAGTTGTTTATTTGTTTGTAGTTTGCATCTCTAGCCATCTGGCTGGAGGCAATGCCATTGTGTGGATCTTAAGGTGTGGTGGTGGGTTTGAGATTTCAATCTAAAGATATGCAAAGTGTGCTTAGCTGGAGTTCCTGAAGTGTGCCTGGCTTTTGACCTTTAGGCTTGTACTGCTCTCTCTCTGCTTGGGCCTGTGAAAGCAGGCCAGTTTCTTCTGCTTTTATGGAACTTCCCCTGGATCTGTAAGCTTCAATAAATCCCTTCCTCCATAACTGTGCCTGGTCTGGAATTTCATCTCAGTGAACCTGAAGCTGACTAATACATCCAGCTCAATCTAGAAGTTGCCAACCCTAACAAGTAGATTCTTAATCAGTATCCCCCAGGACCATGGCTACTGATAAAGTCTGAGAGCCCTCTGGTGTTTCTCGCATGCTCAGGGCTCAGGTCTGGATTATTTTCATGCCCCAGGTCCTTGACCCCCATCTGCAGGGACATGGATATAATGATATACTTTGTAGCAGATCAAATCCTTCAAGTTCATGGCCCAGGTCCTTGACCCCCATCTACAGGGACATGGATATAATGATATACTTTGTAGCTGATCAGGTCCTCCAAGTTCATTAGTCCCAAGTACCCTCTGGGGGCTCTTGTACAGTGTGAGGGACTTCTCCCAGGGTTCTGAATATTAATGTGGGACTGATGACTGAGTTTTTGGATGGTCTCTATCTATTGAGTAACTTTATAAACCCACAGCCTTGGGGCAAGTCACCTGTTATTCAGTAAACACAAAGCATATGTGAACACCTGTATATGCCAGATTCTGTTCTGGTAGTTGATGTTGTGATGAAGAAAAAAATAGGGGCCAGGGCGATGGCTCAGTAGTTAAAGGTGTTTGTTTGCAAAGATGGCCTAGGTTTGATTCCCAGTGCCCAGGTAAAGCCAGATACATAGAATGATACATTTGTCTGGAATTCGTTTACAAAGGCAGGATGGCCTGACATGCCCATATTTTTTTCTCATTCTCAAATAAATAAAATATTAAAAAAGAAAAAAAAAATAGATATTGTCCTTAGGAACCATGGTGATTTGAATCAGATGTCCCCCATAAACTCATATGTTCATGCTTGGTCCCAAGCTGTGGCAATTTGGGAGGTGGAGCCTTGCTTGATCAGGTATGTTGCTGGGGGTGGACCTTAAGGGTTATTAGCCGCTAGCTTGCCAGTATGAGTTTGGCTCACTCTCCTGCTGCTGTGGCAGAGGTGATGTCTAGCCTCTGGTCATGTCATGCTTCCTCCTTCCATCATGAAGCTTCCCCTCGAGACTGTAAACCCAAATAAACACCTTTCCTCCCATCAACTGTTTTCTCCCAGCCTCGTGAAGGTAACTACAACCAGGAAGTTCACAAGCTATTAACTAAAGACAGACTTGTGGAGATAATGAGAAAACTTAAATATTTATTATGTGCATGATATAATCTTAGTACAAGGGAGTCAGGACATTTCATAAGACTTGTTTGATTTGAGTCTTGATGGATGAGTAAGAGTTTGTGGGAGAGAGGCAGGGACTTTTTTTGGTGTATGCATGTTCACGAGTGTGCACATGCATGTGGAGGCCAGAGACAATTCTTGGTGTCATTCCTCAGGCACCAACCGTCTTTTGTGAGACAAGTTCTTTCACTGGCCTAGAACTCATCAAGGAAGCTAGACCAGCTGCCAGTGGACTCAGAGACCCACCTGTTTCCACCTCCTCAGTGCTAAGTGTACCACAACACCTGGATTTGATTTATTTTTTGTATTTGCATGCAGAGAGATGGGGGAAGAGGGAGAGAGAGAGGGGGGAATGGGTGTCCTAGGGCCTCTAGCCACTGCAAATGAACTCCAGATGTATGCAGCACTTTGTGCATCTGGCTTACATGGGTGCTGGGGAGTTGAACTTGGGTCCTTAGGCTTTGCAGGCAAGCACCTTAACCCCTGAGCAATTTCTCCAGCCCTGAATTTTTAAAATATGGTATATCAGTTACCTTCTCATTGCTATGATCAAATATCCTAAAAAAATGCAACTTAAGGGAGGAAGGGCTTATTTCAGTTTACAGGCGGGGCAGGCGTGGTGCAGGCACGTGAAGCAGAGCTGGTCACACTGTGCCTGCAAACAGGAAGCAAGAGCAGGGACTGTTCATGCTTAGTTCACTTCCTCCTAGTGTTCAGTCCAGCCCCGAGACCCGCGGAACGGTGCTGCCCACAGTTAAAGTGGATGTTCCCACCTTAATGAACTTAATCAAGGTCATCCCTCACAGACATGCCCCGAGGCTCCTTTGCTATGTGCATCTAGGTCCTGACAAGTTGACAGTTAATATAAACCATCACACACACATGGCTTCTGGGGACAAATTCAGGTCTTCATATATGCAAGGCAAGCACTTCACTGACTAAGCTAATTCCCCAGTCCAGGAACATCCTCAGAGAAAGAAGGAAAACACATACCCCATGAAGAGTACAGTGTGGTGTGGGAGCCTGAGTCCCCTTCTTTTAGTTTCCTTTCAGTGTGATTTCTTTCCCTTTCTGACCTCTAAGATTGAATACCTTTTCTTCTTTTCAGCTATTATTATTTAAAGCAATAAATCCACCTTTGCATACTAACATTGGTTCCACCTCATGCTTTGACATGAGGTGTTTTTATGTTGATTCCCAGATACAATCCTATGGTAGAAATGTAGTTATAAGATAGAATTCTAAATTTTTCAGCATCGCAGTGTTTGTGAGCTGACTTATGCCAATTTCCCCAATTTTACATCTGACTTGCTCAACCCCCACGATAGCAATATTCATAGTTCTTGAATAAATCATTCTCTTTAGCATCTTCATGAATTTTCACATGCTATTATTTTCCCTGAATTTCTAAATCTTCAATCATGCTTCCAGAAGTCTTTTGACTTTGATAATACTCTCTCCCTGTGAGCCTTCCAGGCTGACTGAGAAACCAAGTAAATATAGATACTAAACAACATACCTGTGGGACTGTCATTTAATACTGATCAGATGAATTTTGGAGAATGGTTACCAAAGACAATAATGTTTAGTTGTACAAGACAGATGTGGAACTATTATTTTTATTACTGAATCAAACCATCAGTATTTCTGTTTCATGAGGTTCAAGGTATCCATTTTGACACAGGGCGATAAAAGCATCCACAGGTCAAGCAAGAACACATCTCTTTCTTCCGTGTGTGTGTATGTAACTGTAGCTCAGGAAAAATCACTCTGTAGCCCAGGCTGGTCTTGAACTCCCAGTGTTCCTCCTCCCTCAGGCTCTTGAGAGCTGGGATTACAGGCTGTGAGCGTCCATGCCTGGCTTCTTCCTGCTTCTAGCGCAGTGCTATGATTGTGGCAGTGAAGCAAAGACACAGATGTTTTTAGATAACATAATTTCTGAACACTTACCTCAAGTTCTTATATCTTGAGCAATTATACCAAAATTGACACATTAATGGAAAGACAAACTAATAAAAATAGCCAACAACTTTACTTTCCTCTTGGCCATGTCTTTCTAAGGCAAAGAAAACTTTGTGGCCAATCCAAAGCAAGGGCAGTGAGCACATTTTCGCCTCATTTGAGGCAGCATGCTGGTTTACCCAGGCTGCAGTCGGCTGAGTAGAAAGCTGCAATGTGGATTTGAAGGGTTTTTCTAGGAAAATTAACAGCTCTGTAGCTTTCATGGAGGATAAAACTACAGGTTGAATTAGTCCAGAAGGAAGGCACCTTAAGGGCAGTGGAGGGACTATGGAGCATGCCTTAGGAGAGTCTTTCTGGACCAGTGGACATCAGGGGGCTTGCACACCCTGCAGCAGATCATCAGCCGAAGCGCCTCCCATTCTCTCTATGGAATATGTTTGAGATGCCTTATGTGGTTAGGATTCTGACTAACATCACATAGAACCATTAAACCCAAACCTGGTTGCATCCCAATTTCTTTGTGCATTTTTTCTTTCTTCTGGGTTCTACTTTCTTCTTGAAATACTTCCTTTTAAAGTCTGTAGTGAAGATAGTATCTTATTTACTTTTTATGAATAGCATTCTTTAACTCATAGGACAATGAAGTTTAGCTAGGTGTTCAACTCTAAGTTGACCGTTGTTTTCTTTCAGCACCTCAAAGATCTCATCCTATTGCTTGTGGCATCCATTGCTACTGTGGAGACGTCATCTGTCATTCAGGTTTACATTCCTTTGTCTTTTATTTCTTTCTGCTTTTGAGATTTTTTTCCTTAGGCGTGGTGGAAGGAGGGTGGTGTGAGTGTTCTATGGTTTCACTATGATATACAGAGATGTGAGGTTTTAATTTAGTATAATTTTTGACAATTTTACTAAATGTACATAGTGTTCTTTGAGACTATGAGTCTCCTCCCATTACTTCATCTTGTCCTGCTTCTTCCCTTCCCCTTCTTCTTTTCCAACTAGTTCTTCTGGATTGATGTCTTCCCCCACCCTTCGCCCATCATCCATGACAACATGTTGTTGGACCCAGTATTGGGCAGGCAACAATAGCACTGTGAGGTCATGAATGCATTAGCATCTTTGGGTCTAGATACCATTTCAAAGCACTTCTCCCCATCCTCTTGTTCTTCCAGCCTTTCTGCCAGAGGTATAAGATTTTAAAAATAATTTGGATTTATATGTTTTCCGAGTATAAGGATTAGTTGCTTTATCAATTTTA